>CAJNDS010002326.1:0-178437 GCA_905221605.1 Symbiodinium natans
GGGAAGGCTGTGTGTTGGCACAAAGAAGGACCATGGTCGGCTGTGACATGTCAAGAACGAGTCTGCCGCTGGAATGCCTACGACAAAAGCAACATCTGCACTGGCCAGGACGCAGTGGTGACTCTGGTTGAAGAGCTGCATGTCCAACGGCACGGGTAGCTTTCGGGCCGAGTTGCGGTGCCTGTGTGCTGGCTGGCAGCCAAGGAAGTTCTGAAGGAGCTGCAAGCCAACAGCTACGGGGGCAGCCGCGACTGGGTAAGCAGCGTCTTGGACCAAGTAGACAGTCGACTACCATATGTCAAGAACGAACATGGTGGCAAGGTGTCAAGGCATAAGCCCGAAACGCCCTGCTGGAACGCATACGACGAGAGCAACATCCGCAGTGTTTAGGCTGCGTCTCCAAGGGATTCATGGCATCCGATGGAGGCTTTTGGGCCGAAGCAGCCCAAAGCCAACGGTTGCAGGGGCGCCCACGACTGGGTTAGCAAAGTCTGAGCCCGCGTAGGACTATGGTCGACTGTGGCATGTCAAGAGCGAGTCTGGTGGCACCCTGTCAAGGCAGGGCATGTGCAAGACAATAGCAGCATCTGCGCTGCCCAGGACACAGTGCTCAAGCTTCTGACTGAACAGCTGTAATCCTGCTACTGGATACCCACACCGGCTAGCTTTTGGGCCGAATTGCGGAAACCTCTGCGCTGGGCACGGCAGTGCGCAAGCATAGCTGACGAGCAAGTTCTGAGCGGCCGAGCGCCAAGAGCCACTGGCAGACTATGGCATGTCAAGAGCCAGCATGGTGGCAATTTGTCAACAACAATAGCGGCATCTGCGCTGTCAGGCCGCAGTGGTCAAGCGTCCGATTGAACAGCTGCAATCCTCCTACTGGATAGCCACACCGACCCACACCGGCTAGCTTTCGAGCTGAGTTGCGCAAACCTTGCACTGGGCACGGCAGTGCGGACAACCTCTTCATAATGGTTGACGCAGGAAAGGAGTTAAGGTGTCATGAGATTGATGGTGTACGAAAGGAAAAGTAAAGGTTAACCGCTCTCTCCCTGTCACACCTTGAGACCCAACCTCTGTTTCCAAGCCACTAAGAACCCAATATAATAGTATTACTGCGGTAAGTTCACGCACGCGCATTAATAATATTATAATTGGGGGTTCTTTGTGGGCGAGCTTGGAAAGAGGACACAAGGACTGAACCACCCTGGCTCTCTTGACTCACAACCTTCCTATCTTGGTTCACTAATCCAGTAACTTGGCGGTCATCAATAAGGCTTGGGATTCACTCCGTTCATCTGTTTCCAAGCTTATTGTAACCGGAAGCAAACCTGCCGAGCAAGTTCTGAAGCGGCCGAGAGCCAACAGCCACACGGGCGCCAGTCGTGGCAGCAGGATTATGGCAGACTATGGCATGTCAAGAGCCAGCATGGTGGCAACTTGTCAAGGCAGAGCATGTGCAAAAACAATAGCGGCATCTGCGCTGTCCAGGCGTCTGATTGAACAGCTGCATTGCCAGGGGCATCCTGTTACTGGGTCCCCACACCAGATAGCTTCGAGCCCACTTGCGAGGCCCTTTGTGCTGGGAAAGGCAGTGCGGAAGCAGAGCTGCCGAGCAAGTTCTGAAGCGGCCGAGAGCTAGGACTATGGCAGACTATGGCATGTCAAGAGCCAGCATGGGTGCAAAAACAATAGCGGCATCTGCACCGTCCGGGCCGCAGTGGTCAAGCCTTTGATTGAACAGCTGCATTGCCAGGGGCAGAGCAGGAAGCAGAGCTGCCGAGGTAGTTCTGAAGGACTATGGCCGACTATGTGACTATGGCATGTCAAGCAGGAGCCTTAGGTTCCAACTTGATGGTTGACCCGGCCCCCCGTAGGCACAGGCGCCAGTTTCTGGACCGATCAGGGAGCCCGAGTCAAGTTAGTTGGCTTTTTACCTTGTGGGCGGAAGTCCCCGCTGGAGGCCATGGATCATATGGGGCAACCAGGCCCCCATCCTGCAGACTCCTATATCGCAGGAGCTAGTTTTACCAGAGAGCTCTGAAGACCTGAAGTAAGCGTACACTGCAACCAATAGATACAGGGGACCCAAAGCGTCTCATGTGTGCTGTTGCGGATTGCAGCTGGGCCCCTGGTATTCTTTCCACAAGGAAGCTGGACTTTGAGCTCAAAGTTGTAGGCAGTTGTAGGTTCATGTCAACTTCTGCACATAGTGACGCGTACGGTCGCCGCAGGTGCGGCGCGCGCAACGCAGAGCTGCGATGCCGAGTTGCGGAGCCCTTCAAGGGCTGGACAAGGCAATGCGGCAGCGGAAATATGGAGGAAGTTCTGAGGCACTGAAGCGGCAGCGGCTGCAACAGCCCAAAACGGCAGGATGCCCACGCCGCCCACGCCAACGACTGGGTAAGAGTCTGAGCACAGGCAGCCCAGGCAGGATTATGGCAACATCTCCTGCCAAGGCCATTTTATGCGCGCACACAGGGCAAGATTGGCAGGCAGAGTTGCCGAGGCTAAACAGTGGGAGGGGTATCTCTCGGCTGCAGCGAGCGGCGAATGCAACCGATGCACCAGCAAGCAGCTGTGGAGGCGGTGACGTGCTGTGCACGGCTTGCGTCAAGGCAGAAGCTGGATGCAGCTTCCCCGCAGCAGCACGTGTGGCAACGGCAATGTCTGCAAGAGCGCTCTCACAAACAAGAACTAGGGGTGAGGCAGAATTCGGCGGCTTGAGTGGTGTTCATTTTGATTGCAAGAGGCTGCAAATGGGAAGCAGAGACGGCTCTCGCTGGCAATGAAGCAAAAGGGCGCTTGCGAGACAAGTGGAAGCCTGGCGCAGCTGTGCTCAAAGCGCTTTAAATACTGTGAGAGGGAGTTGTGTAGAGGGAGCGGGATAGCTTCCAAGTCGATGTTTGACATGATCGGGCCACCACGACACGAACAACTCAAGCACCTTGGCCGACCACCCTCGGCAATAGGGAGTCAGAGCCAAAGTTTCAAAAGCATCTGCTACTATCCCCGTAAGGGGCAAGACGAGTTCAGCTTGGCTGAGACTTTGCTACAGCTCTCAGCAGCACCAGCTGCAAAGATTTGCAAAGTGTGCGCGCGCGTGCCCCAGACTTGTTTGGCCCGGTTGCTTTCGCAATGACACAGGAATTCGCAGAATTTTGCGTCCAAGCGGTGTATGAGGCTGGCAGGGCCAGCCGAGGGCAGGAGACCGGATCGTGCAGACAGGGACTGCTAAGCTGCTAGCTGGCTCAACGAAGCCGGGCAGCCGCGGCAGCCTTCAGGTATCCGGATCACAGCCTCTGCAACGAAACGCTTTGGAAATGTCCGGGTGCCGGATTGGTGAGCGCATTGCGCGCATTGCTTGGAAGTCTCTCTAGGGAGCATTCAGAGGAAACAGAAGTCCATGTCCGAGTTCTGGGCCAGATTGGGCATGCTTTTGAGTCCAAGCCTCGTCTCCAGCAAAGCAAGCACGAAGCCAGGTGATCCAAGCTGGAAAGGCTTCTCTGGACTCTCCTTCGTCGGGTTCACATCTCATGCAAGGTCTTAAAGACTGTCGCATGTTCAACAGGAGTGTAGCACGGGGAGTATATGCATGGTCTTCACTGCTACATTTTCCACAAAGCTCCCAAAAGCTGAAGAAGAACATACCCGACGATTCACAGTCCTAAGGGTTACGCCTTTCCAACTGTCATCATGATTGCACTAATGCAGCTTGCACACAGGAATATGGGTCAGACCCATACTGAAGGGATAGTCAATGCCGAAGGTCCTGGCAGAAGGCAAAAACCTTGTGCTGTGTTTGCACATGGCATGGTAGTATTCCACTGCACGAACGACTCCTTCAAAGCGTGGACCTCCTTGTTGGTCGCCAAGGTGTGTCTTGAAGCTGTCAGCTGGGAATCTACAAAATGCGACAAACCTTCAAGGTATGTGAGGCAAGAACAGCTACAGTAAACAAACTATGGGTCCACCAGCTTGGAAGCCCGGTAGCTTGTGGTTAACAACCCTGTTTCTCGGCCTAATTTGCCTCGGCCTTGAGCCTGAGTCAATTGCGAAGTCTAGCCACGTGAGAGCACAGGAAAATGGGACACGGCACTTTTTGAAGCCAGATAGCTGCAGGTAGCTTCCAGATAACCTACGTTGGACCACTCACCGTGGACCCTATGTTGTTGAAAGATGTTGAAAGGTTGCATGAGCTGATGGCGATGGCAACCCTTCCGGGAGCTCAAGGAACAGGCCAAGGGTAGCTTGAAGGTCCAAGAGCAAAACATCAAAGTCTTGTTCTGCCAACTTCTGTACCGTCGGCGTGGTTGTTATGCTTATACTACATGATACGGTTATGGCGATATGGTACTTGTGTTCATGTACCTGAAGCACTGTGGCTGGCTTGCTGAGTGTTGTGATTCTTTTTCGGTAAGCAGGTCGTGAGATGTCGTGGGTCCGAAAATGTTTCCACGCATGCGACACTCTGATCGCTCCATATGCCCTTCATCGCACTGCCGAACCAAAAAACACCAACAAAAACCATCATGTCTTCACGAAGAAGAAGCGCGTAAACAGCATTTCACTTCCAAAAAGCCATCACTGGTCAAGGTCGGTTCTTAGGGCCGAAAATGACAGCGTTTTCTATCTTGATACGAGGAGCTTTTACCAACATCTTGCCAACAGATTTAGTAGAAGGAGATTGACAGATCCTGCACTTAACTTCTACATCATGCGAACGCATGCATCACGTGGTCGACGGTGGGTGCACAGAAGCCGTGGGAAACTGAACTCCGAAAACTACAATCATATCATCTCTCCACTTTGCAAAGCGAAGTGAGCAAAGAGAAGACACATTCAAACTTGAGAGCCACGGGCTGGGACGAAAGCTCTAGTAGGCCTAGGACTGGGGACACTGATCTTACAGGAACAGAGAGGCGCCGAGAGAGCAAAGCGCCGACCCTCAGCCCAGAAGATGCAGAGAGCAATGAGACAGACACCTTTGCGAACCATAGACCGGCAGACATGTTGCAGCATGCCCAACTCAGTGATTCAAGTAGCTCTCTCTCTTGTCGCACATGACACGCAACGGCCAGCATCAGCAGCATCAGGCACCACACCCAGACCCAGGTTAGCATCAGCAGCATCAGGGGGGCCCCGCTTCTCCTTCGAACGTCTCAGAAATACACCTACCAAAGAAACCCAAATCTATCCCAAAACAGGCCCCCTTGGCACCACACCCAGGCCAGCAGGGGGGCCCCGCTTCTCCTTCGAACGTCTCCGAAAAACACCTACCAAAAAAACCCAAATCTGGCCCAAAACAGGCCCCCTTGGCACCACACCCAGGCCAGCATCAGCAGCATCAGGGGGGCCCCGCTTCTCCTTCGAACGTCTCTACCAAAGAAACCCAAATCTATCCCAAAACAGGCCCCCTTGGCACCACACCCAGGCCAGCAGGGGGGCCCCGCTTCTCCTTCGAACGTCTCCGAAAAACACCTACCAAAAAAACCCAAATCTGGCCCAAAACAGGCCCCCTTGGCACCACACCCAGGCCAGCATCAGCAGCATCAGGGGGGCCCCGCTTCTCCTTCGAACGTCTCAGAAATACACCTACCAAAGAAACCCAAATCTATCCCAAAACAGGCCCCCTTGGCACCACACCCAGGCCAGCAGGGGGGCCCCGCTTCTCCTTCGAACGTCTCCGAAAAACACCTACCAAAAAAACCCAAATCTGGCCCAAAACAAGGCCCCCTTGGCACCACACCCAGGCCAGCATCAGCAGCATCAGGGGGGCCCCGCTTCTCCTTCGAACGTCTCAGAAATACACCTACCAAAGAAACCCAAATCTATCCCAAAACAGGCCCCCTTGGCACCACACCCAGGCCAGCAGGGGGGCCCCGCTTCTCCTTCGAACGTCTCCGAAAAACACCTACCAAAAAACCCAAATCTGGCCCAAAACAGGCCCCCTTGGCACCACACCCAGACCAGCATCAGCAGCATCAGGGGGGCCCCGCTTCTCCTTCGAACGTCTCAGAAATACACCTACCAAAGAAACCCAAATCTATCCCAAAACAGGCCCCCTTGGCACCACACCCAGGCCAGCAGGGGGGCCCCGCTTCTCCTTCGAACGTCTCCGAAAAACACCTACCAAAAAAACCCAAATCTGCCCAAAACAGGCCCCCTTGGCACCACACCCAGGCCAGCATCAGCAGCATCAGGGGGGCCCCGCTTCTCCTTCGAACGTCTCAGAAATACACCTACCAAAGAAACCCAAATCTATCCCAAAACAGGCCCCCTTGGCACCACACCCAGGCCAGCAGGGGGGCCCCGCTTCTCCTTCGAACGTCTCCGAAAAACACCTACCAAAAAAACCCAAATCTGGCCCAAAACAGGCCCCCTTGGCACCACACCCAGGCCAGCATCAGCAGCATCAGGGGGGCCCCGCTTCTCCTTCGAACGTCTCAGAAATACACCTACCAAAGAAACCCAAATCTATCCCAAAACAGGCCCCCTTGGCACCACACCCAGGCCAGCAGGGGGGCCCCGCTTCTCCTTCGAACGTCTCCGAAAAACACCTACCAAAAAAACCCAAATCTGGCCCAAAACCCCCTTGGCAACACACCCAGGCCAGCATCAGCGGCATCAGGGGGGCCCCGCTTCTCCTTCGAACGTCTCAGAAATACACCTACCAAAGAAACCCAAATCTATCCCAAAACAGGCCCCCTTGGCACCACACCCAGGCCAGCAGGGGGGCCCCGCTTCTCCTTCGAACGTCTCCGAAAAACACCTACCAAAAAAACCCAAATCTGGCCCAAAACAAGTTAGCAGAACCCTTGCCCATTTTGGGTAATAATACCACCAGTCAACCCATTAGACGATTATTCCTATACTCCCCCCTACACCTCACCAACTATATCACCACTACTACCCCATTACCAATACCAGTGTAGGAATAACCGATTACCTCATCCATATAAGAGGAATATTCCTATACTCCCTACTACTATCCCCCAAATATCACCACTACTTCCCCATTACCAAGACCAGTATAGGAATAACCAATTACCCTATCCATATTCCCTAAGGTGGTATTATTACCCAAAATGGGCAAGGGTTCTCTCATAGATTTTACTAGGTTTGGTTATAAAGGTTGTAATCATAATAGGATTATATTCCATAAACTCTTATGAAATGTGCTTACATTATACTTATGTTTTTTTTAACTCACGTTTCCTTTTATCATTATACTTTTTCATTCCATCAAGACATTCACAGCAAGTAACAGTGGTTCTACACTGCATTAAATACCTCCCCGTTTTACAATGATAATATCTTTTGAAATGCACTAAATTCTTCAACTTCTTACATCTAACACATTGCCGATCACAATGGGGAGGGTAATGCTCAGTATTAAAATCCATGGTTATCTTATCAACATATATTGTCATATTATATTATTTTACAATATTTATCATAATTTATTAATTATGACAAGCATTGTTTCAAACTAATTAACCATTACCATGTTCTTTTGACATGCTTATGGAAGGCACACTGGGGAAATGGGAGAAATGGGGCGCTGACGCGAATGCACGCGGGGCTCGTTCCTTGCGTCATTCTATAAGTAAATCACTCTTTACAACATTATTTTTGCAATTCTTCCAGCTGATAAAACTCAAACAACAATTTAAATCGCTTCTTATACTCTTCATAATGATCATAATCCTCTAGTTCATCTATAATCGCACTTAATCTGGCGTTATACATTCTAATATTTCTTCTTTCCTCCAGCCAATCAGTTTTATTTTCTTTGTTTTCTTTCTTAGTAAACAAACAATCCATGTATATATATTATTTACATTTTTTAACATTTTTAAGATAATATAAAAATGCCTTAAGAAATTCCAACAAACTGTGACAACACATTCTGTATCTTGGAGTTTTTATTATTTCATCAAAATTCTCTATCTCATTTATTACTTCTATGTATTTATCCATATATATTTTTTTGATATAATTTCTCACTAGTATTAATGTTAGAAGATATTCCTAAAGTAGAACCTATAGACATACCCAAATACAATTATAAGAATAGTAAATACGGGATGATGCCAAGTCTACCTGCAAGAATGTTATGTGTTGCCTCTTCAACGGGTGGCAAGTCTGTTTTAATACAAAATCTAATTTTAAAGATATACCGTGGTTCATTTGAAAGGATATACATTTTTAGCCCTAGTGTGCATGTGGATGACACATGGAGAGCAGTCAAGAAATACATTACTGACGTAATGAAAGTGGATACCGAAAAGGAAAAAGTATATTATGAAGAATACGATCCAATTGCGTTAAAGCATATAATAGAAACGCAACACAAGGTAATAGACTTCCAGAAGAAGAATAAACAAAAGGAATTATTCAGTATTTTAATAGTGGTGGACGACTTTGCCGATGATCCTAAATTTGTAAGATACTCAAATATCTTGCATGGATTGTTCACACGTGGAAGACATAATGCCATCTCATGTATTTTATCAACACAAAAATATAATGTCCTTGCCCCTATAATAAGACTTAATGCCTCGGCACTTTTCATATTCAGACTGAAGAACATGAACGAGGTAAATAGTTTCCTAGAAGAGAATAGTGCCCTTGTAGACAAGCGAACACTTTATGACATGTATCAACAAGCGGTGAACTTTGCGCCTTACTCGTTCTTTTATATAAACACAAATGCTAAAGATGTGAATAACATGTTTTATATTAATTTTGAACAACGCTTTGAAATAGGTGATTAATAATATTATTTCCTAAAATATTAATGATCAAAAGATAATTAATCACTATCACTCTTATTTTTCTTTAACTTATTTACTTCCTTTTTCAGTTTATCTACTTCATTTATTGTTGTCTGTAAAGCACTCCATAAAATTGGCACACACGTTGTATAATCAAACTTTAAATATCCATCTTTTCCTTCTTTAACTACATTCTGCCATTCATCCGGCATTTTCTTTGTTTCCATAAAATCATTAGCGATAAATCCTACACACGATTTACCTTGTTGTCTGTCATCAATAAAATGATATGTTTTCGGTTTAATATATTTTATTAGGTCTACTGCTTTTTTGCTATCTACTTCTTTTATATCTTTCTTTAATCTTTTATCTGATGAAGGAATTAATGACCCTGTATATGAAAGGTCACCATAAACATCCACACCTGTTGTTGTTGCGTCTAATGTTGATAAGTTGTTAAAACTTAATCTTATCCATCCGTTGTCGTCTGGATTATTTATTAATACTCGTTGCTGTCCTGTTATATCATCGTGTGTTATTTCTAAATTTCCCAATAAATTCACTTTCCCTTCTGTTAATTGAATTTCCGGTGTGCTACTTTCCAATCCTATTGTCAAATTCATTTCTCCCGCAGTGTCTCCATTTCTGATATATAACTTATACTGAGTGTCTAAAACTTCCTTTAATTCACTGCTGTTCTGAAACATAAACCTACCCCAACTAATAACATCGCTTTCACCTACAATATTACCAATACTATTAAAAGTAAGATTATTTACGACTGCTCTGTTTAATGTAATTCCGTTAGTGTCGTTTAGTTGTAGTGCTATTGTTCCTGTTGTAGGATCAATTGTTCTTGGTTGTAATGAAAAATTAATTTCTTCTGTTGATATTATATTTAATGAATTATTAGCGTCTGCTCTTTGAAATATCCTGCCTGAACTATTGACATAAATATCACCATTACATGTTGATGTGTTTTGAAATGATGAGGTGCCACCAAAATTAGCATTCCCACCACTTACATTTAGTTTATTTGCGCCTTGAATTGCTCCGATGCCTAAACTTAAACAATAGACACCATTACCATTTGCAGTATTTAATAAAAGTAATGAAGAACTGTCATTGCTTGTATTATAAGCATTAATATTAAATGAGTTAAACTTTAAATACCCTTGTGCGTTTTTTACAGTTAAAACATTACTAGCGTCTGTTGTATTTTTATAAAATGTTAATCCATTGGCATTATTAATATTAGCGTTTTCTCCATCAAAATTGAAATCAGTTGTTAAATCAATATCACCATCTACCTTTAAGTTCTGTCTAATAATAGCACTATCAACAACATCTAATGTATAACCTCCTGTTAATGTTTCTATTCCTGTATCAATTAATAAAGAATGAGATTTAACATACTGATTAGCATTATTATTTAGTTGTAAAATCCTACCTGTATCACCAACTGAATTATAACAATCAATATTATCATTATTAAAAGTAATATAATTACCAGTATTTCTAACTGTAAATGATAGATTAGCATCTGCTGTGTTTTCTACTACTAACCCACCGCTTGGCACTGCTATTTTACCACTCATTTTATAACCTGCATTATTATTTGATAAATCTAATTGTTTAATAGCGTCATCTGATGTATTATTACAAAATATTTTATCTCCTTGTAAAGTTATATAACTCGTTGCGTTTTTAAACTCTGCTAATACTTTATCACCTCCTCCTGTTTGATTACTAAATAATAATCCTGCTACTGGCGATATATTAATAGTTGAGTTGTTTAATGTTAAACCGCTATGAATAACAGTAGGGGCACTACAGTCAATAATAGGATTGGCACTAAATCTATTTGTAAAATCTGATTTGGGAACTCTTAAGTCTAGTAGATTATCAACCTCAGTAGTTGTGTATCCCGATCCAGCCCCTGCTATTAATGTATCTACCTCGCCCTTATCATAATAATTGGTTGCCAGTTGCGTGTTGGTTTGGAAGTTAGTAGATAAATTTGTGTCAATCTGTGTTGATGTATAATAATTAGAAAATGTAGTATCTATTTCTACTTTACTGTAGTAACTACTGGATATTTGCAAATTAGTTTGATATGTAGTCGCCAAAATATGAGAGATAGAACTGATGTCATGAAAGTTTTGTAGTTGCTTTGTATTCAAGACTGAAATAGCGTCAGCGTTGGCTGTTATATTTGAAGAGTTTGCAGTGTTGATGTCTCCTAATTCGGTTTTTGTAGCATATGTATCTGATATTTCACTTACACCCGTTGAAGATGACAAATAAAATCTATCTGCATAAACTGCCGTTAAATTATTTAGTGAAGCCATTATAAATATTAATATGTGAGAAATTAATATTTATAATTAATTAATTCATTTGTTGTTCTTTTGCTTGTTGACGCTTTTCTCTTCGCTTTCTGTTGATTTCTTCCTTATGATCTTGGTAGAATTCACGTCGTTTTTGGTTTTGCTCTTCTTTATGTTGTTTGTGATATTCTTTGTGTTTCTGTAGTACGGTATCTCTGTTCTTTTCATGATAATCTTTTTTGTATCGAGCTATTCTTTCTTTATTATCTTGCCTATATTGCTTGTCGTATTCTACTCTTTCTTCTTTGTGTTGATCTCTGTATTCCTTATTCTTTGCTCTTCTATCTTCAATATTATCATAATAGTTCTTGTTGCTCTTTGCTTTTATGTATTCTTTATTCCTTTCATAATAATCTTTCTTGTATTCCTGTATTTGCTCCTTGTGTTCTTCTCTGTATTCTTTACAATCTTGTAGTATCTTTTCCTTTTTGTTTTCATAGTAATCCTTCTTCTTCTGTAAATAATGCTCTTTCTTGTTTTCATAGCATTGTTTCTTTAATTCTACTGCTTCTTCAGTTGTTATAAACGGTCTGGTAATATTTAATGTTGCTCCTAGTTGTTCTATGTATTCTCTTTCTCTTTTTCTTGCTTCTAGTGAGTTTCCGCATTTCTCAGTATTTATTAATACCATATCAAAGTTATCCCACCCTCCGTTATCTCGTATAAACTGATATAATGGTATATTATAATTACGATGGTTAGTGTTAATACAATGGTCTTTGTGTTTGTATTTTCTCTTTATGAAGTTAGTAGTGTGTCCCACATAAGTATCTAAAATGGTTGTGTCTTTGCTTATGATTTTATAAAAGTGTGTTTGATCATAATTAACTGGATTTTTAGGCATAATCTTATAATATCTTATAAAGTATTATTTCTTTATAACATTTTACATAATAGAATTAAATTTGGTAGACAATTTAGTCTAATACCGTGCTTGCTGACTCACTTAACTCGAATATCTGTTCACTAACAGCAGTCACAAAAACTCTCTCAATTCCTAGTGCGAAATTTGCGTTGGCTCCTTTGATTTTAAAAGTGATTAAGGAGCCCATTTTCGTGTTGGAACCTGTGAAATTCATATCGGGTTGCTTATCGAAATTTATTCCTCCAATAAACTTATCGTTAGCGTATCTATAAATATCAACTGAAAAGCCGTCGTAATAAGGCGACATAACGTTAACAGCCCTACGAAGGAAATACATAAACTCGCTAATGCTTGATATTTCCTGTTCTGGGAATTTCTTATTAGCTATTTGTATCTGTGCTGAAATTTGTTTATCGCTGTCGATCACACCTTCAAGGTTATCAATGGTTACCGCCATAGGGTGGAAAAAGTAGTTCCATCTCTTTCTGTCATAATTACCTGCTGTGTTGTCATTATTGATATTGCTGTTGCTAAAGGTGAAGAACATCTGAGATAAACGAGTTGAAGATTTAACGATGTTCATGTTGATCTCTGTGTTTCCTGCCGTGAAGGTTTGTGAAAATGAATAATAAGCAGGATAAACCATTCTAAGCCTACCCCCTTTCAATAAATGTGAAACTATATTATTGTTGACGGTGTTGTCCACCTGTATCAATTCACATCGTAAAATGGCATTCTGAATAGCCCAAGATGTGGTAGTATTGCGTGTTGTAAAATATAAGCCGTTTTCATCGTCTTCTGCTTGTGTTCCCGCTACTGGTGTTGCTGGTCTGATAACTGGTTCACCAGCGTCTGAAACTATCTCAAAAATAAACTCTAAAGGACAATACCGAATTGGAGGATAATATCCAGATTGAACAAATCCACAAACGGGCTTGTGTCCCATTCTTACGAACTTACCCTGTTCAATTCCTGTAGTATTAAGTCGTGTTAGTTTCGGTAGAACAGCGCCTCTTTGGTTTGATCCTGCTGTTGCTGTTGCATCGTGACTTTCTATAGTATAAGCGAACAGCCGGTTAATTCTACTGTCGTATCGTGTTAAGCAACCTTCTTGAATGTCATCTAAATTTCTAACCTCTTCGCTTTTGAATGATTTCATTTCTTCGCAGACTTGGTTGTAATTATCAATGTCGTTTAGTTGTTGTCCTGATCCATTGCATCTGTATCTGGTAAAGAAGGCATGGCTCTCACCTAAAGGGCGCAAATACTGACCTGCAGTAGTGGATGTATTGACAACATCAAAGAACAAACAAACACTGGACAAATCAATATAATTATTATCTTCACCTGTGATGACAAACTTTAAATATTTGTTTCCGTTAGACGAACTAAAGATGTTTCCAGAGACACTAGGAAAGTGAACTTGCTTCCTGTCAGTTACATATGCCGCGCTCTCTGGGAGACCAAATTGAAGGGAGTTAATCATATTGTCATTGCTTTCAGCTAAAACTAGATCCATTATATTATTTATTTAGATTTTTTATTATTATATCTTTTATGGCTTTTAAAATGTTCATTATTCTGTTTCTCTAGTTGTGGTTGTGACACTACATTGTCCCCTTCTTCTATTATATGCCGGATACTCTCGTAAGCCGAAATGTTTAGTTTCTTGTTTAAATTGTTCTTAAACCGTAGGCTTTCTGATGGTTTACCGACCCTATTTGGTTCTTTTATATGTTTAGGTTTATTGAACATCATATTATAATAATAGAGATTAAATCCAACCAATCTCAGGTATACTTTCATCAATATTCATTAAACCATCTACATCATGATTTCTTATCGGATTTAAACTATCTGTGTTATAGCTAATAGCCGCGTTGTCTAGTGAACTTACGAAATCTCCCGCTTTTCTAAATCTCTTGTGTTGTTCAGTGGGTCTGTCAAACCCAAAGATTGGACTGATTAATGAAACTACAGGAGCGTCGTAGGTGCGAGTTTTAAAACTCTTGTCTTTAAATTCATTATTTAGTTCTAAAACAACACTACCACCCATAGAGTGCCCTAGTAATGTATCCACCTGCGGGTTTTCTAACAATACCCTTCTTGCTTCCTTATACCGATCCATGTTTCTAATTTGCCCCGTTTTAAGCATTGTAAAATTTTGTTTCCAATCATTTGCAGAAACTGTGCCACCAACATACATTTTATTACCTCTCACATAAACCTTATTATCACGATCGTATGCCATCTTAATACCTTGTGTATTGGATATTCTCCCGTTGGACTTCAGCATGTTGTCTAATTGAGACTGAACTCTTGTCATTATATTAATAAATCATATAAATATTTTATCTGTTATTAATATGAGTTTCAGACCTTTAACATACAAAAAAGTTTATGTTAACTCACAATACAGAGTTTCTGACAGTAAATCAACTTCTGATTTTAAAATAGAGTTGCAGGACACCTTTGAAATACCCGACAGCACCATTATGCAAGTGCACGAGGTAGCTATTCCCAATGTATGGTATTCAATCAACACAAATAATCAAAACCTATATTTTAGACATCAGATATTGCCACCTGCCACACCTCAAGGAATAACATATAGAAGAATTGAGATACCAATAGGAAATTACACTGCTCCTGATCTAGCCTCAGCCATTGAAACACAATTAAACACCTTCTTTGATAGTGGCGGAAGGACTAACTCTTATTCTGCTATATATGATGCTTTAACGAATAAGATTACAATATCTTCTAACTACAGTGAGGTCGTGTTTATACCCTTGACTGATACAGATGTGCCTACTTTTGTTGGTTCATTCTCTAATTCCGTGGATCTTAATAACCTTAACTCTATCAATAATGTTTTGGGTTTTACAACACCAGTTGGTGACGCATTCACTTCATCCTCCCCTTGGACAACAGGGTTCATAAATCTGATAAACTATCCTGACGTCTATATTTCTTGTCCTGAATTGTCTAATAATAATTTTCACAGTCCTTCTGCTTTTTCAAACGCAATAATCAAAAAAGTCCCAGTGAATGCACCATTTGCAGGTATTATTAGCGACAGTTATGGAATAACAGATTATGATTATATAAATGTCTCTAAGAGAAACATTAAAAGGTTAACATTTAGAATAACTGATGGAGCAGGGAATGTTATAGATCTAAATGGTATAAATGTCACTTTCTCCCTATTGTTTCACAATCAGGACATGTAGAGACTTCTTCATTATGTTGAATACATGGAAAATAAATAGAAAATATATAGAACATTATATATGACTGAAGACAACACTGAAATGTTACCCGTTGATGAAACACCTAAACCAGAAGAACCTCTAGAAACCTTGGAAGAAATGAAACCTGAAACGACAGAGGATCACAAAAATGAAACTCCCAAACCTTCAAGAGTAAAAATCAGAGAGGTTGCAAAGCAAAAGACAGAGTGTCAGGACTGCCACAAAACTATTACAATGAAGACGGCTAGGTATACCCATAAAGACAAATGTGAAGGTAAACCAAGTAATATAATTGAAAAGCCAGTGAGAAAAAACAATGTGAAACCAAAGGTGCAAGTAAAACCAGTAAGTGTAGAGAGCCACGAAGAGCCTGTAATACACAAAGCCCCGCCTCCAGTTTCTAAAGCTATTCCGTCAGGGCAAAGCCCTGAAAGAGAACGAAGTTCACCTACTCCGCCGCCTCCAAACATGCAACCTTACGACAATTTGACACAGGCTCAACTATATCAGTTACATATGAGAACCATGAACCAAGAAATAATGAGAAGAAGACAGGAGAAGGCGAATAGTATGTGTCAAGCAATGTTTAAATCCCGTCCTAAAAAATCTAGGTAAATAATATATAGCAATGGTTTTATATAACAAATACAAATTTAGACAACTAAATAAACAAAAGAAGAGAAAATCATTAGACAACCCTGTGGTGAATGAAGCATCCGAATTAAACTTTCACAAGCCTAATATTGATTACTTGTTGAATTTAAAAAAGGAAATGGATGCCAGAGAGGCGCGGGTAGCAAATCTAGCAATGAAAAGAAGACTATTAGAAGGTCAAATGAAAGACAATTATACAATGGAAATTGACAGGTTAAAATCAGAGATGCATAACCCTAGGATACCAGAGACATCTATAGAGCATTTAAGAAACAGAATACAAACCTTGGAAACATTGACTGAAAGAATTTTCTAAATCGTAAATTTCTATATAAGAATATAAAATATAATGACACGAAATAAAACACAGATACAATTTCACAGAAGGTCACGATATGAAGACATCTTGGAACTTGTCAATGATAATGAAGAAGCGTTAAAACCCTTCCCAAACAGAGATGCAGTATTTTACAAGGCTAGTAATAAAGGATCGTATTTTGACGGTAAAGATCATTTAGACAGATTGAAAGCAGAACAGAAAAGAATTAATGAACGGGTGGTAAGAGATCACATGTTAAGAGAGTATGCCACGGACAACGATCTTACTCATAGGGCGTTGTGGGACGCAGGAGCAGGAGCAACAGACACTCCGGCACAACCAGAAATGTATAATATCGGCACTCCCATAGAAGAATATGGCAATGACGAGTTTTTTGACACAGAAGAAGGAATTACACGGGCGCAACTAGAGGGAGTTATACAGAGGGCAGAAGAAACACGACAAGCAAACCAACAGGACATCGTTCAGGCACACCAGCAACAGGTAGAACGCGAACAACAGCAAGGAGACGGAATATTAAGAACATTAGGAAGAGGCTCAATGAGAGTAGGCAGAAATATTGCAGGTGGTTTAGTGTCAGGGCATGATCTAACTACATCCGTAATTGGAGGACTGGCAGAACCAGTTTTAAGTGGTATAGGCGATGCAGTTATGAGAAGGATTTTACCACAACCTCGCCCCTTACTTGATTTAGAAGCACCCCGAACACCACCTAATAACCCGTGGGTGAGAAACCCCAATCCAATAAATATTGCGCAACTACCGCCCTCTATTGTGTTACAACCTCATCAACCTAATGTGGGAGCAACTCAACAACCACTGCCTCCTGCAGTTCAGCAACCAGCATTACCAGCGCCAACACCCAACGTTCAACAAGGTGGATCATCATCATCATCATCATCGTCAGGAAACTTTCAATTCCCACGAGGTTCCGCAAGACAACCTGAAGGTTCTGCAAGACAAGCAGATGAACAACCACCAAGAAGACCGCGAACCAGACTAACTAAAAAAACAAACCTAAAGGAAAGCTCCCGAGAAGACACAGATACACCACGAGAAGAACTAAACATGAGACCTTTGATCATACCAAGTAAGATCGGAATACAAAAATTAAGAGAAACATTTGAGGAAGCCAACAACAAAAACACAATAAACACAACGACGTATAGAAAATACCGAAGTATTTATAATAAATGGGTTTCATCTGCAGGTGTTCCTGCAGGGAAAAAACAAGCTTTAAAAGAACTACAAGCATTATACAGGGATACCGTTTTTAATAGATAAAACCCGTTTTTAATAGATAAAACCCGTTTTTAATAGATAAAACCTGTTTTTAATAGATAAAACAGTTTTCAACCGTTAAACTCATGTCAAGCAATCCTAAATAAAAATCAAGTGAATGGTTTTTATTTAGCACTTGTATTACATCCACGACACCATGCCTCACAATTCTCTATATGGTGAGCAGACAGATTGTCTAGTCTTTGAGCAGTCATGTTACTCGTTAGGTTTCCGTTTTTGATTTCAAACTCAAACCGACAACCACAATTACAGCATGTGTTCGTCAGGCGTTTCATAAACCACTCGTGGTTAACATACTTGTCAACATCTATAAATCTGTTGGCATTCTCATCTTGCATCTGGTAATTCTTGATCTTGGTTGATATGTATTTTGTTAAAGTTTCTTCGTTTAATTCGTTCTGGTTGGTTGCGCTTTTGAAGAACCTTACCTTGTTAAAGTCTGTGCTTCTGGTAAGGGCACACCATATCCATTCACGAGTTACTAGGTGTTTCTTCTCCCACTCATGGATTATGATCTGACCGTCTATGGATGCACCCTGTGCGGAGTGGCATGTGGTGCAATAGTCATATCTGAAATGCTTATCTAATGTGTATATGTCAGTAGTGAACTTCTCCTTGGATTTTACGTTCTCTAGTGTCAGTCTTGGTAGTGTCATACTTACGATCCTATACCTGTAGTTCACATTCAACCGCTGGTTACCCAAATTTTTATACACTCTGCATATGAGTGTGTCACCCACTCCATACTTATCCGTTTTACCTAAATGCTTCCTGATATAATTAGACACATTCAGACATCTCATGTTGGTATAGGCGATGTTGTGTACTGCCTTTGTAACATCATCTGTCATTTTAAAGTATTTAGGCACGAACTCTTCTAATGGAATACGATGTATCCACATATCATCATACATACTGTCTAATATTTCTCTGTTTTTGTTTGCCTTTGGGTCGTCCTTGGGTCCAAGTCGCTTGCACACCTTAAGCAAAATGTTATACTTAAAAATCTGATCTATACATTCATCAGAGTATTCACCAGCATTCCTTGTATTAGTCAGATCATCACACACAGGTGGAAGCTGTTTCACATCGCCTGCTCCTATGATGATCTTATCTGGGTTGTTGTTCACAAACCCTCTTATGCAATTCAGAACGCGCAGTCCGTTCATGTAAATCTCATCAAAGACTATCACATTATACTGGCTGTGATCAAATTCAGGAAGCTTGTCTCCATCGCCCACAGGTATAGAGAAAAACTTGTTTGTCGTTACAGCATCATCTGGTATGTTTTGTGATAGGTTGTTCTGTGGAACTACGAACAGGGTCTTGTAACCAAGTTTGCTAAAGTGTTTGGCAATATGTGACTTACCTCCTCCTGCATATTTAGATCGTATCATTAGGGGATTGTGCTTAACGATGTCTTCTGCAATCTGCTTGGTATCCCACTCATCTTCTATAGACAAGGTATCGTTTTTGAACACGGGTATGGGCATTAACGTGTTCACTTTTGCCTTGTGCTCGTCTCTCGGTTCTACTATATGTTTACCCTTTTCATGTCTCCACCCGCCGATATGATCATTGAATTGTAGAACCTTCTTTGCTAGACTGAGGTGGTCCTTCCTGATCGTAAATGCATCGGTTTTAACACTCCATACATCTATGTGGTTAGCGATCAGTGCGCTATAATCTTCGTGCATTTTGTGGTTATGGTGTTGTAAAAGAAGTTCCTTTATGTAAATGTATCCATTTCGTAGAGTTGCTCTGTCAGAGACGGTCAGGCAATAATACTTTTTGTCACTCTCCTTCTCTATATGCTCACCCACATCTTCGTTACCATTATCTACCTCCTCATCATAAAACGATGACACCTTGTTAATTTTTCCACCCACCTGCTGTTGATAATACAATGCCTCCCGTAGACTGTCAAAGGCATAACTTCTAGATACAGTGTTGGTGCTCTTCTCCAGTAAACCGAAATTCACATTGGCTATTAGTTTTTTTATCTTCACATCTTCGGGGTATTTGTCCGAAATGTCTGTTTGCCACAAATCCTTTGCAATCTTTCTGTAATCCACCTTGTATACTCTAGAGGGTTGCTTGTAGTAGATGATCTCACATTGGTTGGCATACCCTGCTAGAAACCTGCCATATACTAGATTGTAAGTCTTGTTGAAGAACATGGTCGGTTTGTTTGCTTTTACTAGGTAAAATGTGAATTCGTGTAGTTTCCTGTGATCGTGCTTCATGTAATCATAGTGTTTCCACACATCAAACTGAGTGAAGACAGGGATTTCTGTAATTTTGTTGAAAGCATGTGTGAATGCTTTTCTAATATCAATTTCTACCACGTGTTCTGGCATGTAAAACATCTTGTCGTCTTTGTTTGTATGTGGGTTGTATTGGAAGTAGTGTCTGTTTATCTCACCAACTGGGTTTATCGTTCTACATTCCTTAAACAGTTCCATGTCAATCTCATTATAATATGACTTATGTAGTGGATGAAACAAGGACTTATTAAATACATACATTGCTTTAGACATGTTGTTGTAAATCTGCTCGGTTCTCACTGATATAGTTCCGTCAATGGAGTTGTTTACTAGGTTCTGGGTCTTAACTTTGTATTTGATGACATTCTTTTTTGTCCTGAATTTAAAATTAAGTTCCGGTACTATACCTGCACTGAATTTAACTTGCGGTTCGTATCCTGCCTTTTTGCTCTCAGAAAAGAGCTCGGCAAGGTCATGACCATCATATATCAATGTATACTCAGCATGTTCGTTGTATTTCTTTATGTCCTTAAGTGACTGTATCATTTTACATTGAACGGGTTCGTCCTTCTCATTCAGGTGATAATCTGGTGAAGCCTTCACTGAAATCTCATACCCAGAGTTTCTTGGTAACATCTGCCTTAATACATTCAAATTATCGGTTACTGTGTATATGTGGTTGTTCTTCACAATAGCATATAATGTTGGTATATGATGATCTCGTTTGGGCGGGTCATACTGAAAAATCAGTCTCTCAAAAGCATTGTATATTCTGACTTGGATCCTGTAGTGCTCAAAAACTTTAACCATTTCCTTTATTGATGCACCTGATGTTTTAAAACCCTCTTCTGACTTACCTATCAGGGTCAACATGCTCTGTCTGGTTAGTCTGTTCTTTTCTCTGCGCTTTTCTCCCATAAGTGTGTCCTTGTAGTAATCGGTTATGGTGTTCAACCAACACTGGTTTTCTTGGTAATGGTTTACTTTGATTGCTTCCTTTAGTGTTTCGTATTCTGGGTTTAATGGAGTTTGTATGTATCTGTGGAACATGCTCACATGGGAGGTGTCAGTTAAATTCTCGTCCACTGGTATAAAATCAGTGTCACCATCTACTCTGTCTACATCCTTAACCTTGATGCACACTATATAGGAATGGACGAAGCGAAGGGTTTCCTCCATATCTGGGTCAGACATTATTGTCTTCATCAGTTTCTTGAAAACATACCTGTCTTTGGTCTCGTATTGAAACACACGTCTGCCCGATAAGTCTTCTATATAGTCTGTTGTTTGTATAGTTGCTCTCTTAGTCTCATACCAGATCGGGATTAGGGGTCTACCCTTGCTGTCTTTGAAGGATGCTTTGATGGTATCCTTGGGGAGTTTAAATTTGAAGAACATAAGGTCTACGGAATATGCATGTGTTGTTTTGGATTGTTCCGCTCTCACCCTCTTCTGTATTCGCTGAACTGCGGTCTTCTGTGTTAGTCGTCTGCGGATTTCTGTGAGTTTGTTGTCACGCTTTGCTGTTCGCATTCTTTCACCTAGTGGTTTCTTTTCCTTGTGTTTTTCGTATACCTTGTTGTATTGGTCACTTGCCTTTTGCTTTTGTTGGTCTGTCTTGGCATTGATGAAGTTCCTTACTAGTTTGTCTGCTGTGGTGAACTGCGCTATTTTTCTGTCATCGTATAAACCGATAATATTTTTGATTTTTGTTTTGGTTGCACTGTTAAGTCTGCCTTTATAAAAATCATACACTGTCTCTAATGCTTTTACACCGCGCTGGATGGTCTTGCTCATGACAATATAATTAGATTATAAAATATTTTATATTTAAATGTTTTTCTGAAGATAAGTTTTGAAAACTAAATATTTTTGGAAAATTCTGTTCAGAAATATCACTTAAAGAAATATTATAATATATAGTATAGTATTATGTCTATGAAAACCCCAGAGGATATGACAATGGAAGAGATAAGAGAACAGTTGGCAATCTACAACCGACTGTATTACTACAAGCGAAGACAGGAGGAAGGATACATGCAGAAAAAACGCGACTCTGCCTTGAAGTGCATTCAAAAGAAGAAGTTAAAGCAATATCTAAAAGACAACAATATCAATAGCTCAATAGAGGATTTAACCGAAGAGCAACTGGCAGAATTCAACAGCAGTCAGAATAAGAAAGGACCGAAGTATGACATGAATAATGTTAAAGTTGTGATGCCCATGAAAGCAGAAGAATGCTGATTTAATTTTAGAAATAAGATTAAATCAATATTTTGTATTGTAGTTATATGAGTAAACAAGAAATAATTAATGATGTGTATTACGATCGCGCGGGATATGGGAGCAGACAGAGGACCTTAAAGGAAGCACGAGAGAAAGATAAAAACATAACTATTGACGATGTTAATGAGTTTTTCAAGAAGAACGTGGAGGCAAAAAGAAAACCTGCGGGACAGAACAGTTTTGTAGCACCGCATTCGGCATATGAGTATCAAATGGATTTGTTTTTTATCAATGATTTGGAAGATCAAAAGTTTAAGGTTGGTATGATCATGATAGATGTCTTTGATAAGTTTATGCATGTCGTAGCAATAAAAGGTAAAAAAGAAGAGGATTTAGCGAGTGGTATGATTGAGTGTTTGCATAAGATGGGGAAAAAACCTAAGATTATATATACCGATGATGAAGGTGCTTTATCTAAAGAAGCTATACAAACTTATTTAAAGGAGCAGAACATAGAGCACCACAGGACAAGGGCACACGCAAATTTCAGTGAGAGGGCAATCAGAACTTTTAAAGACATGTTATACAAACGAGTTGAGGCTGATGAGAAAAAGGGGAAAAGTAATATTCAATGGACTGATTATATTCACGAGATATTGCTGACATATAACAACCAAATGATACATTCCGCTACAAAATTCACGCCGAAAGAGGCACGGAAACCGAGTAACGAATTAAGCGTCAGGTTGAATATTGCGAGTAGTGGTAAACGTAATAGGCTATATCCGGATCTTGACAAGGGTGACGAAGTCAAGATATTTAGGAAGCGAAAACCGAATGAGAAGGAAAGGGTCGGAAATTTCAGTAAAGGTGTGTATACAATAGAAAGAATAGAAAAGAAGTTAAGTCAAAGTCATTATTATGTAGAAGGTAACCCTGACCGTCCCTATCTTCGTTTTGAGTTGTTGAAAGTGTAAAATTGTTAAAAAAAGATGTTTAAAGAGGAATTGCTAGTATAAGATATGGAAGAAAACAAATATAACAGAGGCAAGATTTACAAATTAACAGACAATGGTTATAACAAATGCTATATAGGGTCAACGACAGAAACACTGTCAAACAGAATGGCGAAACATCGCAACGCTTACAGGAGATATAGAAACAACGATGCCAAAAGAACAACATGTTTTGACATTTTTGAAGAGTTCGGAATGGAAAACTGCAAGGCTGAACTTATTGAAAGTTACCCATGTGCATCTAAAGAGGAACTGAACGCAAGAGAGGGGTATTATATCAGGAACACAGAATGTGTAAATAAACTCATTGCAGGAAGGAAGTGGAAAGAATATTATGATGACACGAGAGAGCTGAAATTGGATTATGCCAAGAAATACAGAGAACAAAATGCAGACAAAGTTAAGGCAAGGGAGAAGGCATACAGAGAAAGTCATAAACATGAAAAAGCAGAACGGGACAAGTCCTATCGGGAAAGGAAGAAGGAAAAAATTGCAGAGCACAGAAAACAGTACTATCAGCAAAACCAAGAAAAACTAAAAGCATATCACCGACAACGAACGCAATGTGATTGCGGAGGGCATTTCACCATAACTCACAAAAACAGGCATTATGACACACAGAAGCACAAAGACTGGCAAGAGAAGCAAAACTTGTGATGATCATAATATTATTAATGATGCTAATAATATTATGCTCCATGTTCAAAAATATATTTATTTTTTCTTCAGAAATGTATTTAAAGAAATATTGTCTATATATGTTAGAATATAATGATGAAAACATTTCGTTTCAATTTTGAATGTGGAGTATGCAAAGAACACAGAAACAGAAAGCGAGAGGTGCTGATGTGTATATTTGATGAAAATATTACTGATAATATTACCTCTTATCTTTCCTGTCATTGTTGTTCAGAAATACTAGAGTATGAAAAGATTTATAGCCAAGATAAATATAACAAATTATGTAAGGCTGAAAAACAAATACATTGTATCTTTAACTTTGTTGATAAATCATACCAAAAGTTAGAGAACAAGAAAAAGAAAGAGTGTTTAAAGAAAATAATAGAACGTTCGTATTTGTATAATCACGCAACCAAATTACTAATGAAGAAGTTTATAAATGATACAGATTTGTTTCATATGTTTGACAGTTATAAGAGAAACTTTATTATGAATACGATGGGGTATTTTAGTTTCCAGTATGCAGAGAGAATGAAGGAAACGGTCACATACAGAACGTGCTACGAAGATTATGTTGTAAATGTGTTTAAAAACATACTTGTGGCATACATAGAAAATGGTTACATTTGCGGAAACAAAATTTTGACTTTCATACAATATGGGAGTATATAGCAGAACAAAAACTGTGATGATCATAATATTATTAATGATGTTAATAATATTATGCTTCATTTTCTGAGATAAAAGTCTTTTCATTGTTATTCTTCAGAAATGCATTTAAAGAACCTGTTGTTTACTTGCTGATGGTTTGTTTACTTGTGGAATCCTTTTGTTTACCATTGCAACATTTTTCTGTTCACATATGGAACGCTTCTTTGTTCATCTGTGGAACACTTCCTTGTTCATCTGTGGAACACTTTTTTGTTCACCCGCCGAATATTCATATGTTCGTCTGCCGACTGCCCTGAACACTTGCCCGATGCCCTGAGAAATTCATTCCGCGACTGCTTCAGAAATAAAGCCACGCAACTAAACCCGCGTGTGAAGTGCTACATGAACTCTGCAAAGTAGACATGCAAAAGAGCCTTTGTTACAGCACAACTCGTGTGTTGAGGTAGGTCTTTGAAGGTGCACTTTTGCTGGCACCGCCGTCTATACATGAGGGTGAAACACTGTTGCAAATCATAGATCGGGGTTGCTGGAAGCCCTGCTCAACCACTTGTGTTTCTGTTCCATGTTCTTGCCCAACTTCTGCGTGTGAAGTCGCAACACTCCAAGCCTCTTCGTGAACTCAAACATGTCCGTCTCATTGAAATAGATGCCACCCGCATACGTTTCCGGCTTGATGGACTTCTGGTCAGCAGTGGTGTATATCACAGGGACGCACATGATATTCTTCTTCTTCAACCACTCGGTTGCATCTGCCATCTTCGTCTGGATGTCAGACCAGCTCACAGTGGACTGGACGAACTTGCACTGCACACAAGCGACGATCAAAGTGTCATCGGAAGCATCACGGAATGGCGACAAATACTCAAGGGCATACTGATTGTGGAATGCTGAGACCACGATGAATCCAGTTCGAAGCAACCTCAGCACGTCCTCTGCCTTGGAGAAGTCCTTGACCGACCGAACCAACTGGCTTGCGTTAGGGACTTTCACCGTCACCTCCGATTGCCACAGGTTGTCGCTGGTGTGCTCGCTTTTGAAAAAATCATTGAGTGTAAAGGTCTGCCCTTCCGACGCCTTCCTCAACACGGCTTCGTAGTGATACATCAATGGCTCCATCTTCTTCTCGGTGTCAGAACCAAGCACTGCGTCAGCGGCGTAAGCCTGTTGGAGGTGATATCCCAGCGGAGTCCTGCAACTCTTTCCAGCCCAGTCCTGCAAAACCAGCGGGGGGAAAAACTGTGCATCTGCATGTGGCAACTTCAATAAAAGACCATCGCGAGCAAGTCGAGCCATCAAGTCTGAGTCTTCAAGCAGGCTGAACCACCGTGGAATGTCTTTGTTCAAACGCTCACGGCTTTCAGAGTTGAACTTGCACTCAGTGATGATGTGCTCCCGTGCTTTAATCAGTGCTTCTTCTGTCGGATCTGAGAGCAACGTGGGGTTCTGCTTCTTCGCTTCATCGAGACCGTCACACAGCGACCTTGGATGACCACAGCATTGAAGAAGGAGTTGATGAATACCTGCATGCTTTTGAGCCGCGTCCTTCCAGTCCTTCATCTGCTTCCAAGTGTCGATGGGTAAAGCCTCGAGCGGCAATGAAATGACTTTCCGACCGCTTGCAGTTGCCGCGTGGTCCAAAAACTGCTGACTGATGTGGGCAAAGACGAAAACCAAGTTGCCTCCACGATCATCTGCTTCAGTCATCAAGGCTCTCAAAACATCGTCAGCCTTCTGCTTCAACTCGCCGATCTCGTCGATGAAGAGCACGAACGACTCCTCCTCAGACATGCCGAGTGCTTTGCGAAAGAGGTTCAAACATTGCTCAAAGCCCAGAAGGGAATACTGCTGGGCTTCCACCTTCAGGTTTGCCATGAGAACATGCCCAACGCTACGAAGAACAGTGTCTTGCTGATTCTGCGATTCCCAAAACACGTTTGCACTCCTGCCAGCTCCACCATTGAAGGTGAGGTATGCGCCCTTCGCCGGCATCTTCAGGTCTGGCAACACCTTGGTGAGTCCGTATTTGAGCATCGTCGTTTTGCCGATGCCCTTCATGCCCGACGTGCCGAGGATCGGAAACTTGTCATCGGCGATGTTTCTGTTCTTGCCCTCGATGGAATCGCGGATGTAGTTCTGCATGATTTCGATTGCATTCGTGCGGGAGCCTTCGACAATCTTTGGGGTCTCTGATGGCTTTGGCGAAAAAGTCTTGCCCTCTGCGATGCTTTGCTCAATCTGTTGACATGCCTTGTCTGCTGTGAGAACCTGCAGGGGAACAAGTGCAAAAAAATCACAACAAATCAGCCAAAACCCAAGCCTAACCTAAGCACAACCGATTTTAACAACCTTGTTTAACCACGCGTGCCTCGGACTGCTTTGCCTGTTCTCGCTCATATTGCAGTGTTTCTCGGGCAAAGTCTACGGCTTTAGACGCTGCTTCTTTGTCTTTGGACGCTTCCTCTATTTCCTTCTGAAGAGCTGCCACGAGATCCGCACCGGAACTCTTTCGCAACTCTTGGCGAAGGTCTGCCTGCAACTTGCGCAGATGTTCCTCGCAACTGCTATACTTTTTGCATGCAGCCTCATAGGCTTCCTCGGCAGTCTCAAGCCGTGGCTTTTTCGCAGGCGGTTCAGACGGCTTCGCGTCCGACATGGCTTTGCACTAAAAGTCAAACACAATATACCTTGCCTGTCCTGATGGTTTGGGATTGAATGCGGTTGTGGACTACACATGCGATGCCCTTCATGATGACTCTACGGAAAGAACCTGTTGGGGCTTGTTCTTGGGCAAGACATGCACAACTCTCCAAAACTACAACCTTTGAAACTAAACCTAGTAAAATCTATGAGAGAACCTTTGCCCATTTCGGGATGATAATACCACCTTAGGGAATATGGATGGGGTAATTGGTGATTCCTTTTCTGGTCTTGGTAATGGGGAAGTAGTGGTGATTTTTGGGTGATTGTAGTAGGGAGTATAGGAATAATCCTCTTATATGGATGAGGTAATCGGTTATTCCTATACTGGAAATGGTAATGGGGTAGTAGTAGTGATATGGTTGGTGAGGTGTAAGGGGGAGTATAGGAATAATCGTCTAATGGGTTGACTGGTGGTATTATTACCCAAAATGGGCAAGGGTTCTGCTAACTAAACAGGCCCCCTTGGCACCACACCCAGGCCAGCATCAGCAGCATCAGGGGGGCCCCGCTTCTCCTTCGAACGTCTCAGAAATACACCTACCAAAGAAACCCAAATCTATCCCAAAACAGGCCCCCTTGGCACCACACCCAGGCCAGCAGGGGGGCCCCGCTTCTCCTTCGAACGTCTCCGAAAAACACCTACCAAAAAAACCCAAATCTGGCCCAAAACAGGCCCCCTTGGCACCACACCCAGGCCAGCATCAGCAGCATCAGGGGGGCCCCGCTTCTCCTTCGAACGTCTCTACCAAAGAAACCCAAATCTATCCCAAAACAGGCCCCCTTGGCACCACACCCAGGCCAGCAGGGGGGCCCCGCTTCTCCTTCGAACGTCTCCGAAAAACACCTACCAAAAAAACCCAAATCTGGCCCAAAACAGGCCCCCTTGGCACCACACCCAGGCCAGCATCAGCAGCATCAGGGGGGCCCCGCTTCTCCTTCGAACGTCTCAGAAATACACCTACCAAAGAAACCCAAATCTATCCCAAAACAGGCCCCCTTGGCACCACACCCAGGCCAGCAGGGGGGCCCCGCTTCTCCTTCGAACGTCTCCGAAAAACACCTACCAAAAAAACCCAAATCTGGCCCAAAACAGGCCCCCTTGGCACCACACCCAGGCCAGCATCAGCAGCATCAGGGGGGCCCGCTTCTCCTTCGAACGTCTCAGAAATACACTTACCAAAGAAACCCAAATCTAGCCCAAAACAGGCCCCCTTGGCAACGATGGTTTTCCCGGCACCAGACCGGGGATAGCCGAAAAACCCACCAAAATTGGTCACCCCCCCCCCCCCCCCCCCCCCCGCACCCCCCCCCCGATAACCCCAGGCTCACTTCGTGAGGTATTGAACGAAGCTCCCACAGGGGGAGCTTTCGTGATAAGCCACTTAGTTTAGCCCAGCCTAGACAACCATTGTTGTTTCATATTGATGGCTTTGAAAAAGCGGAAGGCAAAAGAAACGATAACAAGAAACCAAGAAATCATGCTGAATGCACTGGGGATCCGGACCTCCAACGTGCGGCAAACATCGGCCTAAACCCTTAGCCCAACGCGGCTTCATTTTCTTGGTCCATGACATCCCATTACAGCTACATCTATGGAAAGTGACACTCTGCTGTTCCCAATTTGCCATGAGAAATAGGCTATGAGAAGATAGGGGAAAGAGCCATGTGCGGCAGGGGTCGGGGCTGGGGCTGCGAAGGGAAGCTGCTTGGCTCACCTGAAGCTTTAATCTTAACCCAAATCCGCCAACTTCACGTGGACCCCAAACCCTAAACCCTAAATCTTCTTGGTTTCATGGGTCAGGGTTGGGCTGTTTAGGGTTCGCTTCGTTGGAGCTAGGGCTAGGGCCTGGGTGTTCGTGGCTTGGTCAACAAATAGGGTTCAGGGTTTAGGGCTTAGGGCTTAGGGTGAACAAAGTCAATAAATCTTGCGTGTGCGGAAGGTCAGCTTTTCTTGGTTTTCAATGCATGGAATGGTTGAGTACAACCACAAGAACTCAATTTAAACATCGCTTGACATGCATTAAAGCCCTGCCGTGTGCAGGGACGCAGCGCGCTTGGAAGCGCACAGTCCACACAGTTTCACTGAGCTTCACTGAGTTTCACTAGAGCCGAATCTGCCACTGGCGCTTTATGGCCACTGGGCGCCCATCCCAGTCTGAGCCTTTCTTTGAGTCGTGTTCTTGAGGTGTTTCTTTGTGATTGCGCTCAAAGGGCTGGACAATAATAAAGTTTATGTGTGAGACAGCTTGGACAATGGCAAGCTAAATGGAAGGACAGTCATGGTGGCATGACAGTCAAGACAGCATTCAGGCCTTCTGGCAAACAAGAGCAGGGACTACACCCTGTCACTCTTGCGGGATCTGTGATGAGCTCGAGGAGGCCCCTGGAGAAAAGACTGCAAAGCAATGAACCTGAAGTCCACGCCCCAAGCTGAAAGAAAGCATACCTAGAAAAAGTTCAGACAGACCACGCTTCTAGTGATTCGAGTGACCGGTCTGCGTAACTGCACACATGAGCGACTATATTTCAGTTCCCGCGCACACCTGCTCAATCCTGCCTCAGAACCCCTGTAAAGAGCAGCCGAAAAAGTGTCGGCTGCGGGAAACCGGCAGAATCCGGCTACAAGCTGCCAGGAATGTTGCAGCAGTCATGAGAACTCAGAAGGAAATTCCCACATCTGCCTGGTACTCCTCTGGCTTCTAAGGAAGCCTGTGCCAGCAGCAAGGCATCACTTGCCACTTGGTCCTGATGATGCTCGCCCATGCACAGGGATCTGGGGCACATGAAAAGCTTTCAACATAGTGGTGGTTTTCATGCGACTACTGTCAAAGAGTCGCACATAGTCGCGGGCAATAGAAAGAAGCAACTCCTTCACAAAAAAATTACTGAACCATGATTTAGCCTTCCTGGATGCCGTTCGTGAGGAATGGAACAGGTAGGTTGTCAGCTTAAGAAGGCTCACAAGTCATCACGTTGGCTTCCCTTGAAAACATGACCCGGAAATCGAGCTTTGAAAAAAGAATGCCCACAAGGACATCAAACACGCCTGGTGTCTAGGCTCGGAATTCTTGCACCCCTCCCCCCCCCATTTTGGTCCTGGCTGCTCTTTCTTAGCCATCCCAGGCCGACTAGATCGGCTTCAAGCTTGGCCTCCGCAGCCTGGGACACACGTGGCCACAGAGGTAGCAACTCGCACACACCTAAGAAGCCCTGTTTTTCCACGGAAACTCGCTGGCACATCGGGTACATTCTGGTATCATCAGCTCCAACCTCGGCCTCTTGGATCCGTTGCGCCAATGGCAAGGCTTCCAGCGGCCTATTTGACTCTTCGTGCTTTCAGAACTTGTTTCACCGCACCCCAGAGCTTCTTGCAAAGTTGGCCAAGGCACCCCTTGGCCGACTGAAGGCAGCTGGTGCCTAGACGAAAATGTCCGAGGCCTGGTCAAACACTCTCATTGTCGGGGCTCGTGTGTTCAGAGTTCAGAGCAGGTGCCTCCTGGCAATAAGCCATGCTGCCCTGGAGCGTTCAGTAGCTCCCCTCTGGCTCTCTCCTGGAGCAACTTTTGATAACTTTTGGAAATCAGCCCGAGTTTTCGGATGCGCCACACGCACTTCCTGGATTGATGGAGTTTGTTCTCCACTTCTGCCGTCTTGAGCTGACGCGGCGGATGTTGCGGCCTTCAGAAAGGGAGAACGACACCGCTGCCGCCTCAGCCACACCATAAGACGCGGGCGCTTGCTAACGGCGTAGTGGAGGCTGTGCTGCAGTATCCGACCTTGGGACATCCCCAGGGGCACTCCCCGTCGGAGGGGGAATGACTTCACTCTTCAAATGGGCGGTAAGGCTGAGCTTCTAGCGGAAGGCATTCTCGTGTTCCACACTGCACCCTGCCGTACAAAAATGGGTACAAGGGGTTTAGGGTGGTCAAAAACATTGTAATAGCAGAGTGAGACTAAGTGACAAAGCGCCTAAGTAGCAAGGGACGTTCAAAGGGTCGTGATGCTATCAGTTCCGGAGCGGTGCCTTTCCGCCTGCCGCAGAAATTTCCTCTTCATCTGCGGTTGTCTCCATAGGCTGCCTGGCTGACCTTGGAGTCAACGTGGCAAAGTCGGCAAAGTGGCAAAGTGCTGGCGCAGGCACCAGCACTCTCTGAGCTTATGGCGAAGACCCTGGGTCTCCCTCGTCCGTGCCCTCCTGGAGGACAGCAGAAGTATTGAGTAACCCGTCTCCTCGTTCAAAGCATCAACTCTCCTCTAAGCTGAGCTCGCCCTGCCATGCAAGGAAGCAAATTGTGAATATTGTGATAGCTGATCATAATCTGAGAACGCAGGACAGCGATGCCAAAGCGCTCTCGAGGGCTGTCTGGAGCTTCAACAAAGCCATCTCAGCGCACCTGGCCATGAAGTGTACCGATGAAAAGAGCTTTTAGCATCCTTAAGCAGCCTCGTGGTCTGCACAGGTACTACACAGCACTACACGCTGTGTGGCCCTCCTGCGTCCGAACAATGTCGAACAGGCAAGTTCACGCAGCTAGCAGTTCAGCTGGACCTTGGCGGAATTGAGACACTGGAGACATGGTCACAATTTCCGTCACACCTCCCTTCAGGTTTCGCAGTAGCACCCAAGCCCCCTTTCCCGGCATTCATGGCCCTGCTGTCTGAACTGCCCAGTTCGAGGATCGGTTCGTTCTGTATCGGTTCGTTCTTTTCTGTGTCATTGTCATCCGACCATACCTGACCTGTGTCATGGTATGAGTGTGCGCTTCCCACGTTTCGAAGAACTTGGACAAGCCTTTGTCTTCCTGCTCGGTCCATGTAGGCACGATGCGGCCAAAGCTCTTCATCTGTTGTCATCCTCCAATCATTCCCGATGCTCCGATGGTGTGCTGGAAACCCCGGCAAAACCCTTCAAAATTCAGTCCAAGGATGTCCAATGATGATCATGGGGAGTGCTTGCCAAGGGTGCAAAAAAGCAAAAAAAGAGAATCCGCAATGCAGGCACTCTTCCGGTCTCTCATCCCGTGAGAGCAGCCCACCTCTCGTTCTTGCTGAGCTCGCCGCTCGCGTGCGCCTCCTAGGCAAGACAAGGGCACTGGGGGCCATCCTTGAACTGCATATCGCTGCCACATGCGTCTAAACGTTGCATACCGAGATCGCCTACATCACTGCAGCCGTCACTGCAGCCCCAGGTTTCTCATCTCAAGCATACCGAATGCTCAGACAGCAGCGTGCATCGTCGAAGCCAAACCAGGCCGGGACAACCAGCTGATTTAGCTGGAGCTTGATGCGCAATCGATGTGGAAGCAAGCCGGTTCCACAAGCATCCCTGGCTCCAAGAACCCTTCACCATTGCAAATGCTGCCCCAGCCCTTTCCCAGCCCTTTCCCTCTTGCCGATGGGGGCAGGATCTTGCTCTCTGCCTCTACGTCGCGTTGTGTGTGAAACAGTGAAACCGTATTGCCTCCCGCAGAGCTGAGTCCAATACACCAGTTTACGACATCTCCACATGGAATGGAAAAGTAAAGCTTTACCCTCTGCCAAAGAAGGATATCGACCGCCGTAACTCTGGGGGCGGAGGAGCTGTAGGCGCCTAATCTGGGCGCATGTCTGGAAGTGCCTCGGCCCCAGCAGGCTTGGCGTGAATCTACAGCGTCGAAACAGGAGACAGGGATGGTTCGCTGATTGTTGGTGATGGCTGAGCTTGAGGCCGTGCGTTCGGACTCAGGAGTGCCAAACCACATGTTGTACCTTATGCTGAACCCATGAATTTCCTCAGGCCCCTTTTCACACATGGACCCACATGAAGACCAAGGGTAATTGCAACAAGGATGCTTGTTGCAGTCCACGGAGGATACCCCGTCGGAAACTTCCTGTAACAGTACATCGCTCTCAGCTTTCTGAACTGCTGGCGATACTCCTATACCCAGCAGTGTCCTTCTCCCAGATAGAAAGCTGCTCGAAAAATCCCAGATTTGGAGTTACCTGCATTCTCGACTCGAGTTCAGATTCAGCGCTCTCGTTCTTGCCAGCACATCTTTTTTTGGCCATTGCGAACCAGAACACCAACAACGCCAACAACACCAACAGCCGACGCGCTGTCGATAGGGATGCTGCTACGTTCATTTGACAGACCCTGGAGTGAGTAGCGTGTTTCCTTTTCCAGTGGGCGTACGTTCACGTTTGCCCGCGCCAGCAGTCTCGTAGCTATTTCGGTCCTCCTCGTGGCCAGCGAGTTTTTTGGGCATATGTCCAGTGACTCCGGTGTGACCAATGTTAGTTGAATTTGATCCCACCCATGCTGCAACATGTGTTGCTCACTAATAAAAATTACGCCCCTCAGCAGTCCTCGCAAACTCCTGGGAAACCACACGATGTCGACCGAGTGCTCGCCGTTAGTGATAGGGGAATCATATCCGAAGCTGGAACGGGTTCTAACTTCGCCCCATGCCAGCCGCCAAAGTCCAGTCAGCCGCAACAGTAACAGCAGCAACATTTCCGTCCTTCGAACGTTTGAGTGAGTCTGTCCTGCGCCCTGGCGGGCGCCCGTGAGTATGAAAGTTGACGAACTGAGGCCGACCCGACAACCAGCAGCAACAATAGCAGCAACAGCAAGACCAAAAGAACTTGGGCAGGAGTACTAGGATTTGGGGTGGGCTTCGAAACTGCGATTCAAGTCCTTCAGAACCTCAAATATGCAACAGCCAATTCGAAATTCAGAAGTCGGAGCTGTGGGTAGCTCTGAAGCCCCTGCGGAGGTCTGTGGAGCAGTTTTCCGAGGGAGTCTTCAGGCCCTTCCATGTCACTGCGTTGTCGGAGATTCTTTACAGAGCTTTCCCACTTCACTTCGTGCTTCCTGAAACGGTTATCACACTTTGTGATGCCTTCTTCATTGGCCTTCTGCGTTTGCTCGTGCTTTGGATCTACCGCATGGCATAAAGCTGAGGCCTTTGGTAACACAGGGCGGTTGAGACCCACGAAACTTAAGCTGATCCCGAAGCCCTCTCTCGCAGAACGTTCCAGATCAACATGACTAGACTCCGAGACAACATCTGGTGGAGCCAAGCCACAATGCATCTCCTTGAGCGGAGTAAAACAAAAGCATCTGCCAGCGACATGCGCTGGCACGCCACAAGATAGGCCTGAAACAGATGGGAGCTGGCTACATCATCTCTTCACAGCACTGAAATGCACTGAAGCTCTCAAAGCTGCCGAAGATTTCTTGTTTATTCGAAACTCCAAATATCTGCTTTGTCGGATGTAGTGCAACCATGCGAAGACATCTCAGCTCGGCTCCAGGACTACAGACGCCGAGCGGGACACTCCCGCCCTGCAGTGCACCAGTACTGGCCTTGGCTCCAATCAGGGAATGGAATGGATTGAACGGACAACGCGTCCCCATATACTTCGATATGCTCGCGCGGATGGATTCGCATTCGCGTGTCTCGTGTGGCTCTGACTTGGGACGGGACTGCTCTCGCACAATGTGCGAATGAATGAACTCAGTGGCCTGGTCGTCAACGCTCATGTCGGAACATTTTCTCAAGGCATGGAGTTTCGGGAGCCTTTGCTAATGGCGCCAAAATAACCATCTGCATGGAACTGTCAGATCGATTTAGCATGGCATGCCCCCCAGTGTAGTCGTCGCAACCCAGGGCAGAGCCATGTAAAGATCTTTCAGCCATATCTTTGGTCCAGCCTGGTAGGAACATGCTCAGTGGATCCCTTTCAACCTCCGGACTTTGGACCCGTTGATGGCCCTTCGAATGCCCGCTGGACGCTCGCCCACATGGCCCCCCCCCCCCCGGGATCTTTTGTGCGTCCTGGAAGACTTCATGCACTCCACATGACTCCGTCCTTACTCCCTGTGTGCTGGGATACGGTACTTCCTCCAAGCGCTTCGGCTCATCGCCTTGCAGGCAGCCCGGCGCACGGGCGCTTGGGGCTACAATGAGCCCTTCCAGGCATGCCCTCACATGGGTCCGGAACGCCCTTGCCTGTGCACCCTGGCAATAAGTGCAAACCAAGAAGCACTCCAAAAACTTACGCAAAGTGGCGCGGAATGACCCCCTATGGTCACATATGAACCATTCATGGACCCCGAAAGGCTAGCTCAGGTGATTTCTCCAGGCTGCCGCAGGCCGTGGCCGCGTAGCGTCAATATTACACTGGATACAAGGGATTTTGCTATGTCCCATGATTTCAGTCATGATCACCTGGGCTGTGACATTGCTTTAGTCATGTTCGTTAACGTCCGTGTACCAGGATCTTCGGATGTTGAGGTGCTTGCGACTCTCCTGGCCTCTTGCAGGAAGTAATCCAGAGGCTCTCTCGACATGTCTTCAACATCAACTCCTTGGTATGCATGTGATTCAGCAGATCTGGGCGCACTTCCGCGCGTGTTAAGGCCACTGCTGTAGTACGACACCCCGGGAATAAACTGTGAGTCCGGGAACTCGATCCTCAGAGTGCCACCAAGTCCATCTTGCAGTTAAGTTTATCAACAGCTAAACTCAACATCCAGGTGCCAAGCGTTCTACAGCAGCAGCAGATTGCACCCAATCCCTGACTTTGGATGCCTCGGCACGGCACAGGATGCATCGAACATGCCGGGCTTTGCTTTACGCTATTTTGCAACGCATGTTATGCTGCAGGCCAACTTCCGAATCTTTGCCATGCAGGTATCCGAGATTCGAACCTTCCACATCGGTTGCCGCTGCCATGCCACCCAGGTACAGGTAGGGAAGAATTTGGTCCTGGGAGGTCGACAGGAAACCAAAGGCGCAGATCAATTGTGCTAGCTGCTAGCTGGGGTCCGTGCGCAGTTGGGCAAAGTAATTACCTTTTCTGCCTTCTTCTTTTTCTTTGTTTTTGGCTTCACCTTTCGAGCACTCTGTCTTTGAGCTTGCATCCAGGGTCAATGATCAACGATTCAATGTCCACAGCATCGTTTCCAAGGTGGACGACAGTTCTTCCCAGCTTCGGAAGCAGGACCAATTTATGGCTTAAGGCTCCCTAGGCATGCTACACAAACTCACGCATCCCTGCCTCGCCGTTGCCCTCCTCTTGAGGTCCTTCCTCGCCCTCCGCCCCATCCTCTTCTTCGTCGTCCTCCTCCTCTTCCTCGTCTTGCTCCTCTTGAGCTCCATTCTCTTCTTTCGGTTCCGGCATTAACTCTTCGGCCAGAACGGTCGCTGATCTGCGGGACGGAGAACTCTGGCTGTGCAGGCTAATTTGCCTGATGAGACCAGTGTCCTGCAAGCGGCTGCTGCAATGCGAGATTGACATGAGTTTGCAAGTGCAGGGCCTCTAGTAGCTTAAAAGCCTTGCACGTAAAAATAGGCATGTGCAAAACGCCTGACGTCATCAAGCATGATGGCAGAAACCCAGCTAAGGCACAATATGACATTCAAAGGTTAGCAGCTTCAAACGCTCACATCTTTTTGTACAGAAAACAAGTTTCCTTGACACATATACCATCAACAAACTTGCAGTATCAGTTTGTATGTTAATGAATAATGGACTCAATGGCTCGCGGCACAAGATCTTTGGCATCTGCCTCGTCAAGAGGGAAATCGTCGTCATCCGGCAGCACGATTTCTACCTGACAGCTGATTGCCCCCGGACTCCCGACACCAAGAAGCCTTCGACATCTTGCGAGTCTCATGCACACAAGCCGCCTTTATGCCAGGAAATGCCGAAGCAGCCGACGCATCGGAGCCACTGCTCGGAACAGAATGAACCTCCCAAAAATGCAGGCTCAGAGCATGAGAAAAGCTGTCCGGCACGATTTGCCTTACAGATTGATTCTCATGCTGCCCTACTCCTGAGCTAGTTTAGGGTCATCCGGTCAGTTGAGGAAGACTCCCTGTCGGGTTGAGGAAGACTCCCTGTCGGTCCTGAACATTCCTGGACCACGTCTGCAGCTGGCAGGTTCCAATGCTGGGGAGGGTTTACGTATTGCTTTGCGCCTAAGATCTGCCAAGGTTGCTGGGCCACTTTGCGCGGCCCTTTCGCTTGCAAGGCAAAAGTCGCCAGACATTGAGGGGGTGGTTGGGGACATTTGGTTGGGGAAATTGGCGGACGGGCTGCTGAATTCGGCACTGTTATAACAGTCTGTTAATTAAACTGCCCGCTTACATGGTGTTGCCGCTCGTTGCCTCCGGCTCGCCTGATTCGTGATGACTCGGTGCTGCCTCTGGACACGGTCATGACTCATGGAGAATATCACACGACAACTGCGGCTCAAATGTGCATGTTCGACCCAAAGAAAAAGCCTGCCTGCTCCACTACATCATCAGTGGTGGTGGCAGTTTGGACCTCTTTTGCCTGTGCAGTTCGTACCCGGCAGGAGCAACACAAAGCAATTCATCTGCGAGTTCTTAGTTGCTAGCTAGCTGGTGCTAGCTTGATGTAAATTCAGCAGCAACAAAGCAAATGATGGCCTCGTCTGTCAGGTCGACTGTGTCTGGCGCTGCCGTGGCCTCAGTCTCGACTTCCTGCTCCTGCTGTCAAGTCGGCACACTGGCGGCACAAAATGCCCACATGGCGTAGCTGCTGCCATACTTGAACGGCATTTTTGCGAACAGTGCCGAGCCTGTTGTGGATCCAGACAGGTGGCAGGCAGAGTGGATGCCTTCTGCAATGCTGTCTGCAGCATCTGTCACACCCCTGCTGTACATGCAACTACCAGTACCACTCGGCCACTCGAGTAATGGTATACCAGCAATCCCCCTAGCAACCTGGGTCAGATGCCGGCAATTCGCACAGCATGAGCGCTGTAACCATCCGTAAACAACAGCAACATCTTCAGATCAGAGCCCGATAGATCCCTTCTAGCTCTTGGGCTCGACTCTGGGAGTCTGATCCCCATGCTGGGCAGCGTGCTCATGAAATCGCATGAATACGAAGCACTAAGGAAGCATGGTGCTGCGTAGACCCCGAACGGAGCATAAGGCCCCTCGAAGATTGAAGAGCATCTCAAAAACACTGCAAGGACCACTCCAAGGGTCTGATATTTTTTACGGCCTGCGGAGGACCGAGGTGTGAGCACAACTTGCACGGAAGGAACGCGCGTCTCTCGCGGAAACATCGAGAGAAGGTGGCGCCGATTTCGACATCGCCCTCTTTGCACGTGCAGCGCCGGCGAGGCCCAGAGGTGTCAGTCGTGCGTTTTCATGAGGTACTATAGGAGCAAGTGCCGAGTTGGGACAACGCTATCCGGCCTTGATCTTATCGCTTTGGGCATCTTCCTCAACAGCGTCCTGGCGAAGGCTTCACAACCATTGGCTGTTCCCATCCGCTCATGTTGCGACTGGCTCGCTGAACACAACCGCCTAGGCCCTAGGCTTCGCATCTCACGAACTGCGCATGTCAGGACACTAACTAAGGAGTACCCGATTGTGATTCTGCCAACTGATAGTTCAGCAAAGACGTTGTGGGAGGCTGCTTGGTTCATGTTGGTGAGACAACATTGGCTCCTCAATTGGAGCAAGCCTGTTGCCGGTCTGACAGTCTAACTCTACGCACCAATTCTCATCTGCACTGCCTGTTAGATTGCCTGCACGGTAACGATCGTGCTCGACGTTAACCCCAGCCATACCAAGATTCAATTTTAATCACAGCACCCGGGACTGGCAAGTATCCGCAACATCTACAATATGAAACATGATGTCCTTTACTCGACCAGATTGCTCCATGAAAGTCGCAACTGCAGCATTTCAATACCTACGCTCTTGGAACTGTGCTGGAATGCTAACCGTGTGGCACCGTTTGCTCGCAAGTACTTTGCAGGTCCAGCTGCTGCGTGAGTGTGCCTCACTCCCCTTGTGCGACCCCTTCGACCCCGACACCAAACGACTTCAGGGCTTTTGTGCCAAGCCCTTTCAATCGTGGCCTTGACGGAATCTCTTGAAGTTGTGACGTGGCCGCGGAGGCTTTGAACTCTGAACCCTTCTGAAACCTTCTGAATCCTTCTGAATCCCTCTGAACGCTTCTGAGCCCGTCAGCCCTTCTTTCGTTCCCCGGTTCTTGGCCTCAGAGCTGGGCTTGAGCTCCTCCACGTGGGTAAGAGCCTTTGAGAGAACTTGTGTCCAGGATTCGGGATACGACTTGAGGAGCGACTTGGGGAGGGCAAGATGGAACTCCGCACTTGGACCCCAACATCCATGTATCGGACAGTCTCATATCTCGGGCGGGAAGACTCCACTTAACGTTGTCTGCTGCACAAAGGACAGGAGAGTATTCAGAGCGAAAAACTGCAAACCTCTCTTCAAGCACTTCAAACGCCTCAACCTCAATCCCATCCGTCCGGCTGGCTGTCCCGACGCCCGGAGCATGACCCGGTTTTAGTCAGGTTTTGGCGGCAACTTGCTCGATTGTTGTTCCGTAGGCCTTGAGGCCCTCCGCATCCCGTTTGGATTGAGACGAGAACTGCAGTGAAACCCCAACCCTGAAGCTGAAACTCAACCCCAGCACTTTACTGTAAACCAAAGACATGTTAATCATACAAGCACCCGAACATGGGAGCATTGCGCTTCAAAGCCCTCTCATGACTCCAATGTTCCAGCTGACGGGGCAGGCGAGGGGATTTGGGCTTTGAGGCGCCTTCAGTTTTGTGGGGCCATGGGCATGACTTCTTGGGAAAAGGGGGCACTTCCAGGTAAGCAGCCAGTGGCTCCGGAAGAAAAGCGCGACCTGACTCGTCACCGTAGGCCTGGGTCCAGATAGGTTCCCAAGTATCCTCTGTTCTAAGGGCTAAGAAGGCCAAGGAGGGCATATGCAGAAAGAATTGTAGTAAGTAACTTTTCAGCTTGTTGCTGCCAGGATAGAAGCGTGAGCAGCAAGAGGCTTTCTGAGGCATGTCGTAGCATCGCGAGTCACATTCAAGGCCAATCAGTAGAGCTTCAACGGACCTACTTGTGCTGTTGGGCGAAGGGATGTACAAGACTCAGGCGCTGGCATCAAAAGGAGTCACGGGCACCGGAAAGGGATACTCCGGATACTCCTCCACCAAGCTGAGGATCCCAGAAAGTGAGCTGAACGTGACATGATTTGACTGTGCAGATTGCTTGGGAATCTGTCCTCTCGAGCCCGCACTCCGCAGCATTGCTGCCCCATGTTGGAAAAGTCGACAAAACGATTTGCCGCAGGGGCTGTCAGAGAATGCCTAGGGCCTATGCAATGACCTTCATGCCTGTGTGCTCCGTGAACAGATGCACTTCGCTTTAATGACGCGTTGTGCTTCAGACGTGCAGCCGAAGGACAGCAGGGGTAATCATCACCGGCAAGACACTAAGGGCTTCACTTACGCATGTGCACACTGTTCCTGACAAGGCACATGCATTTCCAGCCGTCAAACTGACCCTTTTTTTCGCCGAGATTGGCGCCAGTACAAAGGTTTGACCCTCGAGTGACAACTGCGGTGAACAGTTGCAGCTGCTTATTGTGCTACTATAGCGTGCATATGCAATGGGCGCAGGAAAAGCTGCCCTAATATTCTGACCCTCTGCGCACCGCTGAAGTCCGAGATGTCCAGCTCGTGCCACAAAGGCACTTGGGCTGTCTGTGCACAAAGAACGACGTAACGACGCGCCATGCTCGGTTTCGGCTGGGCATTTGCGCTACTCAGCTGCAGTTGCTTCATCCGTGGCGCAGCAGCTGTCAACACAGCATTGACTGCTCTGCAGCCTGTCGCAGTGTGTTGCAGTGCTGCTTCCCGGAAAAAACTCAAACACTTGCGGCATTGGGGGCACAAGCCCCAGGAATTTTCCATTGTCGGAATGCATAGCAATGGACAGCACTCTACACGAGGCGGCTAAGAATGGTAAGCGACGTGTCTTTGCCTCGCATCAACATGAGAAAAGCGCACGCGCGCACTCACACACAGACACGCAGAGAGACCTCATCTAATCCAGCCTAATTACCTAATTATTGGGAAGCAGGGTGCCTCAGCCCACTGTGCCCTCCAACTTCAAGGAAAGTAGCTTCTGCGCCTGCGCATCAACGTCACTGGAAGGCCCAGAACTCTTTGCAGCACGTTGTGCCTCAGAGGCAAACTCCATGGGCAGCTGGTCAAACACGTCCTGGACCGCAAGAATCCAAGCCCCTCATAGCCCCTCCCCAGTCTGCACCCCCATTCCCATGTCTGTGTGCGTGTCCTGGCAGAAGCCGTTGATGACCAGCGAAACAGCCTCCTCGGGTGCAAGGCCGCGGCTCGTCAAGTACAGAAGCCTCAGCTTGGTCGCATGAAAGAATGACATGTGAGCGACTGCCAAAACTGGCTCGAGGTGCTAATGGACGCAACATCAGGGGTGTCGCTTTTCAAGTGTTCCCATCGTTTTACAGGGTTTTAGCATCATTTATCCACGCTTGATGTTTGTAGGTGTCGCTTTAGGAAAAAATCCGGCTATAGCACACCCAACGGTTCATTAACTTAGGGGTGTCGCTTTTCAAGTGGTCCCATCGTTTTACAGGGTTTTGGGCATTCGTGTCCACCCCTTACTTAATTGAATGGCTGGGGGTTTTGGCGCTTGCTCATGTGGTGAACATGCGACACGGGCGAAGACACTGCATCCACTCTTGCTGTTTCCTCGCTTATCCGAGAAGCTGCTCTTCGGAGACACGCGAGGTCGTGGCCTGCTCGCCGGTTACTTCTGATGCATCCCCGCAGGCCACGCAACTGCAGCACCACTTGTTCATGCTGATTCTCAGCCCCAGATGCTGGCAATTGAAGCACTTTGCTCAAGCGCCTCATGTTCGACCTGATTGTTTCCATCGGCGGCCTCAATGTACGGAAAAGTGGAGGCCTGCCGACAGAGGCACTGAAGGCATCACACCGCATTTTAAGCATTTGCGCATATAAAGGATCATAAGACAAAAAGAGGCGTTCACAACGGGTCCCACACGCCAACTCTCAAGATCTTGGGCCTCGCCCTTGTTTCCAATCAGCAGGGAGTCGCATTGAGAAAAGTTCCTGTCATGCTCAACAGATCTGTCTCGTTGCTTGCAGATACCAAGGAGGCTCAACCCCAACTCTCGTCAGCTTTCCTCCCGGCACTGGCATTCCCACGGAACGCCACAAGGCCTCGGTACCTGCCAGATCCGATCTCTCCGATGACCTCCCAGCCCTTTTCCTTCTGTTGATGCAGCCCCAAACCCTTAACCCTAAACCCTAAACCCTAATGAGGTCACGCGTTCTTGGAGTGTCCTGCGGAGATTCCCTTGGAGATGATCTTCGATCTGTCACAGGACATGTGACATGAAAGCAGCTGGGTCGGACTGCCCTCCAACGACGGCCTGGTGTTTTTCCCAAGATGGACCATCTTGGTGCCGGTATCTGCCTGCCCCAGGGATTGCCCTCTTCTTGAAATGCCTGAAGACCTGTCGCGGCCTCCTTTTGAGAGGTACCTCACAAGAGCTCGCTTTGCTCCGTGGGTGAAACGTGGGGCTGCGAAGAGATGCTTCGAGTTGGCTGATGACAGGCTTGACATGTCTTGAGACGAAGGCTCTTCGCAGTGCAAATTGCAGTGCACTGAAGGAGTCTTGAGGGGCTGCGCAGCCCGAACATGCACAAATATATACAAATATGCTCACAAGCCTCTGCTGCGCTCCTTGGGAGCCGCAACAATCCCTGTGCCACTCTGGGCACAAGCTCTGCTGCACGAACTCTGTGTGATCTACTCCGATCCCTAGTGCTCCCACGGAATTGATCCCTTCACTTGTGTTTAATGTTTAATGCAATTTCAGGCTCAGCATAGCTGGAGATGTCCAGAGATGTAAACTTCGCGTTAACTTGCCGCCTCACTGCTCAGGTCATGAACGCCTCCCTCGCTACAAGTCCAGCTCCAAGTCCACCGTATCTGCTGCCCATGTGTCCTCGCCACGGATTCCACTTAATGACTCCATGAAAAAAAGCAGCATCCATCGCCTTAAAATCCGGGTTCAACATGCTCAGCGCACCTGAGGAGGAGCTTCTGGCTCGAGGGCCACAGCTCTCGTCGGCGATGTGTCCTCTGTCACGTGTTGCAACAACGATCGTCCAGTGTGTGGCTTGACGTTTGCATCGCTCCTCAGTCTGTTCAGCGTGGTCCGCGGGTGCTGCCATCTCGGCCCCCGTGCCACCTGTCCATGCAAATGTCACTGTAAGCCCATAGATGTGCACGCGTCTACGAGTCCGCTGCCTGATTTGCAGAGTTCTACATCGCTGCCAGGGGGAAGCGGCCTGACGCCATGTGTCCAAACGCAAGTGCGACAACAGTACACAGACATTCAAAAAGAAACCACAGAGCGCCACTAACTGTAAGTATCTGCATGTAGCTGTAAACACTCGCTGGAACTCCAAAAGTCACGTTCTCTTAGAGGGCCTCCGGCACTCGGCCAGAAGGGCATCGCACTCGGCAGCCAGGATTGACCAGTCCTTCCCGCGGATGCTGATCTCCTGGACGAGCAGGCAGCTTCAGCCAACTTCACAAAGCTTCACATAAGATCTGTGGCCTCACGGTGAGGCAACTCGGATGGCTCCGCCACCTCAAGAAAACCAACTGATGTAAACTCAGACCCCAAGATGTTCCCAGAACCCACCACAGAAGTGCAACGTGGATGGAGGAGCTTGCAAGCACGTGCCCTGCACAAGGCGCACTAGCAGCTCAAACGCTTCCTACCGCACTGGTAGCTCGGGCATCGACTTGCTGGGCTTCTTCCTCGGGGCAGGCTATTGCTAGTGAAGGGAAGGGCACAGGGGCTGAAACACAGTGGCGCAGTGGCCTCAGCCATCTCAATGGTCTCCTGTAGCAAGGTCCCTCCGTCCTGCGTTGTCCCAGTGCTCTCCCACTCTCCCACTCTCCCACTCACCCACCCACACACGCACGCACCCCCTGCACGCACGCATCACTGCTGCGGAGCTCTGCCTCCGCCTCTGCCTCACCATCTGCCAGTTCCGCCTCTTTTTCGATGGGCTCGTCAGGATGGCTGGCGTCTTGATCCGAGGGCTCCGAGGGCTCCGAGGATTCCGAGGGCTCCGAGGATTCCGAGGGCGCCCGCTCCTGCGTTCATCGGATTTCATCAGCATCAACGTGTCCATAATGTGTTGCCTCATCAACGACCCCCAGCATCCACAAGTACCATCTCGCCTGAGTCGCCCCGATCTGTCCCAGGAACTCTTCTTGTCGGCGATCCCCGCTGAAGATGCAGTGGCCTGTGTGGGCTACTCTGCGACGAATACGATGTGGCAAATGGCTGCTGCTTGATGATCTGGCCTTGCTTGGAAGGGAGGCCGTACTGGCTTGCACCGAGAGAGGACTTTCTGGAGCTGCCCACACTGGCCAAGTTCGCCATCAGAACCTGGGTACCGTCTTGACAATGGTCTCTCGTCATACAACTGTACTTCGACGCGACTAACTCACGGAAAGACCCAGGCATCTGTTGTATCTCGGCACAATGTTGCGTAAGGCGCAGCAGCCTCCTCGACAACTTCAAGGGCACCCAGGCAGACATGACACGATTCGCTGCGGTGCTGACCCCCGGGGCGTTTAGATCAAGAGCTGGCCAAGGAAGTGGCAAATTCCTTTTCCGTTCCGCCTTGAAGACCCTTGAAGCCAGCCGATGCAAGCCTTTTTGGGTTGTTCTGGAGGGTTGAGAGCCTGCCTACGTCTTTGAGGCTCCTCAGGCACAGTTCCTTCTCTACCCACGACAGATGGGCACAGCCTTGACAGGATGAAATGTTTTGGATCAGACAAGTCGAGTGAGGACATGTCGCGGTAGCTCAGTCTTTTACCAGTCAGACATGTGGTTCACATTATAGCCGCCCGACATATTTCGTGGAACGCATCTGCTTGACACAAACACCTGATGCATGCAACACTTGGGTGATCTTGGATGATGAAGCTGCATTCCTTGGAGCCCTCGCATGCTACTGCAGCCGCTCAAACTAAAGGCTGTTCTCCCATACATGCGGGACGAACAAGTTCCTGTATCAGGAAACAGCATCCTTGCTAACGGACAGTTTGTTGATGCAACTTTGGCTCGGGCTTATACCTTTTATACCTTTCCTGGTGTGGACAGAAAAAGGGGGCGCAAACCGGTGAGGTGAGTTTTCTCCTGTCTCCCAAGCAGAATGCCAACTCTTCTTGCAACCGCAACAGATTCACTGCCATGGCCCTGAGTGACCTTCGACAGCGGCGGTCGTGCGGAGTGCAGATACTGCAGGGTTGTTCACTGGAACGCCTCCAACTCCTGCACCCACGAGGATGAAAAGCTCGGCCAAGGCTGGGCACCTGAAGAGAACACAGGACTCACAGGTTGAAAGGCAGCCTCTCATGTGGGGGCTTCCGGAAATGGGGATCCCCAATTCTTAGAGACCCCCCATGTTGCTTTCCTTGTTCTTGAATAAAGTCCACCCACCCGGCCACCCGAGGGCCGTTTAATCCCTCGATCTCTTCATGGTCTTTCAGAGTACAGCCCCCTGCCTTGTTGGGTGACGGCCTGCGGCCAGGAGAGCATAATGCAAGAGTGCTGAGGCTGCTACAGGCCGTGGGGCACTGAATGATTTGTCAGATTCGGATTCGAGGCTGATTGCTCAGACTGGAAGCCATCGGCGCAAACCGGTATTCTGGCCTCAGGTTCCTGTGCTGACCTCACTTTTCACATGAACCATTCAGCGCTGTGGCACTGGTCTGCTTCATGGAGCTCGAATCTCAGTCTCCAACTGCCGAGCTGCCAATAGTGAGGCTTGAGCTTCGCCTGAGGACGGTTGCTAGGTGAACGTAACATGCTGAAATACATACAAAACACATACAATCACGCAATGTGCATCCTCAGAATTCTGAACATGCTCAGTTCAGCCTCTAAAGAAGCCAGCGCCGGTATCTTCCCGGCGAGGGGATGACGCCTGCACCTGCCAAGGTCGAAGTCGAAAGCGAGTGGAGCACCGCAGCAGAAACTTGCCTGAAACGCGCGAGCATGCGTGTTCTACATCGCGGTGCTTGCTTTTGACGAACCTTCCTACACCCTTTTCCGAAGTCGCCATGGGACAGGGCGCCCCTTCCCGATTTCAGTCTTGCCTGCTGATCTCCCTCGAAAATCCACTCTGGCAATGAGGAATTGCGGCGTAGAACTCCAATGAGAACTCGAAACATAACATAACGCCTTTCTGGCTGCTCGTGGATGAGTCCAGGTGACTCCATCCCCTCCATTTCAGGTGCGGGTGTGCGGGTGTGTGTGCAGCTCACTCACGATGATGCAGGATCTTCAATTTGCTGGAAGCTTCGACTTGCACCTTTGAGGTAGCTCCAGCTTTTGAACTTTGCACTGTTGGCTTTTTCTTTTCTGGCGCTGGCGCTGTGCTTCGTTCCTGATCCTGAAGATGTATGAAATTGTCACTCTCTTCTTCTGGACACGAACTCAAATCGACTCGACATGCAAACCCTGATGATGCCCGCGATGTCAGTAGCAAGACAGACTTCAGGCAATACAGTGGGCGGCGCTTCATGCTGAGGCTCTTCTTCCGCCGACTCGTCATTGTTCCGGCACTCCTCAATTTCGAGGCGTGATGGCACAGGAGACGCATGGGTGGATATTCAACCTGCAGCCTCACAGACTCGCCAGTTTCGAACCAAACTCCCATCCACCAGCATGCCAGTCATTCTAGCTGCAAGCATGTCGCCTCAGTCGCCTCACCATCCTCACATCCGGCCAAGCAAACCTCCACAGTGGGTGGGCAAGGCCAGGGTGGGCAAGGCCAGGGTCGCCAAAAAAACATCACGCACCAAAAGTGCCAAACAGGCACCTAAACCAAAATCACAAAGGCACGAATCCACACCAACTGGCACAGCACGGCAGCCTCATGCCACTCATGAACAGAAGTCTGATATGGCTTTTGACACAGGCTGCGTCCCTCTGGCCCTGTGCATGTTCAGGCCACACAGAAAAACGATGAAAACCCAGAAATTTTAAAGACACCAAGCAGTTAGCCCATTGAAAGGGCAAGTGCAGACAAAACGGGGATTGTGGGCTCGAATGTCACAACGCGAAGGTGAGTGCTCAGTAGGTCTGCAATCCATCCCATTATTTACGAGTAGGGGGACGACGGAGGTTGACAAGTTGATAAGCCCAGCATCCAAAACTCTCCCCTCGCCCGTCCCTGTGGAGTGAGATCCTCTACGCTCAGGGGGGGCTTAACAACGAAGGAAGGTTTGTGCCCTGGGGCTTCATTTTGTTACAACATTTTACACATACAGTCAGAAACTGAAGGAAACGTATTGCAGGAATGGACTCGGGTTGCCCTCATCATGTGGATGGTCTGCGTTGAGGCTCGAATGAAACCAGTCCCAGCGCTGCGCCTTGTTCTCTTCCAATGGGAGGGTCACTTCCACCGACACTTCGATCTCTTCTTCGGGCGAGTCTTCAGGAGCACGTTCCGAAAGGTCCTGTGGCTTTTGCATGCCAAGAAGTCTCGAAATCTCGTGAGCAGGCACTTGGTGCACTGATGCAACCTCGCTGGCCTCATCCGCAGCTCCTTCTGCCTCAAGCCTCTCTTCTCCCGACACTTTGTCTGGAAGCCTCGATGCTAGCCGACTTTCTTGGTGGGACTTGCAGGTGACCCCATGCTGTCCGTGCCCTATGCTGCCTCTTCCAACAACAAGGCCCAATGCTGGATGAGGGGCTCAGACGGGCCAGCTTCATCGCCAGCTTCATTCGCTTCCACGGCAGTTCCCTCCTCTTCCTCAGTCGCCAAGCTCTGGTTCAGACTCAGTTCCGAAGTCAAAGCATCTCCCAAAGCAAATGCAACGCATGGGAGCTCCCTGAGCTCCCTGTGCTCGTGAGCTCCTCTTGGGCCCGGCCTGCGTGTCCTGCGTGTCCTCTATGGCCTGCGCCGCCTCCTCTTGAGAGCCGCGGCTTTGCCCGCGGCTTTCCTCCAAACCTGAAGGGTCCTCAGGCTCGGTTCGCCAGGGAAGGGGGACAGCTTCTACTTGCAAGTGAAAGGCGACGTTACGAAATACTACACTACGGCCATCTACGTCCTCGTCCTCATCGGGCAAAAGCGGCCGAGACGGCCTCAGCATCATTGGGGTCTTGAACAAGGTGCCGCAGTGTCGTTGACTACATGAAGCCTGAATACAGGTTATATCCATGCCGCCTACAAAAGAAAGGCTGGAGAGGGGGTTCTGGAGTGCTTTTGGGACTGACGAAGTTCCGCAAGCATGCAGCTTTGCGGCGTTGGTACACATCCGACATTCGACCCTGGCGGTGCTCTATCTGATTCAGAGCAGCCGCGCTCTACGCATCCGGCCAGACGCGTTCCTCTTTTCTGAGGAGAGGATCCATACATTCCTGTTGGGGGGGGGAAGTCCTCAAGCCCAAACCGCAACCCTAAAACCATCCTCAACCCCAAACCTCAAAACCAAGCCCTAGACCTGTAAGCTTAACAAAAGACCAGAGAGCCAAGCAAGCCCAAAACCCCTGGCTCAATGCATGACCTTACTTGCTTGCTGTTGGCCGTTCTCGAAGAGTCTTTTTGTTTTCCTCCTGCGGGCATTGAAGACGAACGCTCAAGGCGTGGACGTCGCTTCTGCGAGCTCAGGCTTGCTTGTGCTTTGGCTCATGGGCTAAGGATTGCCACGATTGTTCGGTAATTGTTCCTCAACGCAACGTTCTGCAGACGGATGACCCTCTGCAGCATTGTGAACGAATACAGGCCCAAGGCGTTATGGCTGAAGACGTCACTGCTGAAGACTGCTGAAGATGTTATGGCTCAAGACGTCGTCAGCTTGGTTGTGGTGGCTGTTGATATGCTCGTTCTGATTCTTCGCTATTGCTGCGAGCGCTGTATTTGTTGTCTTGGTCACTGAAGACCAAAGGTCTTTGCCAATGCAGGCCTTTGTTAGCCGTCTCCAGCAAGCATGCGAAGAACAAGCGAAAACGCTGCACATCCGATGACGAACACGATATCCTTGACAGTTCTTATTCTTGACCACGGCGGCAAGGGAGCCGGGTTTCTGGTTCACGGCCCGATCGGTTCGAGATCATCGGCCAGTAACTTGATTTCACGAGTTGGCACGATTTTGGCCCTTAGCCTGGGCGCTCTTAGATGTCCTTCCCCTCAATTTAGAAAGACTAGTTAACTGATAAGGCCCATTTCCATAGTCGACAGAGTCGGCATCACATTCCGCTGCCAGCATTGAAGCAGTTGTGCTAACCAAAAGCAGCAGCTCCCTTCCAAAGAAACCCGTTGCCACCGAATCATCTGCCAGCGTGGACGCCGCTGAGCAGTAGCAAACTGAAAGAACCCTAAAGCCTAAACCCTAATCCCAAAACCCTAAACCCTAAACCATAAACCCTAAACCCTAAACCCATGTTTGCATCTCAGACATCGGCTGGCGGATTGGACTGAGAGGCTGCCAGGAGGGCACCTTCCTGTCAACATGTCGAAGAGAACTGGAAGATGTTTCTGAATGACATGTACTACTGAAAATAACAATAATGATCTTCACAATCGAAATCATAATAACAAGAGTCCAAAAAATTGCCGTGTCGGAGAGACCTGCCTGCCCACCTTCGGGGCCATCTGGGCCATGAAGCTGTGAACAGCACCCTGCAGTCACACAAGGCTCGAGACAACTCTTGAACAAAAAGCCAAAGAGTTGGCCCAACTTGATACTCAAGATGGTCCGGAAAAAATCGAAACAAACCTCTGCAACTTTTCCTGAGGCCAAGGCGTCGACCTTCGCATCCCCACCGACATAGCTTCCCAGGCGATTAAGCTCTTGCCTTTCACCCATGAGCTCGCGCGAGACCCCGCAACACATTGCTAGTCTTTCAGTATCCGACTACCAAGCCTACATCAAAAGCAGCAAGTAGAGGCCACTATGCAAGAAAAACGGGAAGGGCACCTTGTTCAGCAACAAGCAGCGAAACAGGAACAGGCACTCGATGCAGAACGTTGGCTTTTTTTGTACGTGCCAGTAGCTGTCTTAGTGCTCCTACCCTGTACCAGTAGCCAACTTTCCAGTTCTTGTGTTCCTACCTGAACTGAAGGCAAGTCTGGAACCTCATTATTTGTCAAACTCTTGCCAAACTCTAAAGCTCTTGCCAAGCCCCTGGCAGGACTTCCAGCTGGTGCCTTTGGAGTCGACGTTGATGCTGGTACAAGAAGTGAACTTTGATGAGCTGGTGTGTGGAGGGACAGAGGGGGAATGAATGTGCTAACCCGCTAAGCTCTGTACTTCATCTGCTTCATTTCCTGGTGCTGCTTTGCCTGAGTCTTGATTGCGTCACACTTAGCGGTTCATGTTGAGAAGGGCTTCAAGCAACATCACCAGACTTCTTACCAGTAGAAGTGTGCGCTTGGGCTGAGCCTGCCACTAGCACACCTGCCAGCCTTTCAAGAACTACTTGCGTTTCCAAGGTAGGTAAAGATGAAACTGCTGGTGAAAGACAGGTCTTCCCTTGACTCTCAACCGTGTTCATGCCGTCATAAGCCGTTGCATTGGCCCGCCTCTGGTGTTGAGCTTGGAGGATGCCACCCCAAGCACCACCTGCTGCAGCACCAATGTGCCATGCTCTACAAGTCCAATCTATTTCCCTGACTTTCTGCGAGAGTAAGCCTCCCCGTACTTTGGGAGGGGTCCATTTCTTGGCTTCCTCTAGGGTGTCGAGTCGCCTTCCGCGCAGCCCCACAGGAATCACACCACAAGAATGGACACAGGACCATGTTGCAACATCTGGGAACCTTAGGAACCTTGCTGACGCCCGCACCTGGGCTGGCTCAGCGCCCTGAGGCGCCCTCCTTGTGCAGGCTTTCGACGGACCGGCTTCCAGCTGGCCATTTGCCTCCGCAGATCTCAGAAAGACCTTTCGACTGTAAGGGACTCGGGGGAAACTCCAGAGAAGCCGTGGCTGCAGCTTAGGCCTCTGTGGGGCTGGCCGGTCAAGGATTGGCGGCAGCAAGCACTCCTCTCCTTTGCAGTGTGCTTAGGCATCTTCAATCTTAGTCTTCTGCTCTTTACATGAGCACGCATGACATCCGGTTTAACCAGAGGCTTGCGGGGCTACTTTCGAACTTCGATCAGCATAGCATTGCTTGTGCCACATCTTCCAATCCTCGTCTGGAGCCGCCAACCGATGGCAGGGCTGGTGTGCTGGAGCTGCCCTTCAGCCTGCTGCGGAGTTTTCATGTTCAGGTATCCCAGGGGTTCAGGGATCTATCAGACAGCTTCTTGTTCAGAGGCAGCGGCTATCCGGGCAGGGACGCGTTGATGCGAAAGATCCGATTGGGCAGGCTTCTGCCGCGGCGATGGTCGAGGCAGGTGACCACAAAATACCCTGCAGAGTGAAGTGTGTGGGAGCCCAACACCTGTGAGGGAAAACACTTGATGGGAACAGGTCTTTCGCGACCTGCTAAATCGCGCAGAAGCGTGCTGCTCAACATCCGCTACACTGCGCACAAGCGGACAGCCACGGTAGGCGTCGCGTCGAAAGAAAAGCCCGCAAGGGGTCCACGCTGCTGGCGGACGCTTGTTGGCTGCCCACGTGGCAGATGCCTCGTCCGCGCTGGCCGAGTTAATGACCGCGGCAAACTGCAAAAGATCCGCAAGCAACAAAATGTAGCTTGCTTCTTGGCCGTCAGCGGTCAGGACGACAAAAGGAACCGCCTGGGGTCCCGGATGGGCTGTGGGAGGGGTGGCCCCGAGGAAGTGGCCGTAGCCGAGGATGCCATGCTGGTGAGGCGCGCCATGATACCCCATGCCCACAACACCCATGGCAGAAGAAGGCCTCCTTGTGGGTGAGGAAGCCAAGGCCCGCAACAAGCAAGGAGGCCAGAAGGGACGGGGAGAGAGAGAGGGGAGGACTGGGAGAGTCCAAAACCTGCGCGCGAAGGCTCCCGAGAGTGCAGACATTCCGCTACATGTTAGATCGCACACAAACAACATGCATGAGCCTGGTGGACTGCCGACCCTGAAGCAGTTGTCTGTGCCTGCGTATCTTGAAGTTTTCCCCAAAGGTATGTATAGTTCTGAGGAGTCGTGAAGGTCGGATCATGTCAGATGCCCCCCTCCTGTGTGCGCGAAGGAGCCCATTCCCGACACTCTATGCGGCTATGCCTGGAGGAACTTTGGGCAGCTCCTGCGCTCCAAACTGGGTACCTCCCACAGCATGTTGCAGTCAGCTGCTGCATACCGTGGGTAGCTTTGTTTAATATTCTAAAGCAGACACAAGCATTCTACTGATTTCTCAAGGGAACGTACTATGTTCACAAGAAGCAAAGAGCACAGCGCTTCTGAGAGAGCATGTTGATTGGTGAAGGCACTGAACTCCATGGCGTGCCTGTGAGGGAGCTGAAGCTCGGCAGGACTTGAGAAGTCTGGCTCTGGCTCCTTGGTCATCAGAGAGATTTGGAGGGAGTTGTTACCTGCTTAACTGGACTCATGTCGAAGAAAGTACTCTTGGGCTCTGACTCTCCTCCGTGCCGGTGGAGCCTGAGGAGCCTGAGGCGCCTTTCACAGCATCACTGACACCGTTCAGAGCTGGAACTCAGAGACGCCAGCCTGAGTTGGGCTTCTTTCTGGTGCTCTCGGGTCCTCCCAGTCTCCTGGGTGTGCCTCAGGGAGCAAGAAAGGATACAGGAAAAAGGAGCCATCAACACGTCACGCTGTGGGAGCGCTCGCTCTCATTGGCTCTCCATGCACCTCCTCCTCCCCTTCTTCCTCATCGTCCACAGCACCCTCATAGACCTGCACGCAAGGATCCTCCACAATTTTCCCGGAGGTTTTTGCCGGTGCTTTTCTGGGGTCCGATGGGCGCAATTCCGAACACGCTGCCTGGGTGAGGAGGCCATCAAAGCTCAGCATGGCGCTGCAGGCTGAGAACTGTAACTGTAAGCACTGGGAACTAGAATAACTCGCAGCATGGCTTCAGGTTAGGGTTCAGCATTGACTCAGGCGTCACTCAAAGTTGCGAACCCTGTCTGAACTTGTACTTGCTTGATTGACAGCTGAGCTGCAGGATTGAGTCTTGATGCATGCCCTGTCCGAGCCGAGAACGTGACAGCTCAAGACCACACCATGTGAAAGAGTTCTCGTGGCTCATGCTGAGCTCTTGGTGCACGGATATCCTGGCAGCCTGCTGGTAGTTGTTGGTCAGCGCCACCGAGAAGAACTCACCCACGGAGTCATCTCCCTACAGAAAAAGCCATGCTGACAAGACATGCCTCCCAGAGAGGTGTAAAAAACCCAGAAGAAGGCCCGGCCAACCTTGAGCACGCAGGAGGGGTACTTCCAGGTAACAGCTGAGCCAGTCTCTACCTGAATGCACGAAGCTAATTTCGTCGAATTCTACCCGCACTTCTTCGGGCGCGACAATTCTGCGCCGCCTGCGTCCAGGAAATCTTGGACTTCTTGCCCTCGCACATGCCTCGCTTTGTGACCTCGGGTGTCGCGCTCGTGCCTGCCGTACCTATTCATGGTTGCATTGCAGCTGCACCGTTGCGAGTTCACGAAGAATCAAGCTCGAAAGGGCAGCTGTGACTGCATTGGTCTAAGGGTCTTGTTCCAAAACAATGGTGCCAACGAAATTCCGTGTCTGCAGCTGCGGCTGTTTCCTGGCAACTGCCAACATGGTAAGTGCCGGACTAGGTTCAGAATGCCGCCCTTGCCATTCTTGTCGCCCGCATACCTCATCAGCGGTGTGTCCACAACCGACAGCTTCTGGAGCAGGCAAGGCTGTGCAAAACATGCGAAGTTAAGTCCCGACACCAGTTCTGCACGGTCGAGTACCTCAGAGCCAGCAGACTACCTTCTGATTATACTTCCTGACTGATGCCCAAGTCAACCGCGAGATAGCAATCATGAACCAGCGCCAGACCGAAAGCAATGGCAGCGAGATGCACACGTACTGCGTTTACTGAGTTCAGAACTTGATCTCCGCGGACTCAGCAGCATGCAACTCTACCACAGCCGCCTTGATTCCAACAAAGGCACCACAGACGGATGTGCAGATCCCGCTGCAGAAGCAGCAGCCGCGTGGAATCAATGAGATCATGCGGGAATCATGTGGAATCATATGGAGCTATGGTTTGTTTCCGAGATCACTGCATGGAGCTGCTTCGAATCGAACATAGGGGCCTTTGCCAGGCACGCATACCGCGCGCGATTGGACCATTGATTGAAGGCTGAAGGGATCTGACTGAGCCTAGCGCAGTGCATCCCTCCAAATATGAGACGTAGCTGCTCTCGTCTGCGATGAGCAGTGTGCGCTCAAACTGTCCAGACTCCTTTGCCGGGGGAGAAGAGCAAAAAACACTGCCTCCTTAGCACCCCTGGGATTCGTGGCCGCAAACCCATGTATTGCCATATGCTCAAAAAACTTTAAGATACAGAAAGAGAGCTGCTCTTGGAGCAGAAGCAGCAGAGCGCTTCCAACTTTGGGGCAAATCCCGTCCTTGTTGTTGATGCGGAAATACGTCGAGATCTCCATCGGGCAAGTGGTGCCCTTGGGGATGTAGCAGAAGGAGCCATCGCTGAAGACGGCACTGCAGCAGGCTGCAATCTGTGTCTAGGAGTCTATGCCAGACAGCTACAAGGACCCACCATCCCACATGAGGTCTACTCGGCCTGTTCAGAGCAGCAAAGTAATTGTCAGCCACCGGGACAACGGAGCCCAAGTACTTCTTGACAAGCTCGGGGTGCTCCTGAAACCCGGATAACCTGCCGCATCACCTGACCCTGACAACCGACACCCGGGGGGGAGGTCCAGAGGGGAGGTTAGGGGCCCTGTTGAGAGCTGCCTTGATGGCCTCATTGATGGAGCAGAAGATCACGCCTGCCTGCCGAGTCAAACCATGGTACCGTAGCCCTTACAGCACATGCACGAGGCGTCGCTTCGTGTCGAATGCGCGTCACTTGTATTATAGTAATAACCATAATCATAAAAATAATAATACTAATAATAATGACAATAGTAAGAAGAATAACCATCATAACAGCAACAATCATATGCCTCTTCCAGCTCCTTCTGGAAGGTGGTGCCGATGCTCTCGCTGTCAAAGACGGCGTCCACCGCGACGTTTGTCAGGCGCTGCAACATCAGCAGCTTGCGTTCAGGAAACACGTGCTGTGAATGGTGAGAGTTCGGTGTCTTCGCAAGATTCTGACAAAAGCAGGCAGCTGTACACTACGGCGTGCAAAAACAACTTTTGCTGGCAGAATATGAACGCTGCTTGCCGGGACGAAGCTCTGTGCTTCCCGTTGAGTCTTTTGCATCTTTGGGCTTCAATTTGGCGCATGACATGCCATCTGTACGGCCCTCAGTGGCCCAGTCAGCAATTAGATTCGTGCCTTCTGCTCTGTCAGAGGGATGCCTAGCTTCTCGAACGTGTCGAGCAACTCAGGATCAACCTGCGATAATGTGGGCACTTTCAACTGAGGATTTCAGCACTTTTAAGCGCTGACTGAAGGATTCCCCAAGGAAGATGCCTCGTCAAGGCTCTGTTTCTTTTTCCTCGACTTTGGTCTGGAGTAGTACACGATGTCCTCGTAGACATGCGAGTTTCAATTGAAAATGATAGGCCTACTTCTCGGCTGCCACATTGCGTAGGGACTGGTCCTGAAAGTCGATTTCCTCCATCTGCAGATGTGCCCATTCTGGCATCTCCATCTTCTGCCACTTCCTGTGAAAGGAAGCGCCATACCGGGCCCAACACTAGGCTTTGTGTTTAAAGCGGCGGCTGCCAGCAGAAGCATGCGTCCTGAATGCATTCAACCGAAACTCGAGCATCCACTCGGGCTCTTCTTTGATTTCCCAGATCTTTCGAACGATGTCCTGCGCACAGCTGCAGCAAGGAGAAGCTCAACTGCTGTCGTAACAAAACACCATGCCACGTTTGCATCCCTTTGTTGGGGGGTTCAAGAGGCCTCGTTCAGGCCCTTCGGCAGGGATTCGGACTCGATGTCTGTGTAGAATCCAGCGGTGTACTCCTAGCGAGCCAGGAAGCCAAGAACCGCCCAAGACAAGCCGTGATCACTCGAGACCAGGGATTCAATTCAAAGATGCAAAGAAGTAGGACAAGTAGAACGCGCAGCACAAAGGAGGAGACGAGAGCGAAGTAAAGCGACGACGAGAGAGCTCCCTGCGGCCTGGTCCAGCACCTCTCCGAGCTCAGCGTTCTGGCCATCCCGAAGGGCCACGGCCTCCCCCAACGAGGCCGGAGCTGGGGAGGTTTGGGGGGGTTTGGGGGGTTTGGGGGGGGAAACCCTGTGCTGTGCTCCCACCTCCTCGACGTCCTCCTTGAGTCCCACGGCCTCTCTTCACACAGTGCGGTGTGTGTTGCAAGCAGCCTTGTCTGAACTCCTCGAATGGGCTGCTGCAAACCGCTTCTGCCAGTCAGGCCCGTCCTTTTCAAAAGCCAGCAACTCCTTTGGAGTCGTCAGCCAGAATCTGCATGCTAGCTGAGCAGGCTTAGCAGCTGCTCGGCCGCGTACTATGTACAGAAATTCACATCAGGCCTAACGGTTCTTTGCCCAGATAGCATCGGCTAGTACGAAGACTTTGGACAGCGTGTGCACACCGACCAGCCCGCACCATTGCAAACGTTGCCTTGGTAGGAACGACCGGTGATGTTGTGCAGAAGCTATAAGTGTGCTTTGTAGTTGTAGCCATACCAGCTATCCAGTACAGCTATATAGTCTGTCGCGGCAGCCAAGCTTTGTGCGGATCCAAGCAGCACCGCAAGGCAGCAGCGCCAAAGCACTCTTTGCAGGTCAGCGGGGCGCCCCAGCAGTTCTGTCAGTCGAATTGCCACTCAGACATTCCATCACAACAGCGGAAATACAGCACAGGTGGGCAAATGGGGCAGCTCCTGGCATCGTCGCCCTTTCACGGTGCTCAAGACAGCACCGTCCAAGGCCCTTCTGGCTCTGGGGCCTCCAATGGCCTGCAAAGGTGTCTGCAGCAGTTGTGCCACTGGCGCAGCTAAAGTCTTCAAAACAGCAAAGTGGCGAACACAGCCCATGACACCATCCTCCAAGTTGTCGTGCAGCAGACCCCGGCCACGGCAGGCCGGGCATGGCAAGGCTGGCCTTGAGAAGGCACGTAATATGGCATGGATTGAGATTGTGCTGGTGCCCGGGGCGAGAGCATACCATCGCAGGTGCTGCAGACAAGGACCCCATGCCCTCCGCAGCCCTCGCAACTCCTGTTCAGGGACGGGCTTTGGACTTGTAGGAAAGAATCGGGATCAGGCTTTTTTGTTGGAGAGGGGGGGGGGTGATGGTGGGTTCACTTGGCGCGGTGGCAGCAGTCCTGCGCCCGTAGCCGTCACAGAATCTGCAATCACTGATGGCAACCTGCGCCACTGGGACTGTGCTGAGGACGCAGATGCCACAACACTGCGTAGAGTGACTATAGAGGTAGGGGTGTATGCGGTACTACTGGGCCGTTGCTACCATGTGCTTTGTCACAGCAGGCGTGCCTGGGTCTGCTGCGGCCTTGCCAGCGGCCGCTCGGGCTCCTCAACCACTGGCCGGCCAGGGAATTGCGAGCCTGGACACAGTGTTGTTCTGCCCTTCTTGCCACTGTGGCAAGACTTTTTTGCCTTTTGCGAGGTTCATCGACCCTGCAAGCGAACATAGATGGGCCTGGTGGGTAAAGCTCCAGGGCCAACTTGGCACTTGCACCCTGGATCCTGAAGGCCGACATTGGTCGTGGACATCAAGATTCACAAAACGGGTGCCGCCCAGAAGCAGACCGACCGCAATGCCGCTGAATGCTGGCCTGCCAGCTTTTTCCAAGCTAAAGGCTTTTCGTAGGCCGGGAAGTCGGGCTGCATTGACAATCATTTCAAGCCATCGACTCAATCGAACTCAACCGAACCCGAGGACACCGAGCCCAAATTCAAGCCTGTAGAGCTGCTGCGCTTGGAAGAAGCGTCGAGCGGTTCCCGTAAGGTCCACTTCTGCAGTGACTGCAACAACCTGCGCCGTCTGGGATGCTTCCGGAATGCTCTCTGGTTACGACCGGTGCGGCACGAGTATGCAACGATGCTTCTGCTTGCGTTCCCCGCCTCTTGGCCGAGCAGTATGCCGACCACCACAGACTCCTAGATCATGGCAGAGCCCCATTGTGTGCGTAATGCAGTGAGGCTTCTTGCCCGCCAGTTGGCCCGTCCTGACCGTCCTTGAGCCGTACCCGAACCTCACCTGAGACAATTCCGTTCCCGCCCGGTTGCTGACGATGAACCATCTCGAGCACATTCGAGCACTAAGCCACAAGCCGGGGCGGTGCCAAACTGCCTCAACAGGCAAAGGCCAGTAGACTCGGATATTCGGATAGACTCAACTTGGCTCTTGGCTCCCCGTTGCGCCTCCCAAAGTTCGCCCGAGATCTCTGCGAAGGCACGGGGCTCGGCGCAGCGGTGCCTTCCAGCAGCTCACGGAGATTCACGGTGACTCACGGTGAGTCACGGCTTGCAGGCCTGCCCGGGGGCCGGCTCTGCTGTTCCGGAAGGATGGCAGCGGAGGCCTGGGGGCGTTTTCTCGGGCAGCCTTGTTGTGGGGAGGCTGTCACTGCGGCGGCTCGGGACTGCGCGACGCCTGCTGAGGTCCTCGCTGCGCTGCGGTCGATCACGCTCTTGCCCTCCAGAAAGTAGCCTAGGCCTTTGTGCCCTGGCACGTTCCGCTCCTCCTTGAGGGGAACGCCCTGGACGGAGAGAACTTTAAGAACAACGTGCGTGGGCAGCCCGGGGAAGACAGCTGCTGGGGGCTCACAGGCCACGGCCAGTACATCCTGCGGCACCTGACCTGGCTGCCGCTGCCGTATCAGACCATCATCCGAGTCGGAGTCGTGGAGTAGGCCCGCAGTGCTTAGGGTGGGGAAGAAGCTGGCGGCCTTTTGCGAGGGCACCTCCACTTCCCCCAGTTCACTGTCAGAGGATTTCCGAGACTCGTTCTGCGGGGCTGGCTCCTCTTCTGGTGGAGTCAGGTCCAGAAAGCCGAAGATCCCCGGGCCAGCCATTCAGGCCACAGCCCCAATCAGCCCCAGGGACCAGAACCATCACGCGGCCGACATGGCTCCCGAAGGCTCATTCACGTGCTGTCATGGACGGCTGGCTAGCTTCGGGGGTTGCCGTATCATTGGAAGGCTGTGGTCTCCTTAAGCCACAAGCATCACCGACATAATAACTGCATCGTGTTGTTGAGTCATGAACCGAAGAACTGCTCCGGAGTTTGCTGTTCTTGTTTAGCCACGGTATCCTTTTGATCTGCAACGCTCTGGCATGCCGAAGTTTGTGAAGGTTCGTACTTGAGCACCGAACGCTCGCAAGCTGTGTCATGCTTGGCAAACAGTGTGGCCCGACATGGACAAATGCTGGAAGAGAAGCATCGACTGTGACTACGCTCCCCTTGAGGCTGCCTTGTCCCCCGCATCCCTGAACAAAGCACCCTGCCTGACGTACGATCTTCTGCCCTGGCAGGCTGCGCCGCCTGCCGGACAAACGAGAGAGCTCCAGGCTCCAGGCTCCAGGCTCCACATGAAAGTCCAAGGGTCTCAGTCTCAATCGAGGCTGGGGAAATTATTCCACAAGGCAGCAAACCTTGGCCCTTTTCAAGGGCAGTCATTGGGCAGGTCCGAATACAAGCTTTTGCAAGTCGAGCTCTGAGCGAAGTTGCCTCCAGCGACGTGCGCCGAGGGCAGCCCCCACCAAGGCCACCGCGGAGGCTTTGGCTGTCAAATTGGCCTGGCACGGGTTTGGGGTTTGGGGTTTGGGGCTTGGGGCTTGGGGCTTGGGGCTTGGGGCTTGGGGTTTAGGGTTTAGGGTTTAGGGCTGAATTAGGGTTTAGGGTTTAGGGTTTAGGGTTTTTGGTTTAGGGTTTGGTGGCACTTGCGGAACGACATGTCGTAGCGAAGCTGCTGCATGCTCAACACGGGAGCCTTATCCATAGATCTGAACTTTGCTAGCGAGCCCTTACCTAGGAAAGAAGTACGCCGTGGTCCGTGCTGCCATGGCAGTTCCGACCAACAAAATGCCCAGGGCATGGGATGGAGAGGCTCTCCATGACTGGACGACTGTGTCAATGAAACGTTGAAAACGATGAAAGGGTGATGCGAAGGAGTTGAGCTCATGCTGCGCGACTCGTCTTGTTCCCTCCTTTTGCATCCTCAAGACTTCATCTCCTATGTCCCCCTTGCAAAAGGAAAAAGTAGAGCAAGCTGAGCCTGAGGTGAGACAGTCGCCGGTGCTGTTGCAGAAGCGACCGTAGGAGGTGGCGGCGCGGTCCTCAGCTACAGGTATGACTTTGCAGGCGGAGGCCGCTGCTACATAGTGATACACATCTATAGCTAACCCCCTTCCCCACCACCAAAGACCAACTTCCCATAACCACAAGTAAAAAGACTCCATGGTGGCCTCAAGTATCAAAGCGCAAAACCGGAAAACCAAAACCACCAACAAAAACAAACAAACACACAAATCGTGATGGTACTCAAACCGAACAAACCAAAAACAATCCGGGCACGAGTACTCAAACCAAGAAAGCAAAAACATCAGCATACATCAGCACGAAAGCCAAAAAAATGGTTGGTGACCAGCGCCCTGGACGTTTTCTGTTTGTTGGGTTCCCTTTAGTTTCCGGATGTTTGTTTTGGGTGTTTTGTTTGCTGGTTAGATTGCTAGTGCCTAGAAGTTGTTCTGCGCTTGCTTGAGCTTGCTCATTGCTTATCTTTTTGTTTTCTTGCTTTTTTCCAGTCTTGGGCCGGAGTAATCAATGTCCGACAAACAAAGTATTTGGCTTCCTTACATGGCGCGGGAGCTTCTGCTTCCGAAATAGGTGAGGAGTCTGTGTACCTGTAGGAGCTATTTCGACTGGTGTGATTACAGAGAATATGCCGTTTGAGATGTCATTCTGGTACCGATCGCTGTTGCGTCCGGAAACTGGCCTCTCGTGCTTCTGTTACCCTCAAAAATTCTACGATTGTTGCCACCAGTCCTAGTATTGCAACTAGGGTTATTCTTCTTCCTATTGAGCTACTATTGGTGCTATTGTTCAAGTCTGAAGTCCGTGCCTTCCCTGATCGGTGCAAGCGGAAGGCCGCGGTGGTTGCTCAAGCGTCAAGAATGTCAGGTCTGCCATGGAGCCTTGGCGCAGGCACCACTTAGCTGTCTTCATATGGGTTTTAAGCTTCAAGGCTTGGAGCTTCATATTTGGGAGCTTCTTGGCCTCAACAACTGCACCACAACAGCCAGGGAGAGAGGCCCCATGTTTCCCGCCTGAAGGTCCGATGATGCACTTTCCGCGAGTCCCGAGAGCTCAACTAGATTTGGGTAAGTGTGATGCCTAGTAGGGCCTGGTACTTGGTAGCTAGCTTGTGCCGAATGTCAGTGAAGTGATGTGGCAGTGGCGTGGCGCGCATGCTCTGAGCCAGATGAGCGATCATTCCAGTGTTGCCGCGTCGAAGTTCTGTACACGTCATGGGCGATAGAATGCTATCTAGATCCAACCGTCAAAACGCAGTGCTTCAGAGCTGCACGCAGTAACAGCATAAATGCGGGAAGGTGACATCTGGTCGGGAGGACTCCTCCTACAGCTTCCGCCGAGAACTCGCAGGATTCGATGATATTCCGAACAAACCGTCCCATCCCTCACACGGCCAATGGACTTGAAATGCGCAAGCGATCACTTCCGGAACTCGCCAAGAAGGCCATGGAAAGATGATGGGACCCCCGTTCATCTGCGGTATTGTGCTGTGATGCTCGTAGAAGGATGACCCAAGTACCCCATGGGGGTTTAGGCCCAAATCCTCAATACGAGATACACAAGTATTCTGGGCAGGGGCGAATTCCGAATATTGGGGCGTTCAGAGCTTTCTGGTCTAGCACACGCCATGCGCAGGGCTCCAGTCCTAGGTGGTCAAGGCTCTTGACTCAAGAGCTTTGAGCTTGAGATCGCCACACTCCATTTACATATACTGTGACATACAAGAGGCATGGTGCTGATCGGGTCTCTGTTTTACTCTGGCGACAGGAGTCGCATTCGGAAGGCGAATTCGCCCCACACTTCCCAAACAATTTGCGGCGTGCCAGGCTGCTAGCGGCGGAGGATATCCGAAAGCTCCTTTGAACCTGCTCTCGGGATGAGTGCCTTTGTGTGTGTGTGCCCCCCCCCTATTCTAGGAAACGCTCATGAACATCAAAAGACCATCCCCCCGCCTTCAATCTCCTCGCGAGGGTGCAGCGCCTCGAACCTGCAGTCAAAAACCAGAGATGCTGCATGCCGACCGGTTCTCATCTTAGAAGAGGGCTTCGGCTACCACCCTCCTCACTCCGTTTCTGAGAGACCCCACCCAGCGCTGGGCTGTTGCTCCGCGAGATTCCGCGGGATGCCGGCGAGCACTTCCCGGAAGTAGCTGGCATGTTGGCGCACGCCGTACCTGAACGATGCTTCGACCCTTTATCAGAGTAGGCGGGGGGAAACTAGTGGCATCTATCTGTCCAACTCGCTGACAGCCAATTGGCAAAACCAAACTCGGAGTACTTAGAGCAGCCCGACTCGAGCCAAGAGACTCGACGAGGGAGGAGAGAAGATTGACCTGCTTAGCTGTTGCATCTGCTGTGTGTCAGCATTCACCAACTTGTCTAAAGCAAGTCCGTGTGCATTGCATGTGACTTTCTCTGTGAGTTGGCATGCTTACCCCAGTTTTGTGTTGCTTTGTCATGGACTGGGAGTGTGCGTGCGCGGGGCAGCTGCCAGGGCGTGCGGCGGGGTGCGTGCTGAATGAGCGCAAGGCGATGTGTGACACATGCGCCGGAAGTGAAAAGGTAAATCTTCAACAGCCGGAAAATTGGCTGCATCAGAAACTTGTCCATGAGCTATCATGATGCCATGAAGTGTACCCGTACAGGAATGTACTACAGGCAAGTCAGCTGCTGGGATGGGTGCATCATGCAATGCTGAAGCCTGGGTTTCAGCCTAGGCCGAACCCTACAGAAACTGGTCAAGCCCAAACCTTCAGCCGCAAGCTCTGCACCGATTCCCCCGCCGCCCCCTCCCCCCTCCGTCCCCACCGCAAAGGAACTTCTCTCGATTTCCACACTACTTTGGCAACTCACCTGACATGTTCCAACGCTGGGCCTGCGCGCCGGTGTAGGAAATCAAGGACTGCGGGTTCTGCTGGACCATCGAGAACTGTGGAAAATTGGCCTCGGAGTCACTCCGAAGCCTTAAGCTGCGACCTGCAGCGAGAGCAACCTCACTTCGCTTTTGCATCGGAGCCACGAACATGCCCTCCTTTCCTGCAGCAATCTCCTGCGAAGCTTGTGGCTTCCGACTCTACACTGGCAGGCAACAGAGACTCACAGAGCGGCTGGCCACAACACTTCTGGCAGCCTTCTGTGTGTCCGCAGGAAGCTGGTTTTCGAAGACTTTGCTTTTGTCCAGGTGATACACCAGCAACTTGACTGTCCATCCTCCGCACGAGCAGCGCTGCATGACTTTACTGCACGGCACGCACTAAGCCGTCACTAAGCTGTAACGCTGCACGAACCTCCTTCAATGCCCCACCTTGCCACAAGCAAGACACGCAAGACGTCAACACGAGCTCGCATTGGATGACACCAATTCGCGCGGGCGGCTCGCCCTCAAAGGCCCTCACCAACTATTCTTCAGCACCTCCAAGTCCCTGAGGCTCACAGCTGGCCGGCCGGCGCGCCTTGCCAGACTTGTTGGGAGTAAGCATACGAAGCTCACGATGCTTGAAGATGCTTGAAGCTCGAAATGGCCTGTGTGTCTGCAAGTCGCACAAGATTGGCTGGAGGTCTCTGAAGCGAAACACCTTGTACAAACATAGCACATGGTGGACTATGGTGGCAATGTTAGCAGTCGCACTGTTGTCGTAGTGGTTGTCATATTCAGTTGCGCCTGGTTGTGCATCAGGAAAGACCCCTCGACGTGGGAACCAAGTCCAAACTTGTCCACCAGGTACCATGCAGCCTCAGCTCAGACAGAGACACTCCTTGAAAAACAGACACACCGTGAAGACCTGTGTGGTGCTGTATGCATGCGAGGAGCTGATTTTCCAAGTTCAACTGCATCCCTGCCAAGTATGGTCAAGATAGGCAGAGGCAAGTGAGCTTGCAAGTTTAAGGGACCATGAGAATATCTGAGCATCCTGCACCGGGGTGTAAGTACAAAAGTCCTCACAGTGAGAGCCGCGTGCTCGACAATTGCAAGTGTCTCCCGGCGACGACTGCGAGGCAACCCTCAGCGGAACGTGAAGCAACAAAGCCCGCTCCGACTTCATGCCGATTTTCACGTCCGTGTCAAGGAACATTACAACTCTTGGAACCTGTTCAGACTGTTACGATATGCAGCGCAGCGACATGCTATTCCGACTCAGACAGCAAGAGCTTTCCGAGGCATCTGCGAGACAAGACAGAGATTGCGCGCCTTCCTCTGCAGCGCCGGCAGCAAGCCAGAGTTGTCCATGTGCCCGCCATCACCGATCTTGAACTTGGCGGCGCCCTCCGAGAAGAAAAAAGCAAAGCCCTTTAGAGGCAGCTTAAAAAACACACGGGAGGCCTTTTTTTCTCAAAAGGGGGCTTTCAATAATCTCTCATCCTTTTTGAGCAAAAAAGCGCGCACTCCCCAAAGGGTGCCTTCGGGCCAGGGAACTTCTTCGACGTCACCGGCCAAAGCGTCGCCACAGGGATCAAGGCCTCCAATAACGGAACGGAACCCTAAACCCTAAACCCCAAACCCTAGGCGTTTCTGCTCACAGGTTTCGTGTAGTTTCTCACCTTGCCAGCCATTGTGAGTCCACGACCTGGAGCGGAGCTACCCTAGCGAGGCTAAGCCCGCGATCTTTCCACACGCGCGATCCCCCAGCTGTAGTTTACTCTACCTGCGGGTTCGACGCCCCACTGCACTTATCCGGAGCAGTGCCCGGAGCCTTTTTCCGAGGGCCTGGCAACCCTCATTGCCTTGACCCTGGTCATTGGCATCTGCTGGTTTATTCCTTTGTGATTGCTGGCATACTGCGCCTTCCCCGGAGTTGCGCCCGGCCTTTCCGTGGGTCTGTCCCCGGTTATTGCGCCTTTTAGTGCAGAGTGGCGCCTGCCTGGCTGGTGGACTGCTGGTATATGCCTTCCGCATTCCTGTGGTTTTTCCAGCTCTTCTTTTTCGCGCTTCTCGCCAGCAGCGCTGGGCTTGTGCACCACGGCCAGGGAACCGGCCTGGCACAGGCACCAGAGGCGTGCCCGCTGTCGAGCGCGAACTCAACTGCGCACCTTCGTGGGAGGAACGCCTCTGGACCGCAGTATTGTCCTGAAGGCGGCATCAAGGCTGCGCGGACACCACTCCAGATCTTTGCTGCCAAGACAAGCTTTGCAGAAGTTGGATATACTCGCAAGCGAAGTCATGGCGTCACACTCCTGGTGCGAGGTCTGCTATACGAACAGGTCGTCGAAGGCTGCATTCTGCCAAACGTGTGGGGGCAAACTGCAGCCGTACACCACAGCCTCGGCTTGGACGGAATCACCGAGGCGAAGGGCTATCTCACCGCGTTCACCACGGAGAAGACAGCAACCTTTCGGCATTCGGCAGCCGGGCAAAGGCAAGCCGCCGTGGTCGCAAAAGCAGAACAAGGGCAAGGAGAAGGGAACGAAATCGAATCCCTCCAACGACGAGACGCCAGCCAAGGCAGCGTCAAGTGCACCACTGGCACCCACGATGACGGGGTTGCCACCGCCACCGACTGCACCGACGATGACCTTCACGAGTACATCGTCAACGGCAGCTGCTCCACCGTCGGCAGACAGACTGGCGCTTCAGCAGTTGCTCTCGGTGATGAGTCAACATCAGGACAGGCTCCCAGACTCAGTGAAAGCTGTTATGGAAACACACCAGGTGCAGGAGTCAGCAGTGGAAGCCAAGGCCCTCCACAAGGCAGTGTCGGCCCAACAGAAGGCCCGACAGGAATTGGCACGCGTACGTGCTGCTCGAGCCAACTATCTGGCGGGTTGGAGTGCCTACCTGGGACAAATACAGGAGCTACTGCAGAAACAGGCCGAAGATCACGAACAAGTTTTGCAGGGACTGGACGATGGAGAACTGCAATGGACGGCGAGTTTGTCCACAGCCTCGATTACGTTGCAATCGAAAGTTGGAGCGACGGTCGGCGCCGAAGCTCTGGAAGGACTGGACGCCGAGGTTCTGGCAGAGGCACAGGCCGAAGCGACGGAAGCCAAAGTGGACGACCAGATAGCCCTGGAGCAAGCACTCAAGAAACAGCGCACCCTGCAGAAAGAGTCGACGCAGGGACTCCTAGCTGCTGTGGAACAAGCCAGAGCAAAAGCGGAGACGGACGCAGCTGCTGCGGACAAGGAAAGGGACAGGACACCCCGCCGGAAGCTCCGGCCGCAGCCGGCACCCCACGAGCCGATCAATGTGTCCGACGGCGAAGATCCGACAAAGCAGCCCCCTGGCAAGGCCTGAGGCTAGAAACGTCACAGTGGACGCCTACCCTTGGGCTGACGCACACGGTCATCTCGGAGAGTGACTGTGTTCATCCAGGCCATGCTGCGTTGCTTGGCATGGCTCTACAGTATGAAGTTTCTAGGGGCTTTGAGGTTCAGCTTATCTCGGACCCTAGGACTCTCGAGGTAGACGATGCCCCAGTTGCTTGCTCTGGGGTTTTCCTCCCTCCCAAGGCACCCTCCCCTGATAAGGGTCTTTGCCTTCGTTCGGGATGCATTTGCCCATCGTCACTTGCATCTAGAAATGCCAGCAGTCGCACACCCAGACTGGTGCGATTTGCAGACTCGCAGGGACATGGTGATCGAATCACTACCAAGAGACCTTGCCCCCACTTGCAGGTCCTGCGGCGTCTCAGGAGGTGTCAGCTGCCCTGTGGACCCTCCTTTCAGTCCCTTGCCCCACCATGTGCCCTGCCTGCACCCTGCGTTGCCAGCGAGCGTGCGCGCCGTTTGTCCGAGCACTGGGATGGTTGTAGGATAGGGTTCTCACGGGCACAGGCCATAGGTCCAGCGACATGCAGCCCGCGTCACTGCGACACAGACCAATCCTGTGAAGCAGGATCGGCCGATACACCTGTACGCACAGGCCTGAATGGCACCGAGGCGATATATGAGGCCAGCCAAGGCCTAGCCTCTCCTGCAGGAGAGGAGGCACCAAGGACAGCAGGAATATGGACCGAGCCCGAAATTTTTCACACTCAAGTACCACTTTCTGCAAGCACGCCCACAGCCTGGCTCAATGTGGCGTGCCCTCTGCCACTCAGCCATATGGAGACCAGCGTTGCAGAAGCACTGAAGGAGGGTGCTTACACCTTCTTTGACACAATGGACCACATGCGTCTGCGCAGCATCCAGCCCAGTTGGGACTTCCAACAAATCCTACAAGATGCAGTTCGAGCGTCCAATGATGGACCCATCACATCAGTGACTGTGCTTAGGCCCCAGTTCGAGGGACTGCCGTCCATCCAGCTCATTCTGAGAGCGGCGCATGTCACACCCGGTTGGGCCCCAGTTCCGGTTGACCTTAGGCAGGTAGGTAGAGGGTTTTGCACCTACTCCGTGCCACTGGATGCATCTGCATATGAGGCTGCACTGCGGTTTGTCCAAGTGTGCCCCGGGCCCCCTAGGCGGTTCGCACCAGATGTTGCTAGGGGGCGCCTTAGCCTCGATAGCTTGAGCAAGACACAGGGGGACCCATTTGCCCCTGGCATCCTGCACCCAACCCCTGCTCTGGTCACCAAGGTCCATGTCATGCGAGCGGACTCCACCTCTGGCACCAGCACCTCAGGGATTGCGTCTGATACAGACAACAGCACTACTGCCCGCTTTGGGGTCGTCCCACATGAAGAGCACCACGACGAGCTCACAGTTGCATTTCACACACCAGGAAGACCCCCGTGGATCACTTGCTTTGCCCGGGTGTGCACACAGGCACACCTTGTGGAAGCAGCGGCAAACCACTTTGCTGGAGGTACAGATGCCCTACGTTGGCGACTGCACTTCCTGCCTTTGCAGCCACACTTTGCAGGAGTCGACCTCCATTGCATCATTCTGCCGGCAGAGGGGGCCAACGCATGCCATGAGGCGATTCTAGCGGACTTTAGGGGGATCTTCGGCCCGAGCCCCCGTGCATTAGTCGCCATTCCATTTGACAGGCAGCCGCCACAAGTGGAACAGCGCATCCTTGAAAAAGTCCGCCAATTCCTGATCGACTCTGCCCTTGTAGACCCCCCCCAGGACTTTATCCTGTCCTTGGCGAGCAAGGGGGGTATACTTGCACTGGCACAGCCGGCCATACATGCCGTGCAGGACACGATCGAGGTTGCATCGCAGTTCCCGGGCCTGAGACAGACGTTAATGTCTGCCATTGCCCTCCGTGGAACTTCGACATCCACCACCTCAACCACCACCACCACCACGCCAGAAGTTCATGATCCCGCATCAAGTGCTGCCGGCTCCGGGGATGCCTACCCCAGCCACCCGGTGCCACGCAACCCACTTGTGTGCCGACTAGGGATTCCCGAATTCGGGGCGGTAACTGTCGAATTCCTTGACAACCCGGACCTAGGACACATCATGGCGGCACTTTGGCATGCAGCTGCCCGCAAAGGCGCAAGCCTGGAGGGCTTTCTCCTCTCTGTCAACGCGTGCCAACCGGAGCAGAGAGTAGCCTACAGAGAGCTCCTGTTCACCCTTGTGCCTGCGGCAGCAGAACGTGGCGCCTGGATATGGGTGGACCGCAGACCTATTGCCAGCCTTCTTTTTGTGGTTGTACCGTCCAGCAGCAGCACAGAGGCGTTGCCGGCCGCAGACTCCCGCATCAAAGGATGGTATCTAAATGGTGTCCGCTGGGAAGGTTTTAGGTTTGTCCCTTCTGGTTCCCTAGTGGTTCCGGGTTTTACCCATGAAGCACCGGATATTCGACCAGTCGGATATTTCCTTGACCGTTTGCCAGGCCTCGCAGCCTGCATGACTCCCATGCCACCACCCGGAGGCGGTCAGCTTGAGCCATTGGCAACCACAGCAGCCGATTGGCAGCAACACATCGTGCAGAGGCTGACCGACATGGGGCACGCACAGCCCAGTCAACAGGCGATTGTTGTGGGTGAAGGCTTTTTCACGGTGGTGCCGGTTTCTGGTGCAGGAAGTCTCCCTTTTATTGCGGGCTGGCTTCACAGATGGGCGCGCAACTGCCCACCCAACGCCCGGATCTATCAAACTAACGGGGTACTAAACGGGAGGCATGTCTACATACTAGGCTCGACTGACCTAGATGATCAGACCGAATATCTGCGCCTGAGTACCACCAACATGATGCCTGTACTCTTCAGGGTGCCGCACCGAGCATTTCCAGAAGAACTGCGCAGAATCGCACCCATTGAAGATAGCGGATACAGGCCCGTCCCCGGACGCCCCTGGTTCGCCTGCTTCTTCCCTTCTGCAGACTTCAGTGAGCACATTGACCTGCCTTTGGAGGGACCCTTTCCACACAACTTGACGGCAGACAGGCCCAGCACCCCTGAACCCCTTGCCGGGGACCTGACCTTTGAGCAGGCAAGACGCTGGCATCGGCCGATGCCTACACGCCACCCACGTCCACCGTCGGCAAGACGGGACATTGTTGGCCGACTTGACTCGGCCTGTGACGTGCAAGAAGTGAGTGAAACGGCATCTTCATCCAGCGCCGCACCGCTCACGACTGTCAACAGGTTCGCAGGTAGGCCCAGGGCCGCCAGGTCCGTCTACTACCATGAGGCAACTGCCGGGCCTGCCCAGTCCAGCACGACCATTACTACCACTAACACGTTTACCCTTCCGGGGCGGCCCATGCTCTTCCTGGTTTCCGGGAATGCGGTTGCCGGGACACAGCCGGAAGGGATGGATGCGTCTTCCCTGATCAACGCCATCTCTTCACTCATGCTTGAGCATGCAGCGCGAGGGAGCGCGCCCCCTCAGGGGGGCTTCCGGCTGGCGCAAGCGCAGCCAGGACGCACGGGACCAATTGCCGAAATTTTGGCCGTTTGGTATCCTCTCGATTTACATCTCCACGTGCTAGTCGACAGGCGTCCGCTTGGCGGTGGCCTCCAGCATGTTAGCGTTGACTCCGACCACCTGCCTACCGATTTCCTGGAAGAGGCTGAAATTGCCGCGGGGGCACAAGCATACGTGAATGGCGTGCCAGCAAACGCCCTGGCCGGCACTTTGCAAGACGGCGATTATGTCCTACTCACGGACTCCCCGCAAGCGGTGCCAGCACTGCCTCGTGCGGCGCTCTTCCGAACCTGGCCGCACCTGGACCTCTTCGCTGTGGACTTTGCCACAGCGGATCTCTTCCCGCTGCCAACAGATGTGGGGCTTGCCTTCGACCAAATACATGACGGAGTTGCCCGGGCATGCGAAGCACGGTTTGTACTGCTTGGTCGGGCCTTTGCCTACTCCCAACCAGCACTCGTACATTCACGAGTACGTGGGGAGATCCAGTTGCATATCAATTGTAGGCTCCCTGCATCTGCGGCCCAGGTGGAAGAAGCCCTGGCGCTCCTACCGGAGTGGCAAGACGCCAGAACTGTCTTTGATACAGGTATGATGAGCGGGGAAGCCCCCATCTTCCTGGCGCAAGATATCTTTGAATCAAGGGAGAACTGGCATCTCATCCCAGTGCCATACTTCCTTAGGTTGTTCTTGCTTTGGCCTGTCAATGAACAAGTGGTGCAACAGGCAGGTACCTTACCAGCCCCTCCACATCTTCAGGTCAATGCTCTCCAGCAACATCGGCACGGAACCGTGCATCACTTCCATCCCCGGGACACAGATGCCCACAGCCTCCTGCAGCTGACCAGCTTGTCCAGAAAAGGGAGTAATGATCCCGCAGAGCCACCTCCAGAAGACGCAATGCCGCGACCCACCTATGTGGGATGCAAAGCTGATCACTATCATGCGGTCATCAGGCAGCCGACCAGCCTCCGACTTGTGCCAGATGACTTTGACGAAATTGTTGACCGCGTCTTCCTGAATGTGGCTCTGCAGATGGCTCCACGGGCCCCAGCAGAGGTTGAAACCCGCTTCACAGTTTTCGATCCAGTCTTTCAGACGCGGGTGCTGACGCACCAGCCCGGGCGCCGCTGGGAATGGACGTTGCTGGTTGTACTGCGAGCCACTGCCCGCCCAATCCGGGCAATACAAAGGCTCACAGAACCAATTTGGGGGTTTCCAGAGCCCCAATTTGTGGTGACCTTTGAGACAGCACCGCCCGACCATGTAGCGATACCGGTGGACGGCCGCCCCCTTGGACATGCCATCTGCACAGTGCACTTGGGGCCGCGCGCCACCTGGGCGGCACTGGGCCGTGTGCTCCAACAAACTATGCCTGAGACCAGGGACTGCCGAGGGGTAGGGGATCGCTTTCTTTCTGTCCTGCAGGAGGGGCACCTCCTTCTTTCAGACGCAGCCCGCCCACTTACCGACCCTTTGCCGGACCGGCTTATCCACTCTCAGTACCTCACACCTCATGTACGGCCGCCCACCCCCCCCCTGCCTGCGTGCCCGACCGGGGTGAATGATTCAGACACTGTGCCCAAAGATACTCCGCAACAAGAGACTCCCGACGCACAGCCAGACACGACGACAGAGCCCGAGACCAGGCCGGGAGAGCCAGGACTGCGGAACATCTCTGTGCCCACACCACAGGGACGCAGAAACATTCTCGCTCCAGATATATCCGCAGCAGCCAAGACCACGGCAGCTCCGTCTACCTGCCTAAGGCTTGAGCATCTTCTCCCACCGCTTGCTCCTGGTATTGCATTCGGCGTTCTCCCTGAGGTCTGTACACATGCATTGCAGGAGCACACATGGAGTTGTCTCACGCAGGAGCTCGAATCTCTCTTCGAGGTTCTTCCTGTTGCCCGTGCCGGTTGGCAAGCCCTGATGCCGTACCACAAAGAGCTGCCTTTGCAGGCTTGCTACTTCTACACAGATGGGTCCTACTACGCAGACAAGCAAGCTGGTGGATGGTCGGTAGTGGTCCTTGGCCTACAAAATGGCCATGTAGTTAAGGTCGGCTGGGTCGGTGGTACGGTGCCTCACGCCACCTCCGCATACGAAGGCGAGGTTAGGGCCATCGTGCACGCGCAGGCACTGTTCCTGAATCAAGCTGCCGCATTTGGGGTTATTGCTTCGGACTGCAGTGCGGCCCTTGACCTTGTGTGTTCGGAAATGCCAGCTTCGGCCCAGATGACACTGTAGCTGCAGCGGCAGTCAGCCTTCGAGGAGCCAGCTATGCCAAAGGCCAGCAGCTTCTGCCCCTCAAAGCAGAAGCACACACTGGCTGTGCATTCAATGAGCTTGCTGACGCAGTAGCCAAATCTGCGGCACTTGGGGGTGCAACACCCGCGCTGAATTTCCTCCCAACAGTGTTTTGGCAAGGCATCTCCGAAGGCGTCATAGACTGGGCCTGGACCTGCCATGGTCAAGCCAATTCAGCACATGTGCCGCCTTTAGGCGCCGATGGCACTTGGTCCGCGGCCGCCTGCCAGACGCAACCCGTTACGCTCCCGCCCAGTCCATACTTTGCACCAGAGGCCGTGGCAGAAAGCATGGCACAGGAGCTGTATATGTCCCTGGTGCAATACAACTGCCTGTCGATCAAGGGCCAAGCTGCCAAGGAGATCATGGCAACGGCGCTTGACCAGATCGGCTGCGGCGTAGCGGGCTTGCAGGAGACCCGCACTGCAGATGACGGCATCAGTGCACCCGGATCCTACTGGGTACTCAGTTCGCCGGCCACCAGTGAAGGTGTTGGCGGGTGCCAGATATGGCTGCACAGAGAGAAGCCCATGGGATACTCTGCATCCTCGGGAGAGCCATTCTACTGGGAAAGGAGATCCTTCTCGATTCTACTTGCTGAGCCACAACTGCTTATCGTTTTGGCACATGCGGGAGGAGTCAGGTTCTGCCTTGTCAGTGGGCATGCCCCCACCGCGTTAGCAACAGAACGCATACGCACAGCATGGTGGCGCAAGCTGTCACAGGGCATACGTACAGCACCCAGAGGGTGTATTCCTCTTGTCTTCGTGGACGCCAATGCCCGATTCGAGGCGAACAGAGAAGCACCTGCCACAACTTGTTCGCCACCACGTTGCCACAATGCTCGCGCCATGCTAGCCCTCGCCAAGGAGTTTAACCTAGAGGCAACGCACCAGTTTTCCCACACTGGGAAGCGACTCTTTTCCTGGAAGAGCCCACAGGGACGACTTGGGTTGATAGATTACATTCTGTTCGACGCGTGCTTTGCCACGGCACTTCGGACAGATGATACTCCTGACCTGCAGGATCTGCACTCTGGGGTCGACCACTACCCGGTTGCAGCCACACTTAGAGTGCGCGTAGATGGCACCAAGCGAGAACATGGCCCTCGGATCTGCAACCGGGCCATTAAAACCCAATATGGGCAATCAGTCCTACGCAGAGCATTGCTCACGGCCCCTGTGCCCGGCTGGGAGGTCGACGCAACGAGCCATGTCGAGGCGATCCACGTGCACCTGCGCACCTTCGTGGCGCAACACCTTCCCCCTGCGCCTGCGACCCCGCGACATCCTGCCCTTACAGCCGCTACACTGGAGGAGGTACGCCGGCGGCGCTTGCAGCGCCAACGGCTGCGCGCCTTAAGCAACCAAGAGCGCAAGGCCTTTCTCCTCTGTGTGTTCCGTGCTTGGCGGAATCAGAGGCCGCCCCTCAATCAGTTCCTGCGCATCTCAGCTCAAGTGGCAGACAATGTGGTCGAGCTGCACCGGCTTAACAAGAAGGTCACGGCTTGCTTCCAGGCTGACAAAGCCCAATTTCTGCGGGAACAGACTGCACAGGCGCGAGCTTCCGGACCTGCAGCTTTTGCACACATGGTAAGGGCTGTCACGCGGCAAGGGCGCCGCTTTAAAACGCCGCATGTTGTGCCCATGCTACACACCACTGAAGGCCCTGCCATAGGTGCTACGCAGGTTATGCAGCAGCTCGGCAAGCATTTTGCAAAGCCAGAAAGGGCCCGGCCTGTCTCCGAGCACACCTTGCGCCAGTCTGCAACGACCGTTGAGCCCCTAGAGACGGTTGTCGACGCGCATGCGTGCCCCACTCTTGCGGACTTAGTGCGAGGCTTCAAATCCTTACAGAGCGGCAGAGCCAGTGGACGTTCTGGTCTCCCTGCAGAAGTGTACCAGGCTGACCCATTCCGCGCTGGTGCACTTTTCCTGCCAGTCGCAATGAAAATTGCGGCGAGGGGCATGAATCCGCTGCAGTGGTGCGGGGGAAATGTGCATTCCATCCCCAAGCCCAACAAAGACTCATCGACTCTAGGAGGCTGGAGGTCCATCCTCCTTCTTGAGTCGGACGCAAAGGCCTACCAAAAGGCCCAAACTCATCGACCGCCTGGAGCCCACGCGCACTGTTGGGCAAGTTGGGGGCCTTCCCAAACACACGCTCTCGCAGCCATCAGCGCTAGTGAGGGGGCACCTCCTGTGGCTGCGAGCCAAAGGGCACAGCGGCGGTGTCCTTTTCCTAGACTGCAAGGACGCCTACTACTCCGTGGTGCGCGACCTCTTGGTTAGGGGATCTGCTTGCCAATGGAGCCCAGAGCAGCTACAGGAGCGAGCCAGGCTCCTCTTTGTGCACCGGCAGGACCAGCTGGCCTTCATTGAAGACATGAAGGCAGGCAAATGGACGAGGGCCCTTGCACTGCCGCCTGAGCTGCAACGTTTACTCGCAGCCCACCTTCGCCACACATGGTTCGCTGATGGTAACCCGGGGACCACGCTGTATGAGACAGCATCAGGCTCGGCACCGGGGGCACCGGTGGCCGACACCATCTTCGCATTCCTTTTCAGTCGCTTCCTCCGCGACCTTCAGGATGCAATGCGCGCCCAAGGCCTCTCACCACATTGCGTGCAGAACCTCCCACGAGAGTGCTGTGCCGAGGCACCGACATGGGCCGACGATGTGGCCATCCTGTTCTGGGCCAACTGTGCAGAACAAGCTGCCCAAGCCCTCTCCCGCATCGGCAGACTGGCTATCTTCGGCCTATCTGCATTGGGGTTGGAGGCAAACCTAGCACCAGGCAAGACCGAGGCGATCATCTCTCTCAGAGGGTCGGGCTCCAAGTCGGCCAAGCAGGCTGTGTTATGCCACGCTGCTCCATCGGTGCAGGTTGACTTGCCTGGCAACAACAAGGGTGCATTGCGAGTTGTGCGAGATTACACGCATCTAGGCAGCATCATGGAGGCAGACTGCAGCGAAATGGCCAACCTCAGGCACCGGGAGGGGCTACTCCTACAGTCCTTCCAAATCTACCGCACGCGCATCTTGCACAACCCCTTCCTCACTTTTGCCGAGAAACGCGAGCTTGTGATGTCGAGGCTGGTACCCCGCTTTTTGCATGGGGCCGGCCTGTGGCGGCTAGCCACCACGCAGGAGGCAGCTAAGGCACACGCCCCCCTTATGGGTGTCTTTAGGGGATGCATCCGGCCTTTCTTCCAAAGGAGCTCGGAGCGGATGACCAATGATGAGGTCCTTGCCGCGCTCTGCATGGCCAGTCCTGCCGAACTTCTGCATGCCGCCAGAGTTCGGGCCCTGGGAGAGGTGACAGACGAGGGAATGGAAGCAGCATGGCCGGGGCTTGAAGCCGACGGAGTCTGGCTCAACCAGGCGGTGCACTCCTTGAGCGTCGTTGGCCAGATCTACGCGCCCTTACAACGAGAGCTCAAGGACCAGCCTATGCTGAAACTGAAGGACCTGGCGCAGCTTCTTCGAGGACAACGCCCGCTCCTGCGCAACGCCTGCCGCTTCTTCCTCAAACACTGCAGCAGGAACCGGCCTCCGGTTTCTTGGGACGACATCGATGCGCGTGTCGGCACTGAGGCTTCTGTACAGATTGTCGGCGCCAATGCAGCAACACTTACCTTCGTATGTGGACAATGCCAGAAGCGCTTCTTGTCCAAACGGAGGCTCGCTGTGCATAAGGCCAGCGTACATAAAATCTCATCGGCTGGCCGAAGTGTCACCTTTGGGACGTGTTGCGAGGTATGCCGCACGGAATTTTGGTCGGGGGCTCGCCTGGCTGAGCACCTCCGCAGACAAGGGGGCTGTAGAGCAACGTATGCGGCATCGGACCTGACGCCCGAAGCAGTTGGCCGGGTAGACACAGCTTGGCGTCCAGCCGCAGCAGCCATTGGCCCGAGGCCGTGGTGGGCTACCCTCTCCCCCCCACTTGAAGAGACGGGCTAAGGCGTGTGTATAGAAGACGCTACCCAGTCTCAATCAGCAGCCTTTAGGCTTCTCAGACCCAACTTGCATTCGAATTTATCGCGCGCTGACTTGCTCGAGCCTGTCCGCCAAAAACCCCAAACCCTAATTAGAGCCGGAAAGGGAGAACAAAATCTTTGCTCCACGACAAAGGGTGAAAACCACAGGAAAGTTGAAGAGGTGTCTCTGCGGGCGCCTGCATCGTCTGTCCCCCCAACTTGTCCATGGCTTGCGAGGTCAACGCCGAGAAGGCAGCGCTGCTGACTCCCACGGCCTTCTTTGGTTTCGGGTTTATGGATGGTTTATGGTTTCGGGTGTAGGCTTTAGGGGCAAGCCTGACATCAGTATCGTGTCGGGCATTGGTGGACTTCGAGGCTCATACATGGTGCAACTTGAGGCCACTGGCCAAGCGATGTCGAAATCTCCTTTTGCGGTTTGCCGGCAGAGGGTTTTGTGGAACCCCAAAACGTTCTTTGCGCTGTAGCCCGAAGACCGAACCGAGGCCATGATGCGATGGTCCCAGCGTTCTGCTGTCAATTCTGCTGTCATTTCAGTCTTCTTAGACTCTAGGCCCAGTGGAAAGCTCCCCGAAAGTCGAGGACGTCAAACCTTAAGACAGCGAGCAACGGAGGAGATTGAAGGCTGGACGGGGGGCCCAGCTTTCCCCAGAAAACAGGAAAACGACTCTGAGACTCTGAGAGTACTCTTCTGCGCAAGCAAAGCACGAGCAAACCCTGCCTTGGCCAGGCTCAGAGGCTCTGAAGGCGAAGGCATCTTCACATGCCGCCCTGTGCAGAGACGCACTCTACTGAACTCCCTTAACTTAAACATCCCTAAGCTCCCTGGATCCCGAAACCCTCTGAAGCCCCTTCCCTTTCTGCCAGGGGCCTCCAGACTGGCTCGATTTGGGTGTGTCGCTGCCAAAGGCAAAGGTCTCCACCATGCCACCCCCCACGACCTCAGCGAACATGTCTACGAGACTGCGCGAGCCTGGTGGGGGGGTGATCCCAGGTTTTGCAGTTCAGGGTGGATGGGATTGAGGGCCAAGGTCTTGGCCAACTTTAGAGATGGAATGTCGGAGCTGTGGAGCCAATGCTTGCCTTCTTCTTCAAACTTCAGCTGGCCTTCCAGTCCTGAGAGCGCGAGCAAAAGGAAGAATTTCTTGCCAGGGCTGTGGAATCAGCGAGCCGCCGGGGTAGAAAGGGCTGCCCGTGAAGTCTGGAGACATCTGCAATGACCTCGGGCTTTGCCGACCTTTCACCGAAATTGGTCCATGGCTGAGTTCTCCTGAGTACTGGGCACGACCGTGTTGTCTGCAGACTCGTGCCCCAAAGGTGCAAGGAGCACCCCAAGCCTCAACAGCGATAGCAGACCACAAGCTCTTAAGCTCTTGAAAGGCGAACGGGCAAGAGCAGAACGCCGCGGCCAGGTAGCATGACGTAGGCACGAGGTCGGTTTGGGGATGGAACGATGAAGTCCTGGCCCCAACCCAGCACATGAGTTGTGCAACAGCAAATGCATGGAAGACGGGGCACATTAAACACAACAACCGACGGCTGGCATGAGCATCCTCGCGCTGCAAATGAGGATTATCGTGCACGATTCGCTGCACTGTACTTTCATCAGGAGCCATGTACCTCTTTGCGATCGTGATGAACTTTCCGTCAGCTGCCCTGCAAGCCTCTTCTGTGAACCCTGAAGGCCACCGGCAACCATTCTGAAACATGCCGCTGGATAGCAAGCATCCGTGGCAGTGCTGGCTTATGCCGCTTGTAGCAGCTAGCGGAGGGCACTTGCTCATGTTGCCCAGGCCAATGGGCTTCAAGAGGATCTGAGCTAGACGGAGCATGCAGCAGAGAAGCGCAAGATTCGATTTGCAGACGGCAGCCTCGGACAATATCAAGAAAGCAGGAGTGTAACGGTACACCCGGAGTAGCCTCATTGAAAGCATTCACCCAAATCGAATGCGGGTCGTCGTTGTTCAGGAATGCAGACTTCAGCAGGTCTCAGCATGGAGAGCCCGAAAGCTTGCCGAAGAGATACCAGGTACGAATTCCTACCAACACAATTCAATTCCGAGACATGCGAGGCTGCGGCTATAGATGTCGTGTGTGGCCGCATCCTAAGTTTCTTTCTTGGAGCTTGCAAGCAGCTTGCTGGCTTGCAAGGCTACACGGTGCTTCGACCCCGAGGCACAAGCTCCAATCAGCGACGGCCGCTTTGTCAGCTCCTGCATCCCGTCAGCACCATGAGTCTACATGAACGTGGAAGCATCGGATCCTCATCTTCGCAGTGCACCAAGCCGCGCAGCGCGCCTCCAGAGAGAGCTCTGCCGGCCGCGTAGGAGAACCCAAAAGCTGGCCCTTATCCATGTGTGAGAACCTGGGCTCTTGAATAGTACTCTGGTTCGCAGGATGGCTGCAACGACTGTTGCAAATTCTGATCGCATCTGCATCCATCAGCGCACTTGCAGCAAGGACGCATGAAGGGTCCCGAGGCCCAAGTTCCGCCCGACACGGAGACCAGCAGCTCCGTGCGGCTAAGTAGATCCAGGTACTCGAGGCCTCGCAGAGCTCCAAGCGCCGCCACCATGGCTCTGGTGCCACCACCGCTGAGGCAGACGGCCGTCTGCAGGTTCACCTTGAGTGCGACACATCAGCATGTGTTCAGCGGTTTAGGCAGACATCAACAGATACAGCACACTGACAGCACAGTCTAAGAATCAATTTTTTATGGGCTTGAGACTTGAAAGGTCGAAGGTACCCTCAACAACAAGTCGACGCTTCTTATCCAACACTGTCACGCAACAAGCTTCTTGTGCCCAGCCTGTCTGGGTGGAAACTCCTTCTTCTCCTCGTTGATTGGCACAATGTCTGCGTAAACATCAGGCATCTTCTTGTGACATCTGCCATCGTCGTCGGAGCAGTAGCCTCAGAGCAGTAGTGCAACTCCCCCCCCATCATTGCGAGAGCCAATGTAAACTAACAATTTTGCGCATCGTGAACATGGTTGACGGAACGTACTGTCGAGGAGAGCTGGTTTGCTGCGCAGCTTGGCAGCAATTTGCTACCCAGGGTGCCGCCATGCCTTCAAGCTTAAAAAGGGACCTTTGATCGCAACCCATATGGTTGTTCCCAAAATAGGGTTACCCCTGTTTGTACCTTCCAAGAAGCCTGGCTTGCACATGCACTCGCCTTGCACGCATCGAGTAGGGCCACGATACTTCCAGCAGTATCCAAACCAGCTGCAAGTGCCACCCGTTCGCTGGGGACACTGCAGGAAGTTGTGGGAAGGGTCGTTGGGGACACAGCGCCCCCCCACCGAACAATGGCCAGGTTGACACCGGCACTGCCCTTCAACACACTGAGTTTGTCCTCGCGAGGACCCGCAGCTGAAATACTTGCAGGTGCCTCCTGTGTGGGTGTCGCAGAAGCCTGCACTGGAGTTCGCAGTGCTCATGGATCTGATGGAGCTGGAATCAGATGAATGGCTTGCCGAAAACTCTTCCCCCATTGCCAGCTCATGGGCGTCAGCCGGAGGGTTGTCTCGGACTCGATGGGCACGCCGCTGTAACCAAGACGCAGAACATTCGCTGGCGTTGCTCTTGTGGCACGCATCATCAGACTCGAAAACGTCCCCCAGCACCGCGTGCCAAAAGCACAGCGCGAGAAGAGCCCGGCGGATCATCAGTCAGATGGGCGGCTAGGCTGCTGGTACTGAGTTGGACGGACTGGAGCTGTTGACAGGTTCCGTCCTGCACTGCAGTTGCATGCGGGCTAGGAAGTGGCTAGGCACTGAATACACAGAACGCCTCCTCGGAAGTGCAGTGATTCGGCAGGTTTCCGGTTTAGAGTCAAGCGCTTTTGGCGTGAGTTGGAGCTGAACCACGGGTGCCAATCAAGGGAGTCCAATATGCAAAAGCTGTAACAAAAGTAGCAGAATGACAGACGGCGCATGACAACAAGCAGGTCAGGCAGCGCAAGCCGACTGCTTTTGCAACTTTGTTAGCGCAGCTTCTTCTCGCTGAAATATGACCTGAGCAGACTCAAGCTTGAACCTTAATCGTAGCCGGAGTGTTTCCGGAGTCGAGTCCGGCTTCCAGAACCACATTGCGAGGCACACAGACCCACACAGCAGGAAGTGCATTGCCTGTTCTCGATTTCTTTAACTGCCCTCCGAATTGCATGTGCACTTGATGCAACAAGCTCCTTAAGCTACTCCGCGACAGCAAGCTCACGTAAGCTCCAAGCGTTGTCAGGAGTGAAAGAACCGCATGAACATGTCCTTGTTGGAACCTCTTGGGCTGCAATTGGGCGCATTGACATGCGATGTGCTCGTGTGGGGCTTAAAGCGGCTTAGGGCATCGGCGGATCATGTACTCTCCCAGCGCGGACAAAAGATTTACCTGGCTGAGGAAGGGCTTTCAGCCCTTCGGGTTTCAGGGTGGTTGCGCCGAGGTGTCTCAGACTGCCTGCTCCGGCGTGTAAGACGTGAACTTCCCAGAATTTTGGGATGACCTTAGTTGGGAAGAGAAGCTAGCCTGCTTTCGACCTCCTGGACTTTAAGCTCGGGAAGGGACGTCTTGAAATGTGGCCAATTTGCAAAGCTGCCCCAGCCTCATCCATGCGTGCGTTGCGCAGAAGTGCACGGTGCAAAACTGTGAAAGGTCAAGGTCATGTCACCACCAAGGATGGCACTGCCCTTCTGCACCTCCTGCGTTCGAAGTATCGTACTGCAGTGTTGCTGCGGGCTGATACATGCAAAGAGCATCTCAACTAACCCCCCCTCCCCCCCGCACTCCTCCAGTGTCTCCGGTGGGAGATTGACATCGAATCGCTTGCAACTGTTCAGATACACAAAGATCACGGACCTTGGGTTAGCGGCGTATCATTCTAAATTTGGGCGACTTGGGTTGAGATTGCGTTGACAGCAGGTGCAGCGGCTAAGTCTGCCAAGTGGCACCCTCCAGTTGCCCTGAATGCCCCACTTCTTGTTCTCCATGACCTGGCAACACAACCGAACAGGCAAAACACGCACCTCACCAAAGGCTTCGTATTACGCACAGACTTAGAATAACGGCGGCATCATTAAACCGACAGCGAGAAACACCTGCAGCTCTCGCTGCGCGACCAAAGCATCTCCAGATTTCCGCTTCTTCCTGTTTGGACGGGAAGAGGCATGGGGACCGGATCTTGCCTGCGCACTCGACATCACTACATTCTGCCGAGAGGCTGGAACTCACAAAGAAGCGACTGCAGCTCACCGCGATCGAAGACCTTTGAAAACGCGCTGTGCACTGGTCAGTATGCCACGGCACCGATTCTCAACGATGATCTGGCCTGGTTGTGAACCAAATACTCGCCTGCATTCTCAGCAACATAGCCGAACTTGTCCAGCAAGTCATTCGAGACCTGCACTCCAAGACTCACCCGGTGCTCTCCACAGGAATGGCTGAAGGGCCTTCCCTTTGAGCTCCAGATGTGTGATGTCAAACAAGCAAAAGTCAAGCTCCTGCAACAGCTTTGAGAACACCCCGGACTTCTAATCGAACGCCGTGCGTGCAAGAAACAGGTCGCTTAGGCGAACATAAATCTCCTCCGAGAGCTCCACGTTGGTGTTGTGGACGACCACGACCTTGGGAACCTTTCGCTGCAGAAGCGCCAGCCTTGGGCCGGAACATGCACGTTGTGCCACCCAAGAAGGGAGAGGTCGGCTTTCGGACACATTGCTCAGAGCATCTTAGGGAGCGATTTAGGCTTTTTTTTGCGGGTTTCGGCTTAGGGCTCAGGGATGTGAGACTCTTGGGCCGGGCAGCATGCCCGTGTTGTCAGTCTCAGCACCATCCTGGGGCTCAAACCGAGACCGTGCTTACCTCTCAAAAATGCAAAGCTTTGAGCCCAGGGATGCCAGGGGCCGAGCCCCGAGGGCATATTTCATGGCAGACCTCGCAGCCAGCTCTGAGTGAATAGAAACCACCACAGAAGAGAGCGAACCAGGAAAAGGTGAAGGTCTGTGTGTGTGTGTTCTGGAAAATTGGGTGCGTCAAAACACACAAACAAAAATGCACCCCGGTCAGACCCACCTCCACTTCTTGAACTGGGGAGACGTCACCGGCCAGTAGTCTTTGACCGGCAGGTACTCTCCCACCTCCCAAGGCACATCCCGCACTTTCCCTGATTAGCATCGTCCCGACGACGTAAACCCTAAACACCCTAGACCCTGAAAGAAACACTTCAAAACCCTGAACCTTAAGAACCCTCAAGCCTTTAGCAGGCAATAACCCCCAAACCGGAAACCCCAAACGCAAAAAACCCGAAATCCTAAAAATCTAAACCCTAAAAATCCCTACAAGAAACAACTGAAACCCAACACCCCAAGAACCCTGAAGCCCTGAACCCTAGAAACAATGAAGCCTGAAAACCCTTCACCTTAAAAGAAACAGCCGAAAACCCCGAACTCTAGAAACCCTTAAGCCCGAATGCCACACCTGAAAGCCCTAAACCCGAGAAATCCCTGAAGCCCTAAACTCGACTTGATCAAAAAACAACTAAAAACCCTGAGCCCAAAAATCCGAATCCAGGGGACCCTAAAACCCTGACCTTGAGGCTGTACGGGGTTCATGCATACATGCATACATGCATAGTCATGCATACATGCATAGTCATGCATACATGCGCATACATACGTGCATACATACATACATACATACATACATACATACATACATACATACATACATACATACAGCACCTGCAAGTTTCGCCAAGACATGCGGAGGTGCCTGAATTGTCGGGTTTCTGACTTGGCAGCCCGGGTGCTTGAATTCTGGTTCCTGAGTATCAACGCATGGTTCCTGAATGTTCGAACGGGGTTCCCGAATCCCGTGCCTGAATTCCTATTCTTATAGCAGACTCCTCGGCCTTGGTACCAAAAATTTGGGAGGTCAGCCAACCAGACGCCTCAGCCACAGGTGTCTTGACACTTGAGGGCAAGGTTCACTCAGCAGCAGTTTGAGCGGCCAGGTCGCGCTCACCAGCACTGACGCAAAAGCGGCGCTGCTGATTCCCACAGCATCGGCAAGGCTGAACGGGGATGGTGGTGCCTAGCAAAAAAAACATCTGAAAGATAAGTTGCTTTTTGGCTACAATGAGTACTAATCATTACTAATCTGCATCACACCCGCGGCATGCGGACACGGCCTCCATGTCCACCTGGCTTCCTCCCATCTGCCCTTGTGCCTGGGTGGCGACAAGCTCTGCCATCTGGGCATTTCCAAAAACAGGGGTACCCTGAATTTTCCCCAAAATAGTATAATCCTGATTATCGGAACTGCCAGAAAGGGTACGAGTACCCCAATTTTCGGAAACCTCCATCCCTTCATGCTCAGCTTGCGGCAGTGATCGGTGCCGAGCCGCCAAATGCAAAGCTTTCCTCGGACACCAACACACTTCCAAAAACGTCTTCGAAGGTTCTTAGCCCGAGGTTGGCACCACCAAGCCACCCCCCACGAGAAAGTCCCGGGTATCCGAGCCATCGTACTGAACGAGCTCGTCCTCTGCCGATTTGTCTGCTTCCCAGCCGCAGCTGCTCTGCATGTGTCGGCCAAGCTCGCGAAACATTCTAGTTCGGGCTTCGACGACGAGTCTTTCCGGGAAGTGAAGTCGACAAAGCTTTGCTTTTCAAGGATTGAGGCCGGCGATTGTTCACGCTTGGGCAGTTGATTGGCTTGGGGCTTTGCAGCAGACGTACTCTATCTGCCTCTGGATAGAACGGAGAGCCAGTATAGTCTGGAGACATTTGCAGAGACCTTACATACTCAAGAGTCAGTCTCTCATGTGTTGCTGGCATTGGTGAGTACTTTCAGCGAAACACTGGAACCTCGGCCGCCAACACAGCACTCTTCTCCGTGGCTTCCAAGCCCACTGGAGCGAGAACTGTGCCGCCCATGATGTACCTCAAAGCTCCGAAAGCTCCTAAAGATCAACCCAGCGAAGTCGGAGGACAATGCTTGGACACTACTCCCGCGGCCGTAAGTCCCGAACGTCTTGGGCCTCAGCGGGTTGGGCACCTTTGTTGTAAAGCACATTGTGACATGGGGAACGCAGCAAACAATCAGAGTGTTACACACACAGAAACAGCACGTTCACAATCCTTCGCTACACTGCGGCGAGGGAACCAAAAACTGCTCCCGCTGAAGGAAGGGGTTTTCCGTGAGGATTCGCTGAAGGCTGGCCTCATTCGCCGCCATGAACTGGCTCCTCCAACGTTCAAGGTCCCGGGATGCAGCATGTTGCAATCACTACACAGCGCCCAAGGCCTGTTTGCGAGTCCAAAGGGCTCGAGGACGGCTTTCGCATAGACATCAATCCACAAATCATGGGGGTTCGAGTAGGAGTGTGCCTCGCAAGATTCGCAGCACATGCGGCACATGATCTGGGCAGCTTCGAGCTGAGGGAAGGGACAAAATTGCTCCAGAGCATGGAGATGATGTTGGTGGTCGCCACATCCTGAGCAGAAGAAGCATGCTGCATAAAGCAACAAGCTGAAAGAAGCTGAAAGAAGCTGAAACAATGAAGAACTGTAAGCTAACAAACGTTCTGGTCCGAGGTACACCTAGGCGCGGAGGCTGGCGCTTCAGCCGCTCCAGGGTCAAATCGTTTGGAACCGTGTCCTCGCCAAGCAATTCCTGCGGAGACCCCTCTGCGCAGTCGCAGCTTTTGCAACATCCCGCAACTCTTTGAGAATTCGCAGGGCAAGAACCCACCGAAGTGATCATAATTCTAAGCCGCTTTACCCAGACGTCCTTTACCGAGACGTCCTTTGCAAACATGTAGATCGATGATGCCCAAGTTCCACCCGAGACGCTTGAGATAGCGTCAACGAGAGGAATGAGCTCCAAACTCTCCAAAGCACGCAGCACACCGAGGGTCACGGAGAGAGCGCGCGAGCCCCCACCACTGAAGCAAACTCCAGTTCGGATATGAGCCTTGAAATCAGTGTCATTGCAAAAAAGTTGCAACAGCTTTCAAAAACTTCTCCGAAATCGGGAAGTTTCATGCTGGGTGCGGGCAAGATTCCTGGGCATCCGGAAAGACCGGATTTCTGGAGTTCACGGCTGTCACGCGGGCTTTGATCGGCATCATGGGCTTGTGGCAGCTGCCGTCGTCCGCGCTACAATACCCCGGTTTACAAACACACTGGTGGTCCACGCAGTCCACAGGCCCACGGTAAGAATAGCAGTCAAACATTCCGCAGGTTCCCCCCGTTTGTCTGCCACAGGTGTCCACAGCGTGGGCTGTGCGCTCCTTGCAAACTCCGTTGACGGCACAGTAGCCAGGCTTGCAGCGGCACTCGGAGGCTGTGCAGCTCGTGGGACCCCGGGATGCCGAGCAGCTCCAGAAGCGACAGCTGCCGCCTTTCAACAAGGAAAATGTAACAACCTCCGCAAGAAGCTCCACGCATCTTCTTGCGCTTTTGCGCATGCACACGAGGGCATTCTCGCCTTCTGAGAGGGTCGGGAGAGGGCGGGGGGGGGGGGGGGGGGGGTTGGTTTCTGTTTGCTGCAAGATTCGGCTGAGGCACCCGTGTGTGAGTCGCAGTACTGCTTGTCCTCCTGGGCCGATGCATTCTGAAGAGCCTCCGCTCTATGTCGCTCTGCCTCCTGGCAGGACTTGTGCAGACCGTCGGCATCTCAGTTACAAGGCGGGTACCGCAGCTGGTCTAAGAGTCCAAGCTCCCTTCCTGGAGGCTCTTGCGCTTGGCGCTGCGCTGCAGCCATGAGGCTTCGCCGGCGTCGCCCGCGTCCAGGCAGCTCTCCTTCTCGAACTCCTGAGCCCATATGCGATATACAGAACTCATATGCACCCGGGGCTTCCGTGCGTTCCCAAGGCTTAAGTCAGAGAGGGAATCCTAGAATCGAAAAGCCGGCTGACCTCGAGCACGGCCGTATCAAGGTCTGCTTCTGGCACGCTCGTCTCCGCGTTTTTAGCGGAGAACCATAGCAGCACCAGAGCTCTCTGCATGAACCCCATTATGCAAAGTAGCCAGAGTGCTAGGGCCCTGCCAAGAATGCAGCCCATTCCTGCAACATCGTTGCGAACCATGCGGATGGCTCTTTTTTGTGTAAACCTCTCCCCAGCCTCATACTATCTACGGAAGTCTGCTGTTAGCTGTTGTAGTTTATGATCAAAACGTGGATTCTGAGCAGCGGCGCGGGCGACTTGCTGCTGCAAAGAGTACTCAAGGCTTGCATGGACTGATGGAGGCATGGAGGCTTCTCTGCTGGAGGGACTCTGGCTTTCTTCTCCTCAAACCGTATGGGGATGCCTTGGTGCCGCAGCATCCTGTGGTAGATTCTGGATCTGCACCGGCATGGCCTTCAAACAGCCGAGTTCTTGCGACAGGCTTCTTAGCCCCAGTGCCACTTGGAGATTGAGTCGGACTCCTTGCGTGTCTGCATCCAGCTCCTCGGCACGCTCTGGGTCACCAGGGACCAACACGGGCAGCGTGGTATCGCCGGGCATTAGGCCTCGCATCCGTGCCAAATATGCACTCAGCTTTCCTTGAAACTCGCCGTTTGGCAGAAGCTTTGCTGGGTCGATGCACATGAAGCAATGCCCGTAATCCACCGGCCGACCCCGATCCACTCTCCAGGGAGGAACATCAGGGCCAACATCTTTGCAGCCACTCAGAACACCACACAAAATTTCGACCATCATGTTCAAACCGTACCCTTTGTAGCCAGCGGTTTCCTCAAGTCCTCCCACTGGAGTCAAACCTCCACCCGCAAGCACCTCTGTTGGGCTCTTTGTTGGAGATCCGGTTTTGTCGACACCCCAACCAGATGGAATCTCCTGACCTTTGCGATGGCAGACTTCAATCTTTCCCACTGGCACAGTCGATGTCGCCATGTCGAGCTGGAAGCTGTCACCTGTGCCGGGACAGTAGCAGGAAATTGGATTTGTACCTCCCGCACGCTTGCAAGCACGGGTAGGCACCAAGAACGGGCTTGTGTTCGTAAAGGCAAAGCCAATCAGGCCTTCCTTCAAAGCAAGCTCAGACCAGTAACCCGCAATGCCGAAGTGGTTGCTGTTGTGACACACAACAAGGCCTATGCCTGAAGTCTTGGCTTTGCTGATGCACAGTTGCATGGCAAATTCTGAGACAACCGCCCCCAATCCATTCTGCCCATCCACGTTGGCAGCACTGGCAGTCTCAGCAAAGACGCGAGGCATCGCGGACGGATTGATGAGTCCTGCCCTCAGCTCTCCACAGTACATCTCCGTGCGATTGACCCCATGCGATGGGATGCCGCGGCAGTCTGCGGCCACCAGGACTCGAGCGACCAGGCTGGCTTTAGTGCTCGGAGCGCCCGTGGCCTCCAAGCAGGCTGCCACGGCTGACTCCAGTTCTACGCGGTCCACACGCAGATCCTCGCCAGAGTTGACAACGTCACGCGAGGATTGCGAGGATTTGTTGCGGCTTCTTATGCGGGAACGCTCCAGCAAAATTCCGATGGCGATGCCAGCCAAGCCCGCAATTGCTGGACTCAGCGTGGTCAGCCATCGCGGCCCCATTGCGGCACTGCAGATCGTTGCGTGGCTCGCTGCTTGCTTTGAAAAGCTAACTTTCTGGATGCTGCTAACTTGGCCTGGCTGCTCGGTCGAAGAGACAAGACTTAGTAAGCTTGGTGAGGCCGTGTGATGGGACAGGACCGGACTCATTGCAACTCATCTTCCTTGCACGTGGATCGCTGCTGCAAGATAAAGTTCGTGAATGAGCACCCCCCATGCCCTCTCTTGTCAGAAACCGCAAACCCCATGTTTGATGGATGAGCCATGTAAATGATTGAGCTTGCGAGCACGTGCACGGATTCACGGCTCGCGCGCTTCGTTCACCTGTGTCCTGCTTGTAGCCCGCGAGAGTACTTCTTTCTTCTTGTTCGCGAGCACATGGAAGTTCATATGAAGCGAAGCGAGACTAGCGTGAACAGTGAACAGTGAACAAAGAGAACAATCAGCGACACAAACCTCTTCCCGGCTCGTGAATGCGATGCGTGGTGCTTTTCGCTTTGCTCATTGCATTGCACCGGTTCGAGACGATGACTACGCCAAGCGGGCACAGTGCTTTTCTGGTCCATCTGGTGGATGCGCCGACACAAAAGATACCATGTCATAGATTGAGTGTAACGAAACTGTCCAAAGCATCTACTGCAGCAAACGCTTGTTTGGTCACAACTAGCCTGGTGACGCCTCGGGCGTCCTCTCCGGATCCCACCAAGACAGGAAGCGTCAGACTTTGGACTTTTGGATGACTTTGGCAAATTTTGGCACTTGGCCCTTCAGAAGCCCTGGCCCTGCTCGCTCAGCGAGGAGCCAAGGAAAGCTGCCAGAAGCTGACATAAATCCCAACAGCCCTAACAGACCCCTCGGATCTTTCAATGGTTGCTTCATGGTGCTCCCTGCTTCCATGGCCAAGCAAAACCCGTGGCAACTATCTTCCTTTGAGCGCAACCAGCGCACAAAGGCTATGAGAATTTCAGATTCTTTCAGACTCTGAGAAAAGCCATTAGCGATTGCAGATCCCTAAGGAAAGCCGCTCCCCCCTGTTGGGGACAAAACTTGCATCGTGAGAAAAAGCGACATATGATATGTGAGCTCTTCGCAATTGGTATGCGAAGAGCTGAGAAGTTTCTGTACTGATCTGGCATCTGTGCACTGGCGACGGCAGGTGTTTGCCCAGTGCCCTTTGCCCAGCTGTACATTAGAACGGCCCTTCGAGCCACACTCATCAAAGTGCTGAAGCATCTGTGCTACTGTTTAGCAGCGACTCTTTCATTCACTTGCAGTGCTACGACGACGTCCTCCAGGAGCTCAACTGCATGTAGCTACAAGGAAGCAGGGGTCAGCTAGATGACTGTTCGATGGTGACGTGTCAGTACGTGTCCTAGCTCCTTTTGCTGCGGCTGCTCGGCGTGAATGATGCTTCGCCCCTTGGACCACCACACGGAGTCTTCTCTACCGAGCCCATGATCCTTTGCCAACTCTCTGTCTGTCCCATTAGAGTGCCGAAAAGTGTCACAGCGTGGAAGGGCACAATCGGAACAATTGACCTTGCCGAGGCCCACCGAGGCCAAACATCAGATTTTGAACGGCTCGGAACCCCAGTGACATGAGTGGCAAGCCGATCGCGCCGCCAGTATCACCCAGGCCATCAGAATGTAAAAGAAGGACCAACCCAGGAGCCAGCCTCGGTCACAAATTGCATACTCGCCACGTTCGCCATCGTCCATATCCCCTCATCCTGAACCCAGACCTGAGGGCCCTGGGATGCCCTGGGGGACTTGCCCACTTCCTCACCGACCGGGTTGTCCTGGATACCCAGGTCGATCATCCACGCCTGCCCGTGACAGCCCGCAGGATCGACCCCTTTCGAACCAACAAAAAGAGCTGCGCAAAATTTTTACAGAGCCACACAAGGTGTCGCAGCGCCTCCCCCGTCCTGCTGCCCAGCGTGGTCTCCACACCCTCGGGGTCAAACCTGGTCAGGGAGCGAAATACCCCCCCCCCCCCCCATTTTTCAGTTTTCAAGGAAAAGCAGGCAATGAGACCATGACACGAAATCGAGCCCTCGGAGCTCGTTGGCAGCCACCATATTGAACGATGCCCTGAAAATCGAGATGTTGCGAAGGACCTCCGCTGCCGGCTGCGTGCTGCCGGTCGACTCTGAGGGATCCCAAGACGACTGAGGGATCCGGCATCTTCGCCAGAGGCAAGCAAGGGTCCACCAAACTGGCCGGAACAGAATGCGAAACTGCTATCAAGTTGCCAGGCACCCAAGGCGCCTACTCAGAATCATTTTCTTGGCAACTTGGGCTCTGCTAGCCCTGCTGACCCCGACTCACTCTTCAAAGCGTGGCAGGGAATCCAACAAGAAGAGCAGGATTAGCAGCACTGCCAAGGGCAATACCTGTCTCATTCTGAGGGAGATACTCGGTTTAGGGCTTAGGGCAGTTTAGGGTTGAATGTTGAGGGGTTGAGGGTTGAAGGTCAAGTTCCTCTGCAGTTCCTCTCAGCCCTCGCAAAACGCGTGGCCGTCGCACCACTCCCGACCTTGGAGCTATAGCTCCCAATGCGAGGCCTCCGCTCGCAGCAACTTGTGCTCTATGCCGCTGGGAAGATTTGCAACAAAAGAGGAGTAAGCAGAGTGGGACAGGGAGAGAAAGAGAAACAGAGAGAGAGAGAGAGAGAGAGAGCAAGAAAGAAAGAAAGACAGAAAGAAAGAAAGAGCAAAAACAGAGGGCAAAACAAAGAAACCGACTGTCCCTTTGTGATCTGAGGCCGCGGGCAGAAAGTCGATGCGACCTTGGCGTGGGCTGGCTACCAAGACACTCAAGACACTCACAAGGTGGTAAGAGCTAACATGCAATGCACATGCTACATGGGGGCAACATGCACTGAGGTTGACACGAAGGAGGCAAGGCAAAAACCCAAACAGCAAACGGCCTGTGCACAGGTGGCACACACGGCTGCCCTACAGGGCGTCGCACCCTGTCACCATCCCTCAACGCGCCTCCCTCCCTGGATGCATACTGGCCAAGAGATAGACGATGAAACCTTGGCGACGCTGCGGCTTCCCTGTGTTTTTTTCCGGGGACCTTGAGAAAGGCCCTCCCGTTTTCTGAGCTGCTGGACACATGAGAGCAGGAGGCCCCACCTCGGGAGTGCATCAGTGTCTGAGTGTCTAAACTTCTGGGAACTTCCGGGCTTCTGAACTGCTCTGTCTGTTGTTCCCTCTACAGCTGGGAGAGCGGCTCGCAGGAGGATGGCATCAACGATGACCTGAGTACAGATACCAGATTCTTGGCGCCTTGAGACTCGCAGGAGATGCTGGAGGCCCTGAAGACTTAAGAGCTGTGCTTTCGCTATGACATAGCTGCCCGTGTAGTAGTATCCTGGCTGTTTGCCACGATCTCTTGGCGCATTGAAAGCTTCACGACCGAATATGATAGATCCGATGATCCGTTTCACGGTGTCCTGCCGCACGTTCCCGTCTGTAGCTTGTGTAGCCATCGCGCCAAGCCAGGAGGCCCTGCAGAGCCTCAAGGAAGCGAAAAGAAATGCTAAAGTTGCTAAAGAGTGCTCACAGACAGCGGAGGACTTGGTTGCCTTAAGCTAGATTTCGCTAGAGCCCATGTGGCAGCGCAATATACAAGTGTGCCATCACATCCATCGGCCTGCATTCCCAAGGTGCAGTGCGCGGCAAAGATGAGGCCCAGTCGACTGGCAAACCGGGGAAGAGCAAGAGAAGGGGGGAGAGAAGCAGAAAGCGATGCCACACCTTATGACACCGGCCAGGCGCAAGGACATCTGGAAATAGGTCGCACCAAGCAATGCGCCAGCAATGGTTGCCTCGCAGGCTTAGGCTACTGGAGCTCGTGGCTGAAGAGCAAAGATATAACGAAGTGACCGGAGACCAAAACGAAGCAACGCAAGGCCTCAAAGTAGGTGTATGCAGCTAGGCTCCTCGGCCGCCCCATGGCATGTCATTGCGTCGTCAATCTGCTATTCTTGAATCATTGCATGTGTCCTGCTAATCTGAAGTTCACGTAGCAGCAGCTGCTTCCTGCAAGCAAAGTGGCCATCAATTCTGCCTCACCACTCAGCTCTTCATATTCCAAGCTCATCTGAGAGCCGAGCAGTTGCACCCAAACAGGAGGCATTGCTGCAGACTTGACCTGTACAGGGCGCTTGGAGACGAGTCTCAGCTGGCAGGGCCAGCCCGAACTGAACCCACTTTTGCCAACCTCCATGTCGCTCTCCGAGGCCATCACGAGCACCTTCGTCTCAACTTCAACTTCAGCTCTACACCGGCTACAGCAGAATGCAGCGCAGTGTCGAGATTCAAGGGCCCGGCTGACTGAATGTCGTCGTGTAGGTCAGAGGCGTGCTTTGTCCTTTTCGTAGCGTGGTTCACAGTGTGAGCACTGACATGACGCTTTGGACCCAGGAATGGCCAAACAAGGGCACGGGCTGGCGGAACCCGTCGAATGCCTGGTCTTGATGAGGACCTCGCTGGACTCTTGTTGGTCCCTCCAGCCCAAGACTCTCAAGGACTTCCTGAAGACCAGCCGAGAAGCCAGAGATGACATCCAGGAGCAGGTCCTCTTGTGACATTGGGAGCCGGCCCCTCATCTTCTCTCAGGGGCTTGCAAGACAGTTGCTAGAATCAAGTGAAGCAGCCGGTCCGATGCACTGCTCACCCCGGGATTCAGCTTGCCTTGGGAGGCAATGCAACTTGACGAGAGAGCGATGGCGGAGCGGCTCGCAGTTTGCTGCTTGAACAAGTGTTGGGTGTACCCAGGGTGTAACCGAGCTCCTCACGCAATGGTGAGACGTACGTTGGCAGCTGGTCGGAGGGCCCGAAGTAGGCCACCTCAATGCTATACCACGAGGCGGCATGATGTGGCATGTTTGCATTCCATGCATTCCAGCATGCTTTTTGGCGGCTGTAGCAAGAAAGCCGGGTTCGTGCACCCTGCCGTGGGAGCCCAGGACCAGGGTGAAGCTGAAGTGGGCCTGAGCACGGGTGAGGGTGCAGAGTAAAACGCGAGCCTTCAACGGCCACGACAGAGGATGACAAAAGCCAAGAGTTGGGCCAGCAGTTCGGGCGAAGGCTGGTGCATGGAGGCAAGCAGGATGCAGCCTACAGCAGTGACGGGCGAAGGGGTCCGCAGGCGTTCTGCTGGATTCTGTGTCGTCTGTGTTCAAACCATTATGCGGCACGCAGTGTTGCCATGATGCAGGCTTAGCAGCCATGGCTTCTGGCGTGAAGCAAGAGCCATGTGCGACCAGCACCAACTCACTGCAGAAGATCTTCCCTGACAGTGAGTATCTATCTGGTCACACCTTCATGCCCACCTCCGAAGGGGCGCGTGCACGTGTGAAAGAACCGACCAAGCCAAAACCACGCCGCTCGTTGCTGCAAAGCTTCAAAAATATCAAGAATCAAGAATGCATCACCCCGAGACTTCGCACGCACCGCCCGCGCCAGCTGTGCACCACGGAGCCCTGTGCCTTCCGACGCCAGTTCGGCCAGCAAACTTCCCAATGCCAGTGCTGTGCTGCTGTCCAACCCTGGCCAAGGTGCTACAGGTGCTTCAGAAGCCAGACTCTTCGGAACGCTCTGGAACACTGTTGGGTGCATGACCGCTTGTGGGCTCATCTAGCGCGAGAACGCCCCGCGCGACAGCCAGCTCGACCTTGCGCCAGTGCTGGTGAAAGGGCGGCTGCGGCGATTGCATGAGATCATGCTATCAATGCACTCACAGTTTCTTGCAACATTGACGATAAGAAGAATCATACTCACAATAAACGTCATATGAGTAGCCAGACTAGTACCCTAACCCCATAACCCCATAATCCACAATGATCACGTGCTGCGCAGGCAGCTTGGTAGGCTCCCTGCCCCAACGGCCGTGCGCCGCCTCTCGCCGCCCGAGATGCCACGGAACTTGTGGCCACCGACTTTCGAGTTGGCCACCGCCTTGCAAGGGAATCCCCAGCTCTTGGAGAGCGTTCAGGGTTTTAGGGGTGTGAGGGGGTGTTATGGGGTGTTAGGGGGTGTTAGGGGGTTCTAGGGGGTGTTAGGGGGTTCTAGGGGGTTTTAGGGGGTTTTAGGGGGTTTTTAGGGGGTTTTAGGAGGTTTTGGGGGGTTCAGGAGGTTTCAGGGGCTTCTACGGGGTGCTTTTCGGGTCTAGGGTTTAGGGCTTTCAGGTTTTAGGTAGGGTGTGGGCTCGGATAGAAAGCTCATGGATGCGCGCAGACTTCGGAAAGCGTCGCAGGCCTCCAACCCCAGGCGGCTAAGCGTCCAAGTGACACGCCTTGGCAGGGAGATCTTTACTCAGACTCTACCAACCTCAACATGTTGGGCGTTTAGATAGATACAGACATACATACATACAAATATTCTCATATATCATATATGCAAACATGTAGATACAGATATAGATATAGGCTTAGATTTAGATTTAAGTGTATATATGTATATACATGTAGATATTACCTTCGATAGATCGATATATGTCCATATGCTATCACGCACTGCTCCCAACCAATCTCCATCTATTTCTGCGTCGTGATATGTTGCACTTAAGCACCTTAAGCACCTTGCTTGTAGGTTGATTCCGGAGGTGGACGCCTTACTTTATGGATCCTGAGAAATTCGAAAATTCCAAACCAATGCATTGGAAGTGAGGGGGTCGACAATTCCAACAGAACAGATACTGAGAGAAGTCCAGTTTTCAAAACAGTCAAACAATGAAAGGTCTCCCAACAGAATCCGAACAGTCCAACAATCAGAAATCAGAAATCTAACACCCCCCCCCCCCCCCCCCCCCCCCCACCCCCCACACCGCCCATCCAGCACACCCGCTCTCTTCCAACGTTGTTTTTCAAGAAGGTTCAGGTGAGATAGGTGGCGCCCTTGAATTGGTAACACCTGAATGCAAGTTGGGTGTATACTTCATATGATACAGGTGTTGGAGTCCTTTCCGGTTCGTTTTATGCGGAACTTGTGCGGTCCTAAGCAACCTCGACTTTGCTGAGATCAGGCTCGTTCACCTACATGCTGCTAAGGGTGCGGCTCATGCCTCGTTCTCCGACTGGCTTTTGGCATTCGGAGAGCGACTGCCTCACGTCCGACACGCTCACATGGCATCGCCGCAGTCCGTCATCATCGGAGTGTGCTCACAGACTCAGACAGGCACGAAAGAGATCACCTGCACTGAGACAGACTGAGACATCAATGCCACACAGACACTGAGATGATGTGAAGGGATTGTAGGGTATGTAAAGGTCCGAACCTCCCGGACTGTCAGTTCTGGATGGAGGGCATCGTCCTGTCGCACATACCCGACCTTAGCACATGCCAGCACATGCACAAGCCCCTGCGGTCCATACAATCCCTTTCAACCCCCGCACAAAAAACTAAAGCTTCTGAAGGGAAGGGGCAGTTCTTCGAAGCTTTCGTTTGGCGATCTTCTGACTGAGCAGCGGCGAGCAGCGCTTCATGGATGCACAGACCGTAGCCCGGCCCTGGTCCCTCATTCTTGGGGGGACAAGGATCAAAAGGTGGCCTGTTGAGATAAATCGACCCAGTCCACTTTGTGCTCGTGACCTGGCGGCCATGCTTCCAATGCCCTGTTGAACAACAGGCATGCTATAAACTTGGGCACCACGCAGGCCTCCCCAGCAAGACAGGACAAGAGTGTCGTTTTGCCACAACCGGAGGGTCCGAGCACAGCTAACGGCCTCCGGTGCACACCCAAGTGATCAGAACACGCTTTGACCCATGTTTTGGGAGGATATTCTGGAGGTCAGCCTGCCAGTGCGCACGAGCCCGCTCATCCTGCCAAGGAGGTGTCATTGAATGACCCAGTAACTAGGCAGCCAAAAGTGTCGAAACACCATGGCTGGAGACTGCAACAGCTGGCGCACCCTTCGTAAAGCCCGGCTCCATTGGGAAGAGTGGCATGGAGATCCTCGGGGCCACTTCGAGAAACCAGGAAAACCATGCAAAAGCTTCAAAAGACAGGATATCGCCTGCCAAACCAAAGCAGCCGAGCCCTGTCAAGGACTGAAGTGGCCATGCTCAAGCATCACGGAGCCATTTGTGCAGGTATGCCTGCTGCCGGGTGCTCACCCACGATGGGGGTTCCAAGGCCTGAACGAACCCAGAACCCGAGTAGAATCACGCTGCTAGCCGATACCATCCCTTTAACCATCCGTTCTGCGATTCGTTGCCATGCCGACCTAGGGCTCAAACATCGCTGGGGCCCGACTCTCGCATAATCGGCCGGAAGCAGCGGTGGTATGTCTTTACACGGTACCTGCCCCATGCCGCAGCATCATGCCGCAAGTTCTCATAGGAAACAGAACATGCAATGATGACACGTCGTGACACGCTATGCGGCGCGGCACCATCGAAGCCACAGCGGAATGAAGGCCAGCACCCAGATGCTGCCCGCGACAAAGCCCAACATCTGGAGGTTGTGCTCCAATTGTGTGGGGTCCACGTTGAACTGCTGTGGCCAGATCTGAGTCGGGACTTACTCAGACTTACTCAGACGTACTCTGAATCTGGACATCGTGATACCGTATTCCACAGTACTCCGTCACTGCGCAGGGGCTCCGGCACTCCCCTCCACCGTCACAGCTGCATGACCTTTACATGCTTTGTCCCTTCAATGTACTGTGCGTCTCATCTGTCGGAACGAGTGTTTCGAGCTACGAGTGTTTCGAGCGCCGCTGGGCTATGCTGGGCTCCAAGACCCGTGGCTTCAACAGTCGTCTCCAGGCCCACGAACTCGCTGGAGATCATCGCAGCAAACGCGTGCGCAAAAGGCGACACGTCGTTCAGCCACCTGCTCTCGCCGTCACTGGCAACTAGCTCCGCCCAATTTGGGATGAGGCTTCACAACTCATGCGTTCCCTCTCTGTTTTCTACTTCAAATCTCTTCCATTTGCGAAGATGCTGTGGTCGGGCATACGGTTGCGGTCTCAGTCGCCTTTGCTTGGCATCTTTCCTGCCTTCGTTCCTGTCTGTGGCTCCATGTCTCCTGTTTGTTTAGCCTCTGCAGCTTCAAATCTGCGTTTGCCACATGAACGAAACTCTGCCCAAAAACTTTTTCGGGAGGCAGTCCCGGCAGCTTCACCCGTTCAGCCACACCTACGACGAACATGCCATCGATTGCCTTCAAGCTCCCTTCATGAATGACGCAAGAACTGGTTCTCACGACGGGCAGGGACGGGTTCAGCTCAGACATCGGAGCGGCCATAGGAAGCCATATGGACCCATGGAGTGAAGTTCAGCAAACGTAAGAGCGTAGGCGCGGGTGTATTGCAAAAATACCCCTGGTTACAACCGAGGCAATAGGGAAACTCAATCAAAGGACACAGGCAGACTCAGCAGAAAGATGGGTCAAGAACCGTCAAACGTCAAACCCGAGACAGTCAAAACAGTCAAGGAATAGAAAGAGCCAGCTTCAAAACAAGACAAACGCCAGCGCACAGAAACGACCTCGATGGAATGCGGGACCCCACCCCCATTCTCGAACAAAGAGCCTGCAAGAATGATTTATCGAAACTGGTACCTGCCAAGAAGGCCTCTGGCTGGGGGCAAACTCGCACTACATTTTCCACTACCTGTATGTCTTGTTTATCTCACCAGCCTTGACTTTAAAGCTTCGAGCTCGGTGGTGGAAGACGTACCGACATTTTGCATGTGCGTTTCAACCAACTCTCCTAGCTGGAGGCCTACTTGGAAGGTGAAAAAAGCCTGAGCTGAGAATGCAGAGGGTTGCAGCTGCAACCATGCGTCCCTCGAGGCTAGCGGCTAACTTACCATGGGCACAGGCTGTACATGCTACCTTCACCCACTCTGAAAGGAGATCTCGACGAAAACATCATTCTCATGAGTATTGAGCCGAATATTGTTAGTTTCGCGTGGAAGCGCTGTCATGAAGGAATCAAGCTAGTCTGAGTGCTTGTGCGCGAATCTAGCAGCATCAATGTACAAGCTCCCAGACAAATTTCAGCACCCTCGGAATCCATGCCGGATCCGGATGGGCAATGCAGCCTCAACGGTCCTTCCTTCATGTGCCTCTTCAACTTAGCGATTCTCCGTCCGCTGATCCCCGATGCTCTACGCAGGAAACTGGGAAATGATGTTAGCCTCGTAGAGTTCGTTTAGAGGCTTTTTAGTTGCTTCGTGGGGTGATGCTGATTGGGCTTAGGAGCTCTATATCAAATTGGAAGAGGCCAAGCAGCAACCGGGAGGGATTGCACTACCGATATTGCCTGAAAGTCCAGGGAATCGCATCCCGCCGCTGGAGGAAGCCTGCATACATCTGCAGCACCTGTGCGACAGCCAACCAAAACAAGCAAAACAGGGCCCTCGTTTTTGTGTGCGCTCTCGTGTTGCTGAGGCGGTTGCTGTCAGAAAAATTGCGGCCAGCGAGATGCCATTGGCGAATGAGCTCGTGAGCGAGAGGCACAGCAGACCTGGCTCGGGACAGCTCTGCCACTGTTAGGTTCTAGATGTCAGGCGTGTGAAGATAAGATTGTTGTGGATTCTTTCGATTCTTGTTCACATCAGCCCTTAACCTTCAACTTCCAAAGGGGCCCTCGTGCTGACCAGGGCCCAAACTCACTCCGCTTGCAGCAGCGGTGGTGCCAGCCGTGCACAAGTAGAAGGTCACGATCTTTGAGATGCTGCCCTTCAGCATTCTCCCGCTATTGAAGGTTTTAGGGTATATGGCTTCTGCTGGCCTGCGATAGGGTTTAGCGCTTTTTTAAGCTTAGCATGAGCAAGCAGCCTATGAGTCTACTAGGTTACTAGGTCACCCATCCTGAAAGCCGATGAGATAGTACACGATGCCAGCCTGGATCCGACTTGTCACGAGAACAAAGACCAAAAGACCAACATCTGAAGCTGCGCTTGCTGGACTTTTGAGGCTGCCGCATACATGGCAGGCACAAGAAGGCAGTACCTGCAGCAATGCTGTGGCCGCCTTCGACGCACTATGTCGCTGTCACTAGATCTAATTCTTACTTCATGACGATTTCGGCTGCCGCAAGGGTAAGGGCTCTGCCACCACAGGTACGCCGATCCTTTCGCAAGGAAGTACGACAGCACCTTGGAAGGGGACTTCAGCGCAAAGGCTCAGTCGACACCACCGAGGCCCCAGACATTGTACAGCTTCGAGGCTCTCTCACGATCAAGTCGATCCCGGTCAACATACCACAAAGTGCAGGCCTGCATGGGCAGAACAGAAATTCAAAACAGCCGCTCTAACGAGTCGTACCTAGCGGACAAGTACCTAACGTGCCTGCAACCCAAAGAAGCTGAAGAAGAGCTGCGTGAAGAAAATGGAGCCAAATCGGTTCTGGACTCCGGCAATGCCTTCAAGCCACTGACTAGTCACGAAGGTTCTGCCCAATCGTTTGTGCAGCTGCTTGCAGGTGTCTCAACGGACTGCGCTGTGACGTGCTGAGTTGAGGCATGCTGCCCATGTCCAGGTTTCTGAAGGTGAAGCCAACCTCGCAGCAAAAATCTTGTATGGAGGCTCAGATTGGCCTACTTGGTACAAACTCATCCCCTCAGGCCGCTGCCAGGAATGCGATGCTCAGGACGACAATAGCGGCTACAAGGCCCGCATAATTGCCACGGGTGGCCTTCGCCATGTGCAGCTGTGTGTACTTCCAGGGCCATATGCCAGCAAACAGCTGCCTCGCGAAGGCTACGCTGGTACAGGAGGAAGACCTCCCGAACATGATCGAGAAACAGCCGCTCTTTGTAACGATTGCTTGCAACAAGGCAAAATCTGCGGATGCAGCTAACTAAAGCAGTTTCGAGACAACGCTGACGAGGCCATACATATGCATCCACGGTCATCTACGAGAAGGCCACCAAAGGCCACGAAGGGCCACGCTAATGCCACGCCTGCAATGCCAGGCTCGCCTGGGCAGCGCCAGCCGTGGCGCGGGAGGCAATCGCCTCAGAGTTCAGAGGTCTGCTTCAAAAGCCGGGAGCTCCGCCGGCACCCAGGGTCGTCGCTGACCGCCGGCTGAGCTTGCGACCAGAGCATCGGAGAGGTCGTCGTCAAAGCCGACAAAGCAGCTGCGTCTTTGGGCAAGCGACTGCCTCATCTTACAGGTTGTTGGCTGATGCTACGATGTCATTCGGCCAGTACCTTGACACAAATCAACCATTTGTTTGAGGCCCGTGCTTGCTGACAACCTTCTTGATTTCTGCCACAAGCACAGGGTCCACGTTCCAAGCGCCTTCATTTTGGCCCGGACCAGGCCTGCGTCCGGGGCCAGGAGGCTTCCAGATTTCAGGGGGCAAGAAGATCAAGAGAAAAGCACATGGACAATGGGAACCTCTCGTTGGGTATCAACCTGTCTGGGCTCCAGTCCTCCTGCTCCTCCTGCCAAACGTCAGCACAGTGTCGCCAGGCATTCTGAGGGGAGCTTCAGCACTGTCTCCTTATGTAGCCACGGGTCTGTGGTCTTGGTCAGCTGGTCTCCGTACTGCCCCAAGTCGAGCCTCAAAAAGCAAACAAATACACTTAAAGCCAAACACTCCGAACCAAGGCCTCCTGGAAAAGAACTGGGGGAGGGGCCTAGCATTGAAGAGTTGGAGGAGCTCTGCCCGCGGCTGATGCATGCTGCAGATGAGCAGACGCCCTCCCTGCAAAACGCGAGGATTCACCAAAAAGGGACATTGGAGCCAAATGGGAGACGTCGGAGAGATCCTTCTTTGGATCACCCTGGCCTCGGCGAGTTGGGCCATGACCCGCCCAAGCATCAAGGCGCAGCTGGCGTCAAGTCCAGTTGTGGGCTCCTTAGCTCTTCAGAGGATGGTTTTGGCGGTAGCAAAGCATGGCCACACTCGAGGCAGGCCAGTCCCAGTTGCATCCAGCACCATGATCGGAGGCGATACTACCAACTCCACACCTGTTATTTCTGTTCAAAGTAACTCGAAAGATGTCTCTTCAAGGAGGTCCAAGCGCCACTCAGGCCTATAGCCACACGCCGGCGTTCTCCTCCGGAGATGCCTCGTCTGTGGCTGTCCCCGATCCGGGAGTTGGCCACTTCCTGGCAAGACGCCATTTTCTGGCGAAGCAAATGCAGAGCATGTGAGACGACGGGCGACGGGCCTCCAGCTTGAGCATTTTCAGGGCCCAAGAGACTCGCCCAGCTCTTTTCGCAGCCTACAGTACGCGAAGCCAGTGCGAAGTGAAGCCAATTGTTCACAAGACTTCTACTTGGGGAGTGGGCACTAAGCGACCGCAACCGCAGCGCCGCAGAGAACTCCAGGGCCTCCAAGTAGGCTGAGTGGGCACTTTATTTAGACATGAGGGATCATCAGGGCATTAGGGGGTGAGCAACGACAAGCAGGGCGAGCCTCTCGAACGGTGAGCGTGGCCCCGAGGATCTCATCCTGCTCCGACCACGCATGGTCCGAAGGTCTTGTCATGCTTTTCATCCAACCTGGTAGACGAAGGAGACATGGCGGCGTCGGCTTCTTGCCGACATCTCCTCAAGCATGCGCAAGTTCCGAGGCGAACCACACAAGCATGCTTCAGATTCACTTTGAGTGAGTCAATATCTGTCCTTGCCATTGATGCGGACCTGTGCAGTGTCCCCTGGCTGCATCCTACCAGCCAGCGCCTGCGAAATCGCGGATGAATCGACGCCGAATGGGGCAGTCTTTGCGAGCAACCTTCAACAAACATCTGCGCAGCCGACCTCGAGGAGTGTTGTCTTCCCACTTCCGGAAGGCCCCAGAAGGGCTACCAGCGCACCCCGGCCCGAGGAGAGGGACTGCCAAGGCTTTCTTCTAAAAAAGGGGACACTCTTCTTGAAAGACCTGTACAAGGAGCTCCGTGGAGCAGCTACTGGCCTCCACTGAGCCAGACACATCCTTCAGGACCTGCCAGACGCATCTTGCAGAATCCGAGGACTAGAAGGGGAGCCGAGGGTACCGGTTGTGCAGGGTGTACAATGGTGCGCACCTGCTTGTCCTTGCGGGCGCAGTTCACGCCCTGCCAGCTGAACACAAGCGTCGCACCTGCACGATGCACGATCATTCTCAGTCACTAGCCACAAGTCAAGACCAGCCAACACGAGCCCGACAGTCCAGGCCTGGCGGTGTGCTGCCGAAGCCTGCACAGGTTCAATGGAGAAATCAAGATCAGTCGTTGAAAGGCTTTGTTATCACCGTTATCCAAAGAATGGCTCGCTCTCTTCCTCGCTGTTCAACTACTTTGGGGCGTTCTGAAGAAGAGCGAGGAAGCGAGCCCCATAAGCAGGTAGAAGGAAACCACGACGAATACGCACAGATAAGATTTGATTGTATGGGGTTGGTTTGTGAGACTTTCTTTCCTGCTCATGCCATGTACGAAAACCAATCCACAGGTTGTCAAGCAGGTCGTCTTGTCTTGCTTGAAAGTAGCACAACTGCGCGTGTGACTACTGGTTATCTTGGTTCATGCGTGCCTGATCGTGGCTCGTGGCTCGTAAGGTTTTCACATCAACCATTTGTCAACTTGAAGATTCGTACTACCACTTTTTTTCAAAAAAGGGCCGAATTCCATGTTTCTTCCTCCACAGACTGGAAATTAACCCTCCAGGCAGAGACTACAGGAGGCAGAGCCTAACACCATGGGAAGAAGATTTCAACTCTGGCCATGGAGAATACATGGCCATTTAGGAAACAGACGCCAAACTCATACACGCCTGCTGCAGGCGATAGCTAGCGAAGTCAGAGTCCTGATCCCGACATAGCTGATGGTTGTGGCACATCATCGACTCGATCACAACTGGGCAGAGGAGGAAGACACAAAATAAGGCGGATGACATCGCAACCTGACTTGACTCTGAGCGGCGAAGGCAATCGTGACGTTCATCGTGTAAGCTAGGACGCTCAAAGAGCATGGCACTCAAACGGCAAGGATGTGCGACGCAATCATTGACACGACAAATCATGCTGTATAGGCTGCGACTCATCGAAGCGCGTACAATTGCTTGTGGCATCGTGTGCCATTGGTAACTTGTCTTTGCTTGTTGCGCTAAAGCAGCGTCCATTGTGGGAACTATCCACAATAGGAAAGGGAGGAAGCAAAGTGATGAGGCAGGGTGGGGTGTGGGACTGGTGTGTGATGTGTGCAAGTGGTTCCACACCAGTTAGTTTTTTGAGGACTCAAACATAGAGAGAGAGAGAGAGAGAGAGAGAGAGAGAGAGAGAGAGGCAGAGCCACACTGAAGCGAAGTGATACTCTTGAGGTGCTCAGCGTCTCTTTGCCTTGATTCCTGTTCGAGCTGTGGCTGGATTTAAGCAGCGACGAACCACTCGAGAACAGGGAAAAAGTAACAAGGGGTGCCGGGGACCATCACGTCCAACATGCTCGTAGCTCGTTTCCTGCATGGACCTGTGGGACCTGGCTGCGCTATCTCTTGAGCTCCTCCGGTCTCCAACTTCCATCTCCTATTCAAGGCTTTCGGCCTGCCTGTGCAAATTATCTTTCCCCTGAGGACCGTGGATGTTGAAGCTCTCCGCCTTTTGTGGGCAAAGCCTAGGCGGTTTCTTCGTCAATTGTTATGCTGCCTTGCTCCGCACCAGGTTCGCCTCAGTGCCTCTGTCCAGTGCCTCTGTGAGTGCTCAACTTGGGCTCTACCGCTTCATCCACGCCTCCGAGCCCGGAGGCATTAAGCATCTGCTTCCCCAGCTTCACGACGGAAGCCGGATCTGATGTCACCACGGCACCACGCAGAAATATCGGCTGCTACAGTCTGATCAAGGTTCCGCAATGCGAACTGTCTGGTAGCCATGCCTTCTCATGCTAGCACCCGCATTGAGCACTACTTCAGGACGGTTTCCTATCCGAACCAGGGAATTGCAAGGCTTGAACGAATTTATACAAGTAACGTCGGATGGAACTTCGTGCAGCCGTGCGGAAGCAAAATGCAAGAGAGGGGTCGAGATGCTGTGGTCGAGATGTTGCAGAGACAGACTCCGGAATGTCTTTCCCATGGAATGGATCCTTAAAGTTGCGGACCACATCAGGGCCCGGTTTCCGAACATGAAGGGATAAAATAAGCAAAAACAAATACCTGGTTGGGCCTCCGAGGGCTGCCTGTGCTGCAGCGATGGCAGGCAAAGGTGCGCCCGGCATGTCCAGCAAGGCCCCGTTCGCCAACCTGCACGGCCACAGGTGAGGGGCGGTGCTCTACCCTGAACAATAAACCCTAAACCCTAAACCCTAAACCCTAAACCCTAAACCCTAAACCCTAAACCCTAAACCCTAAACCCTAAACCCTAAACCCTAAACCCTAACCCTAAACCCTAAACCCTAAACCCTAAACCCTAAACCTGGAAAGCCATGGGTCTGCGGAGACCTGGAAAGCCCTGTGATGTGCCTCTTCGTCCGCAGGCAGTCCAGGACCACACAGATCAGAACGAACCTCAACTCTTCCGACGATGCGCACGGGCTTCTACCGCATGCAAAAATGTCATCTGTAAGTGCTCGACAATGAAAGCACCACGAGGAGGGCTAGGGCCAGTATGGCCACTGTTGTCCATTGCCCGAAGAGGTCAATCGATGTTCGGGCAAGGACAACCTGAACATATTGGAACGGACGATGACTGTCTCGGCCACTGGTGGGCAGCGTGAGACTGTTGGATTAACCAACAGCCGAAGGGATCTATTGAACTGCCTAGTTTCATCTTGCATAAACTTAACTTGAACGTCATCATATTAGGTTCGGAGATTCGGCAGATCAAACGCACAAGTGCAAACGACACACGCGCTGCCTCATCTGTAGAGTTGTCTGGGACACACATGCCCGTCTGGCAGTCAAAGGAAAATGGTGTTGGCAGGTCCTTGCTCGACTTTTGGTTGCAAGCACAGCCGCAACAAGCCCCGTAGGTTGTGGCCAACTTGCCAATCTCAGGCGGTTGCATCCAGAGTGGTACGACACATCCCCGTGGCATTCAACCCATCCTGTCAGGCAGCCACCGGCATGCCGAATCATGTTGAAGCCTTCCCTGCCAAACTCCGCCTCACAACCCATCACCACACCGTTGCGGATGCCATCCACGAGGATCCTCGCCGACGAGTTGCCCATGGATTCTTTATGACTGTGCGTTGTGGGCATGATCTGTATTTAATGAACTGCTAGCCTGACTGCCAAGTGGACATTGAGTTCTAGGTTTCGCATGCTCCACCAAGCAAAGCCAGAGTCGGTCGAGTATTCTAGCACGCAGGTTGGAACGAAAGTCCTTGTAATGGAGGATAACCAAGAATCGTCCGGATACGTACACCTGCAACAGCAGACGAGGCAGCTGAGTGGAAACCACATTGGCGTCAACCGGAAGAATGCTCATGATGATGTGCGTCGTAGCCATCTGCTGACAACTTTCTTGAACGCTCTAGTTTCAATGCACCAGTGATATGAGGCTGCTGCTCGCAGAACTCGCAGCGTGCACAGGGGCTGGGCACATTCTTGTCAGTGCAGGCCTTGCTGCTTCTTGCTTCATGCGACACATCTGAAGCAGTCTGAAGCAATCTGAAGCTCGTAGAACTATCTCTCTTCATCTTCCTCATCTTGAGCTCCACACCCCGCTCTGCTCACCGGTAAGCCCATCAATCTCGTCGTACAGGGAGCGGCACTCTGTGCACCCGCACCTCCAGGATATCATCTCACCCTTCTTCAGCCCGGCATCACTCGAATGCGCCCCAACATCCCAACATCTCAGGCAGCAGCTGCATGAGGATGGGCTGGCGGTGGCTGCACATGGTGTTGATGATGTCCTGGGCAGCTGCTCGCTTCTCTCAAGTCCTTTCAGGAACCTGCGGCCAAGATGCCAAGCGCGCGATGCCCTCCGAAGGGAAATACTGCGCAAAGAACTGCGGGCTGGCCCAGCCACCAGACCTGGCAAGTTTGTGTTCTTTTGGGCGTCCAACTCCATTGAGGGGTCCCGCTGCTCTCATTTGAGTTCAAGACCAGAACAAGCGATATAGTGAAGAGCGCTCGAACTCTTCGGAGAAGCTGCATGAGAACTGCCTGTGGCACAGACTCTGAGCACAGGCCAATCGAAGAAAAAAAGAACCGAGGCCGCTGCTTGTCATGGAAATTGTCCAGCACCATGGACCTGCTGGCAACATTCACAGACTGGTGCAGCAGAGAATCTAACTGGTTTGAACGGGCGGCTTCAAGCATAACTTTTGATGCCTGCCTCAAACACCGGCCATCCTCTCCACAACCTTCGTCGGTTGCCTATACACAGGCATGGTGGCATGCTCATGTTCCTGCAAGATCTAGCTAAATACAAAGGCAAGACATGCTCACCATAGCCGTATGTCTATATAAGGACCTGACGCAATTCACGCATTGAAAACCGCCCATTCCCGCAGGGCACGGGCACTGCCTCAGTAAGTCTTTTGTTGTTTTCTCACCCCCTCGTACCTCTCTTGCTTTCTCGCTTGCTGCTGGCATGAGGGCCGGGTCAACTTGCTCACACGTACCCACGTGTTCCAGTTGCGTCCTCCCGAGGCCTGGCCCACCTCGCGGGTTCTCTCAGATATTCCTTTCTTGCATCTTCTCCGCAGCTCTAGCTCCAGAAGAAGGGGCCATGTTTAACAGCTGCAAGGAACCCAAAGTGCTGTCCAGAGGGCTCCGAGTGCTGTCCCCCGGAATTCAAAGAGCTGGGGGACCCTCTCAGATGATGGCTGCTGTCCAAGGTGTCCAAGGCGGTCGTGGCTTGACAGCGCTTTTGCCGAGCAAATGATGCTCATTCTCGCAACCGTCGATTCCTCTTTATTGCTACTCTTTAAGTTCCGTGTGGCATCTTTGCCAGCCACCTGCGGTCGCAAGCTTCAACAAGCAGGAGTTTGTTCTTGACTCGCATGCTTTCTTCTGTGCTAGATCTCCCGGCTGCCGGATCTCTTCCGTTTTCGTGCGATATCTCGTCTGTCACTGTCCGCCATGCTTTGGACTTTGCGCTGGAGCTCTCTTTTTGGTTATTGTGAAAGGGTATCCGGCTCGAACGTGCACCTCGTGACCCAACTGCCTGCACTCGTTGTGATTTGTGCGTGCGTCACTCAGGGTATTGCGGTTCTGACTTGAAGGAGTCAGGGTTTGGGTCAGGGTTTCAGTTTCTGTGCTTAGAGGGACTGCAAGCAGGGCTTTGGCTTGGCTAAACTGTGTGACGCACGTGCGAGCGAAGCTCTTTCAGCTCCCAACTCACAGGACCCTCAATCACCCCTCATTATAGTTCCTTGTCTTGTCCTCTTCGGCTCATGCATTAAATTATGCCCAGCGCTATCCCCTTCAAACCCCAATGTTCCCCCCCCAATTTGGATCGTTTGCCCGGCGAGGCGTCCATAACTCTCCCACTGCGGAAAGGCGCCAAGCCTCATGCACAACCTGGTAGATGATCTTCTCACTGGCGAGGTGGACTCTCTCTCTCTCTCTCTCTCTAACTGTATCTCTTTCTGCGCCGGGACAGATGAACCATGTCACAGACTTGCTTGGGAGCCAGCTCGCACTCGCATTTCAGGAGCTCAGCAGTGTCGTCTCCCGGTGGCAAAGGGCACCAGAAGGAGCCCGATCCTTGGGCGAAGACAAGCACAGGGGGCAATCTTCCGAAATGAGCACCTGAGCCTCCCGACCAAGGTTGCCCTTGTACTCACAGCTATCCGTAGCGCAGTATTGCAGGCCGTTGTCGGACCAGCGCCAGTCCTTCTTGCTTTGATATGCTTCGGCTTTATGAGGGCCGAGCCCCAACCACACTTGACGCCCTAGACTTGCAGCTGAAGGTCGCTGCCGGAGGTGGGTGAATGTATCTCAGTACCTCGGTCATGCCCTCTGTGCCCTCTGTGCCCTCTGGAGTCTGCCATTTGTGGAAGCCCAGGATGATAAGACCGTGGGCGTGGCCATGCGGTGCGGCGCGCACTGAACCAGGTACAGTTCCAGCCTGACTGAGCGCGCCTTTTCATCACTTGCACGGTCTAAGTCTAAGTGAGAGAAAACAAGGCCGAAATTCCCATGAGCTTCCAGAATGCAGTCGAAGATCTCCACATGTGCCATCCTCCCAACAAAATGTCTACAAAACGCTATGCCCTCTACGGTTCCCCAGAGAACACACTTGGTCCTTGCTCAAGCGCACTCTGGAATCCGAAAAGAGCGGGTCAGAGGCGTTGAGAATGATCAGCTGTGTGGTATTGTTGTAAGCCGAGGCAAACCTTTCACGCGACATGGAGGCGACTCCAAGCCGCGGTGGGAACGTACGACGTCATGCGGTCACACATACTGACCGCCTGCCTTAGGCTCAGATGGGCAAAAGCTACCCATGCTAGTTTGCCGGAACCTGAGCTCACATGGTCACATGGGGGCTCTGATTTCAACCTCCGGACATCTCTCAAGCACAAGACCAGAGAGGCCACAGGATGCGCAAAGCTCCCGACAACTTCGGTAAGTCATTCCGACAGCATGGCACATGAAAAGAGGGGCGACCAGTGTTCTACACAGAATTGGGATGCTGCGTTGGCTAGTTGCACTGTTTGCAGGATGGCTCTGCCCGAAAGGAACCAGCAGATGTCTTGCGCTTCTGGCAGCCGGTTGGTGCGATGTATTGCTCGGAAGTCTCACGTGGCTTGCACTTGGTCCGAGGGTGCATGAGGCATGCTTCGGTATGCAATGTTTCGAGTACGAGAAGGAAACTCATGTTCGCCAGAGCATGACCGGTTGAAGCACAACTATAAGGACAGGAATCCCATGCATTGAGCCGTCAATAATGCATCTGGGGAAAGGCTGCAGTGCCGTTTCAACAACACACGCATGCTACCAGCAGCTGTTTTCAAGGCAAGAAATGTCCAGCATCAGCGCCGCTCCTGCAAAACGAAGCTGCACATCGCCAGATCACAAATCATATGAACACCTGACACTGCCACTGTAAGACGCTGCTCCCTCCTCCACATAAACCATCTGGAAGCAACCCGGTCGCTCCAGGAAGGCCGGCGAACAGGCACCTTTGGTTTGTAGTTGGCTGATTTCTTGGCTTGAGGGTTGAGGGTCGAGGGTCGAGGGTCGAGGGTCGAGGGTTGAGGGTTGAGGGTTTAGGGTGCGTTGGGCTTCTCTCTCTTCTTACGTGAGCTCGCCTCGGGGCGTGGTCAAGGCCACTGCTTCCAATCTGGGATCCGCCTTTCCTTTGGTCACCCAGCCGGGGTCTCCTCCCCTCTTGGCGTCCGGAGCTTCGGAGTGCTCCTGCGGGCAAACTCACCAACAGCCACAATAAGAGATTTTGCACAAATGTGCTATGATAGGCTCTGAAGTCGCATTGGCTTTTTTGGTCTCCCTTTCTTCAGCAGAGGCTGAGCTGATCCGACTTCAAGTTCGCAAGATGGGGAAACAGGTGAAACGAAGTGACACGGCATGTCAGAGCCCCTGCCAAAAGTGATAGTCCCAGCAAGGAAGGGCTTCTCCCTGCACAAGTGCCAAGGCCTTACATCAGCTTAGAGTGCAGCTCAAGAAGCTTGGCCGGCTTTTGCATTTTTTTGCATGGATACCATCAAAGCACCATCGCCAAAGCAGCTGAGAAACCGATTGCAGAAGCATCGCCAGCTTCGGCAAAAATACCAGAACCTGCCACTACTCCAGGCAAAAGGGCACCCCCGGGCTGACCCGCAGGTTTAGCAAAAAAAAGTATGGGCGCCGGCATTGTCGCCGTGGTTGTATGCATCCTCCTCTGTCATGTCGCCGATCGTGGACAATCGTGCCTGTCACTGAGCCATTAGCGCCCTCAGCCCTCAGCCGGCAGGAAGTGAGAGAGCATGAGAGAGCAGTACACTCAGCAATTCATGGCTCGAGCACCCTCAGTCCGCGCGGCAAAGTTTGCTAACCCCCCCCCTTGCTTCAAGAAATGGCTGGAATTCTAGATTTCTTTAGCTTCGAAAACGAAGGTGCTGGAAACTCTTGCTTCACGGGGTTGGAGAAATCAGAGTTTTGAAGCACTCGTTCCTAAACTTCAGAAACTTAACTGGACGAAGCAATCGAGAATACCCTCACATTGTGGAGCTACAGCTTTCGAAAATAAATTGGTTGCATAATTCAGAAGCCAGCGTCGAAACGCTAAGGAGCGGAGCAATGCCCCGCCATGTTCCTTTCCTCCCGCTTTGGTAGGCCGACCGGGTCCCCGCTATCTCCAGCGAACTCTGGCTACACGGAAAGTCACGTCTTCGCACGGAAAGTCACGTCTTCACGTCTTGTGGCATTTTCGTGTCTCCGCCCCAACAAGTACGCAGCCCTGGGACTGATAAGCACTCTGTAACCTCGCAGGCCCTTGGGCCCATCGGAAGGCCGTGGAAGGCCACCTCACTCGAAAGCGGGGTCCATGGTAGAGGGTTCACCCAAGGGTGGGGGTGGGAAACAAGGCACTTAACTCGCCGTTATGGCTCAACTGACCCTGGTCCCAGGCCAGCACCCTCGAAACGAAACCGTGTGTACCCAAGCTTGGGTCAAAGAGTCAAGGCTGTCATATGTGGCCTGCGTGACGGTTCCTTCAAGGTCGTGAGGCCGAGCGCAGATGTGATGAACAGCAACCTCAGGGTAAGTTGAAGGCCAAGACCGAAACCTGACGAAACCTACTCAGCTGCTCTACAATACTTTTACGATGTTCAAAATCTGAGCACGAAGCCAGTCGAGCCAATCCACCAAAAATTTGGCTGCCGTCGGCATTCCAGACCTCGGAGCCTGGCGCTGAGATTCTGGAAAAATTGGACCAAGATCGTCAAGGCCAAGGCAGTCGCAACGCATGATCACAGCTGAGCTGCAGCGCAGCCACACCGGCGAGCTCCGGCTCCTGGCGCATATTTGCTCGAGACGTGCAGATCTCGTATGGCGTTACATGTCATGGCATGGCCTGAGCTCGATGACCGCACCACCAGCGCGCATGGCCCAAAGCCATGCCATTCCGGCGCCGTGTGCTGCCACGAGGATATCCTGAGACACGTGTAAGATATTGAGTCGAAAGACTTTCATACATGCTGCAGTATGTACAGTGCTTGCGACTCTACTGCCCATTCGATGCCCATTCGTGATGGGCAGGCCGAGCCACTACTCCCGTGAACATGCGAAACTGCTCCACCCACGGGACACCGTGCACAAGATTGTTGATGACCTTGACCTTCAGCTCTGCGAAGTTGCTTCGGACGAACTGCAGTACCTCCAGGCAACTTAAAGGGTCACTGGCCTCACTTGCTATGGCTTAGCTGCCTTGTTCCCTCTCGGTCTGCGGCCTCATCAAAGTTCTCAATTTGTCTGCCGTCCGCAGCAGGCCTGAATACTCCAGCGATGCAAGCAAAGGGACCAGCAGCCTCTGGGACTCTACACCTTGCAGCCGTGCCTTTGCAGCAGGGCCAGCTGCAAGCCTGGAAAGGGAGCTTCCCGGGACTTCGAGGCAAAGATTTTCTCAACTGCAGGGCCTGGCTGCTCAGTTGCACCCGAGTCTGAGGACCAGGAAGACTGCACCCATCGCTTCACCGCGGAGATCTGGTGGCAGGTCAGCTGGGGAGTTTGCAGGAAGAATCGCATCGAAGGGAGACCCAGGACGACGTTGCTGTAGCTCTCACCGTGGAACTCTTGCAGAGGACGCGCTGGCTGCGATGAGAGCCACCTGAGGACTCCCGTATGGAGGCCCCCAGCAGCAAAGTGCCTTACATTCTTTGCGAGCTTCGGCCACTTCGTCTCCAAGAGGGACCACTGATCGGGCTCCGTGTGGCCACGGAAGTTGGCATCCAAGATGCGGCCCTTGGCTGTGGATTTGGCCCAGTCGATGTCCTCGTGGGGAAAGACCAAGGCCACCTCCAGCTGCGAAGCATCGATCCGCTTCGTGAGCTTGTAAAACCACAAGGCGGGAAGCCACCAATGCAGATGGTGCCAGGGATTTGCCTCCCACGCCATCGTGATGGGAAGAATCGCCAAGACGCGCTGAGTCTGAAGGTTCTGAACCGCCTCAGGGTCCTTCAAGATCTCGGCCTGCAGCCAGAATCGCCCCAGCTCGGTGCAGAGAGGCCCATACGGTCCATGCTGGAAGCTGCGACCCAATGGTCTTACGATGGCACCGCCGATGGTGGAAGCTCCAAGTTCATGTGGGCCACACTGATTCCATGAGTGTGGCTCTGGGTTCGGGAGCCGGGGAGCCCGATTCAGTGACGCCTTCCTCCAGGCCATGTGCTTCAGTAGGGTATGGTGGAGCACAACCGTCCTGGGCCGGCCCGCTCCAACCTCCCAAACCAGCCTGGCATAGTGGAGGATGGCATCACGCGCAGTGAATCCCCAGTAGGCTGCGTCAACACAATCCCCAGCGAAGGTCGCGAGCTGGAAGATTCCCGCGCTCAGCATAAACGCTTTGCGCATGTCTTGCTCCAGTATGCAGGAGTGAAGCAAGATGATAAGGGTTGCAAGATTGCCAGGTACACACTGCGAGGAGGCAGCCATCAGCTGGATTGCTCTCGGATGCACCATGTCGTCATCGTTCCTTTCACAGCCTTGTAGACTGAGAGCATTATGTTGCCAGGAGGTGCCATTCAGAAAGGCCTGCAGAAAGTGGGACTGACCTATGCCGAGTTCCAGAAACTGCGAATTGGCTCGGGCAAAGAACTCGCCAGCCTCCACACAACGGCAGAAGTCTCTGTGACCCCAGGCCGCCGTGTAAACCCCCCGAAAACCTGACCAAAGGTGCGTCTCCCGGTTCACGAGGGCAAATAGAATAGCGGAACTCAGCCTCTTTCGCAGCCCATGGAAGACCACAAAGTACACCATGAAAGCTCGATACGCCGCGCTCATGTCTGGCAGCTCTGCAAGCCGGCCGCCAAAACCGTTTAGCCGGCTGGTATTCCTTAGAGACTCCAACTCATCCCGGGCTCCTCTGAGCAACGCGGCCGTCATGGCAGCAGCCCTGCCACGGCTTACGCGGCGGCGAAGCAGACCACGGAGTTGTGCAGCAAGGTGCTTCGGAAGGCCTTCGAGCCCCGGGAAGCCCAGGTGCCCGTAGTTGAGGCTTCGGTAAGCGCAGCAAACCTCCTGCTCCTCAGTGGACAGAAAGCAACCCCCCGCGCCAGCGCCGGCGCCGTAGCAGCAGTGGGACCGCGCGCGGCCCTCCTTCCAGCAGCTCGACCTCTCCGGCTCCTGGAGCAAGTCCCTCCCCTGGACCAAGCCCAGGAAGCCCAGGAGGATGGTCTCCCGCATGGCTCTTCATCCTGCTAATTTTCACGGCCCCGGAGGGCGAGTGGAGAAATTGAAAAATCCTCTTTCACTCTTCCATTTGATCTGAATCGCTGCACAACGGCGAAGCTGATTTCTCTGCCACACAGCCCTGCAACAATGCTGCTTGCACGAGCCGCAAGTTGGCACTGCCTATAACTTTATGAAAAGACTATGTTGGCGCGCTTCTCAGAATTGAGCTACTGGAAGGCTCTACCGGACTCTACCACATGCCCTTGACTCGTGGCTGACCCGCAGTCCTGGATCAGCGCAAGGAATCGGTCCAGGTCTGCGCTGAGCAGGAAGCCTCCCCGACCCATGCCACTGCCAGCCGCCATCTCCTGCAACAACGCTTCAAGAGCTGGCGTTGGCTGACATGCGTTGGCACTTCAGAGGCTGGTCAAGCGCCTGGTAGCACCGTAGAATCTTCTCTTCTGTGCTAACCTCCCACAGTGAGGATTCTTGTTCCCCCTAACCCTATGTCCACCAACCTGTCTGGGAGGAGAGGATGTACATTGGGCTTTAACAGCGCAGGGCTAGCAGTAGTGCCGTGAGATCAGCACGATTAGAGCCAAGGCATGAACGTGAGATTCGTCCAACAGCCGAGAGACCAAGCGTGAGATGGAAAGGGCAAGGTGTAAGCCAGATGTCTCTGGGCACTGTAGAAATCCTATCACCCGGAAACCTTCCCGAAACCTTACAACTATGGGCTATGCAGGTGTTGCTCTTTGAGCTCAAACCCTTTTTTCACGTGGGAGATGGCCATCTCTGCAACACCGTGCCTGGAGTCTCCGAATCTTTGCTTGGCCGTTTGGCGGCGCCTGAAAAAGGTGACGCTGCAGACTTACACGAAGCTCTGCAATTCTGCAATCCTATAAGCCTAAGCAGCCCTGCAACAGATAGCCAGACACCTTGAGCGCTTTAGGCAAGCTCTCCTTGTAGCACGAAAATGCTCCAACCTGTCACTTGGGCTTGACGGATTGAAGGGTTTGGCCGGTGCCGACGCCGACCAGTGAACTCACTTTTCTGTCTGCCTGGGACTCACTCAACATGGCTTCTCCACGTCTCCGAGCACGCTCCCAAACGTCTTTGTTGAACCTGTCGGCTACTTCTTAGGACTTGCAGTGCGAATCTCCCAGAGCCTCTCAACATGCCGGCAGGGCATCGAAAAATCGATTCGCGCATCTCCTCAGGATGCTCAGCTGCCATATGCTGCAGAGGCAAGACATGGACAACTCTTTGCCGTCCTTCCCGTATTCGTGGGGCGCTGGCAGCAGCCTCCATACCTCTTCAAGCACTGTCAGCCCCAAGAATGGACACAGCTCCACGCAGACCTTCGTCTGAGATTGGCAACTCTGATCTCTGCTTGGTAACCTGACACAGACGCACACAGAGCCAAGCAAACACGCTGATTGATGACTCGTTGCCTGTGCTATGTTTAGCACCAGTATACTTCGAATTTCCAGCTCGTCTCTGTCAGCTTTCCAGCCTGCACGGCTTGAAAAGCCTTTGCCGCGGCGCTTTGCCTTCTTGGCACCTGCTCCGTCTCCAGTGCTGGGCTCCTCGAGCTCGCGTTCGTCAGATCTCTGCAGCAACCAAGGGTGACCATACAAGAGAAGGCTGCTGAGGCCTTTGCAGACAGAAAGCAGCATCTTTGGCTGACCTTGCTGCACGTTTGCTGCGCAGACCCTGTTCTAAACCAAGGCCAGCGAAGGGCAAGATATGGCAAATAACAGTGGATTTTTAAGTGCAAAGCTGGGGATGGGCATCGCCACCATCGCTTGTTGCTGAGGCTTGAGAGGAGGTTCCATGCGAAATCTCTGTCTGGGCTGAATCAACAGAATCAACCAGATAGTTGGGAGAGCTGGCAGAAACGCTCTGCCTGGGCTGCGAGCTCTCGCAGCAAGCACCCGGCCTTTGCGGGTTGCTCGCACTTGTCACCTTGCACGCCCACTTGGTGGCGTCTACGCCTTGAAAGAGCGCGGCAGCTTGGCTTTCGATCGCCTTGCTGGCGGCCAAAGCCTCCAGCAAAGCCGCCTCCGCTGTCTCTGCCGCTTGCGCAGTATCGCACTCGCCTGACCCACCGTCCCCAGTAGCCCTCAGGGCCTTCACAGCTTTGACTGCCTCGAGGCCCTTTCGACTTGCAGAGATCTGCCGGTCCCAAGCCCCCAGAACCAACTCCAGCGAAGACAGCAAGCTTTGTACTTGTGGAAGCACACCATCACAAGCCATCACTCAAGCCATCACCATGCGAAGGCTCCGAGACAAGCGGTCGGGGGGAAGAGTATGGAAGGATATGGGGGGCCTCTCAAGGGTGGAGTTAAGCCTCAAGCTAAGTGGAGGAATTGCCGCTCTCAAATTCCTCAAGGTCATGACGAGCTGATTATGGCCAGAGTGCCGCGTCAGAATCGCAGCTCGCACAAGAGAGCAGCAGTGCAAAATGCCATGATCAGCTTCCAAGGCATGTCCAAGCTTTTCACTCTGCGCTGCCACGGATGCCCCTTTTGGGGCCCGCTCGACCTGCACGCGCGGGTCTTGGTGCTGAGCTCGGTGCATGCAGCAATTGTACCCGTGCAGAAGTCTGCGTTCGTGCTATGTGCCAGCCTTCACTCAAGACATCGCATTACAGAAGAAGGCTAGCTCAACTATGCCCAACTGCCCTGTTGAACATGTCTTGCGTCAGGCAAGGAAACTTGCCGGGCCTTCAGGCTTGAAAGGCCAGCTCGTGCTAACTCTGATTCAACCTTCACGCAGTGCATTCAGCGCATTCTGTGCGCTGAGGTGACACTCAACAAACTGTCGAGCTCCCTGCCGCATCTTCAATGGCTGTGCGCCTGGGCTGATAGTCAAAGGCCGTCGTAATCTCGGCTGGGGGAGTACTGGGGGCAAGACAGCGACGCCACGGAGCGGGAACTTCTCTTTGACCTGGCTTTTGGGAACTCTCGTAAAGTTCCGCTTAAGACCGCTAGCTCAAACTTCTTGAGTGTCATTGAGAGGGCGTGTCCCGTCGCCTCGCCTCTCCGAGGTCGTTCTCGCCTGTCAACGTCGAAGCAGCTCAACACTGCCTGCGGACCCACGGAACACTCGTTCCCCTGCCTCGCTGGCTGCACTTCGTGCTCGAGATGGTACACCTGCAGACAAGGAAGCGCCGAAGTGTGCACCGGCCTGTCCATGCTGAGGTAGCCACTCACACCCGATACAGGGCGGCTCCCAGATCCCTGCAGACATAAGCTGCTACAAGCTGCCACAAGCTGCCACACAGCCTTCATTTATGGCCAGAGCCTCCAACGTGGCGTCAGCCTTGACAATGACAGCGATCGCATTGCTTTGAACTGGCAATACTGAAAGAGTTTAGCAACTCTTGCAAAGCTGAGTTGGCAGCTCCATCGGCTAGGACCTGTCGGAAGAAAAGGGTGGCGTGGCGCATGTTGAACTACCGTACGTTGTGATGCTTCGGTGCCCCTTTCGCATTGTGCCGGCCTCCTGTGCAGAACGCCCAGTGTTGCGAAACCTGTCCCAGGACCTGTGTGGACACCACACGGAGGTTGCTCCGAGTTAGGTCGCCGTCGCGGTCATGTAATAGGGTCCGGGATGGTCCAGGATTCCTGATAAATAGGTGAGCCGCAACATTGAATAACCCTCACATCCCGATTCAACCTCTCAAAATCTCCAAAACTGAGCTCTCAACCGGTGGCCGGCTATTTCTGGAATGGCCACTGCCCGCTGAGTGCTGATTGCAGAGACCTGCAGCAGCGGCTTGGGCACTCAGGATTCTGAGCTTAGGGTGCACAGCCTTGTCGTTGTTGTAGGGATCGTAAACTCCTGTGTCGCCATCCCTCGGAATCGCACCTGTGCCAGGGCTTTGGCCCACAGATGGTGCTAAGGCCGAGACCCCTTTGCGCAACTCCGAAAATCCTTGCCGGCGGAACCCGATCCAAATCGGCCCAGGTAGTAGTTCCTGAGCTACACAGGGAACAGAACGCTGGCTTTGGCAAAGACGGTGCAAGACTGGGCTTCTTTGAGAGGCGGCCTGCGGCAGCGATTCTCTTTGAGGATGGCATCCTTGCAGCGAAGAACCCACGAAATGGACAGGACTGGTCTTTGAGTGGGGGAGCACGAGACGCAAAGGCACTTCACTCTCCAGGCAGCTGGAAGCTGGGGCAAGCGACCCGCCACACCAGGGTCGATGTCACCTCTCAGCACCCGCTTCATTCAGCATTGCTGGGCTGCACTCCATGAATCCAAGGGACACCGGACATTGCGCCGACCCGTAGCAGCGTCGGCTGCCGGCGGAGGCGTGGGAAATGTACGAAATGTACTCGTGTATTTGGCCGATGATACCCTTTCTTGCGAGCTGTCGGTGCTAAAGGCTGTTGGCGCTCCCTATGCATCTGGACATCGAACCTCTCAACAGCTGTCGACGTATCCCAATCAAGCCATCACCAAGTATAGCTGCCTTGAAGCTTACAAATCAGCATCACAAACATGAGCCCAGCAGCTGCTCTCTTTTTTTCCTGGAGCAGGCTCTGATCTGCGGCTAGGCCGTAATCCAGAGACGTAATAGGGAGCTCTTGCAGGCTGACTGCAGACCTGAAATCTTAGTCCTCCATCTGGGATTCTGGGCTGCTGCATGAGACTCCTTGCGTTAACAAGCAGCGCAGCAAACTTTGGCTAGCATGGCTCAGGATTGATTCAGATTCCTGGGGTTAAACCTGGTCAGGCAACGCCGGGAACGTCTTGCCACAAGATTGCAAGACCAGAAACTGAACGATGGCACAGATGTCATCTTGCCTCACCCAGGAGCTTCCGAGCTCCAGTGACTTGGAGGCCCGACGCCTGGCGCTGTGCAAAAAAACATGGCTCCCTCCCGTGAAATCTGCGCACCTCGGCTGCCGACACGGCCTTCTCGATGGCCGCCTTCTGTGCCCTGCAAGGGGCACGCTGCTAGGCAGGTGAGCTCTACCCTGCTTGACACTGCTTGCATCATACCTCTGGGCCATCTGGGCCTGACGGCCGTGAGAATCGAGCCCTTCAGAGCATCGCTGCCTTCCATTCAATGGTTCAGGTCGGGCTGTGGGAGGAGCATTCGGCCCTTCAACTCTTCAACTCAAACCTGGATCTGAGCCCGAGGCTCTTCAGCATGGCGAGTAGCAGGAAGGAACAGCGGCTGCACGCCGCCGCTGCCAGGTGTGACCTTGGGGGGATTTGGGGATTTTTGGGGCCCCCAGCCTGGCTCCTCTGGCTCCGATGGCTCCTACGGCTCCTATGGCTCCGGCTGCAGGCATCGTTCCCAAAGGGGATGCGCCAGCTTCGCCCCCTCAGCACTTGACTGGTTGGGATCTGATTCGCAGGATCACAGCTCACGCGCTCAAGGTGCCTGGTCAGGATCCAGCTTCATCAGAACGAGGAAGGTGTTGACTACCGTGCCGTCGTTCATCAATCCCAAGTTCTCACCGGCGGCCTGGCGATTGGCCCGAGACACACGCTGCTCCGCAGCATGCGGCACCAGGGTGACTGGGCCTCCTTTTGCGCGGACGCCAAGAGCGCCTCCACTAGCTGGGCATCCCAGTCCGCTGCCAGGTATGCTGCGAGGAGGTCCTGTCGCATGGTTGGGTGGACATGAGGCGGCGATTCCAGAAATCACAGGATCCGACTCGCCGCGCTGTGCCTTCGCGTGCTTGTCTCCCGCGGCCTTCAGGGGCTCCTTGATCAGCGCGCTGCGAATCGCCGGCCTGAAGTGAAGTACGATGAAGTGGCATGAGATGCAGAGGGCCAAAGGTCGAAAGGGCACTCTCGATGGGACGCCTTCCATTTCGGCGTGGCAAGGGGTTCATAAGGGCCCGGCTTCAGGGTGCGAAGAAGCTCCTGGCGCCGTGCCTCCGGGGCCTCTTGAACACAACACTCCAGCTGCTTTTGGTTTCTTGCAGGTTCTGCACGCCTTCAATGAAGTTGGAGATGGCAGAGTCGCACACTGACGCCTCATTTGTGACATTCGCCCACATTCCGCGCAGGGATATATCAGTCTATGTACTGGGTTCCATCTGGGATCGGAACTCGTACGGGGAGAAGAAGTGCTTGTCATTGGGCCTCGATGTCTCGGTGTCGCAGCATGAAAAGCATCAAAGAGCAGCATGAGGGCAGCAGCTATATACGTGAAGGTGCATGATACAGTGAAAGAAGCTAAGTGACGCCGTGAGACGTGAACACAAAAACGAGCGCAAAGAACGAAAGCCAGGCGACATGCACCCCAAGAAGCAACCGAGACAGGGGAGTGTTTAGACGCACGTGTTTTTCTTGCTCCTGGACTCATTCGGCGGAATCTTCAACATCGCAGATTGAATCGGCAGATATACTAACTTAATGCACATGTTGACTCCGCTGGTTCCTTGCATTCGCTCGCAGACAACGGTTGATTCAACACACTGAAGCATCAATGCTTTGCACTGGGTCTGTAGTACAACATGCCTGGATACCTGGCCATTGACATGCACTATAGTCTGCTTCATGGCCTTCAGTCGTATTTAGTTTCGCAGTGTCCCTGATACTTGAGACTGATGCTGCATGGTAGTATTCTCCTTGCTCAAGACAAGAAGCGTCATGATTCTAGCTGAATAGAGACACAACAGGGCAGCGATACGCATGCTGCAATACAATCAAGCTCGCTCGCTCATTCCTGAATATAACAGGTAACCTGGGCTACGAAGTGGACCCTGCTGATCCGAATTCAGATGCCCCTTATGAGCCACAGTTCCTTGAAAGGCCTGAATCATAGGGCTCTCTTCAGGGGGGGTGTCCTACGGGAGTGCGGTAAGTATCCCAGCGTTCCTTCAAACTCCTTGGCCAAGTCACTGCAGAATCCAGGCCAGGACTTTGTGACCATACTTGTCAAAGCACAGCTCGGCCATCTCCTGTCAGCGGCAGGAGCGGGCTCCAACACGGAGTAGGGCGTCGGTCGGGCGGGACTCCCGTACTAGCACAGGATTTCTTTTCCATCCTTGATCCACTCAGCCAGCATCGTCTTCGAAAGCATCACCGTGTCATCGATCGTGGTGGCCAATCGAATCATGACCTGAAAGCCCACGCCTTCCAACACCTTCCACGCCTTCCATGCCTGCGTCCCGTGGTTTCATGGCATGCCTAGGCCCCCGAGCCACATAGTCCACTGCATTCATAGCCAAGGCGGCGAACTTGCCCTTCAAATCCTTGCAGAACGCCTCCGATGCGCGAAAGGCAAGACCAGGGCGGACGATCTCATCCAACGCTGCCGGCCTTTCTTTGCTTGGCATTCGCCACACCCAGAAGTCTAAGCAAAGCCTGGTACGGACCATGCAGAGCATCGAATGCAACAAAGCGAGGCATGGAGGCAGACGCCTCTGCACCAGGCTTCGAGGACAGCAAGTAGGCTGCCCCATCCTGGTATGCAGAAGTAGGAAAAGGGTCTGGAGCAGGGGGCGGGCTCCCTGCATGGTAGTCAATCGCTGGCTCTGTTCTTGATTCTTGAATGCTTAAACAAGAGCTGGAGGGAGAAAAACATGTAACATGAAATAGTCGTAGTTGACTCAGGGGATTTTTTTGCGAGTGGAGACACGCGGCACTGCTCTCCGCTATATCTCGATTTAAGTTTCCACACATGTGTGGCCTCACTGCGGCTCAAGCTTGTCAAACTGCTTGCTGTGTTCCACATGACCACGTGAGTCACATAAGCGATATGAAGCAGTCAGAAGACAACCAACCCCCACCAGCCCCACCCGCCCATGAGCTGCCGTGGTGGTCTTCAACCACAGTTGACCCAAAACCCTAAAACCCCAAACCCAAAACCCAAAACCCTAAACCCTAGCACCAGGATCATAAGCCTTTAAGACTTATGGATTTTTCTCGGGGGGTTTAAACAATAAACCCTTAAACCCTCAAACTTCAAACCCGCAAACCCTAGAACCCTAAAAACCTTAAACCATAAAATCCTAACCCCTAGCACATCCGAGATCATGAGATTTCTCTTTTCATATTTTCGACTTGGGTGCGAGGCATTTCTGGCTCACAGCTTTCTTGCCTTCGACTCAGGTGAGGTGACTAAGATGTTCATGCGTAATACTCGTATTTACTGTACTCTTACTCTGGTTGTTATTGTTAGTATTTGATTTCTGTTCTTCTTCGCATTTTGATTCTTATTGGTCGCATTTTTTTCGAACAAATCTTATGTTTTTTCTTATTCCGAAAGTCACAGACCCCGTTCGACTGCATGAGCCCCTCCAAACTGGACCTGGTGGCTGCTCTCGCTGCCTCGCTTTCTCTCTCTCTCTCTCTCTCTCTCCTTCCCTCTCTCTCTCATTCATATGACTTCTTGCATGAAGCCGGCCATGCTCTGCTCTGCCAGCTGCGTCAGCTGTGCGTCGGAGGCGACTTCACACACTGCCTTGCGAGGGCAGCTTGGAGGCAACTTGGAGCGGCTCACATTCGGGGAACCTGAAAAAGCAGGTGTACGATGTCGTGGCCCAGGAGCTCCTGCACTCTGCTCTGCCGCCTAGCCGCCTAGCCTACTCAAAAAAAACGCCACTGCGGATTGCGGAGGTCCTTCTCGATGGCCTTCTCCACCGCTTCTTCTAGATGCTGGGCAATGTCCCTCCTCTGCTGCTCTGTGAGGTCCTCTGGTGCCCCGATTGCAGCAGGTCACGTCACGGCGCGGGTATCTCTGAGGCTTGCGTTGCGCCTCTGCGTGGAGCAGCTGCCGCAGCGGCTTGCTGCTGGGCAGCTCGGGACGCAGCAGAGCCACCGCCTGCGGAGCGAAGGTACTCTGATCGCTGTTCCGGGTAGCTTACTGAGTTTGCTGGTTGTTTGCAGGGCTGTGTTCTTTGGAGCTGCCTGGGGAACAGCGATGCTGTGAAGAATCCTCCGTTTGTCAGCAGCTCTGACCTGAGGAGCTGCAATGTCCGGCACAGCCAAAGACACGCAAAGCATGCCGAGCGCTGGACGGCTGTGGAGAAGTAGATGCCTCGGGCGCACGGAAGGCATCCGCCCGTCACATTTGACGGCTCCAACCAGTTGACAACAGCATTGTCTGCAAGGACTGGGCCGTTAATGACTTTGCAGCCGAAGCGATGATAGAAGGTGGCATGCAAGTTCTTGCCTCAGGCTGCCGGCTGTTGAGCTCAGAAGCGAATGGATGGAGTTAAGCAATCTACGTCTCTATAATAGTTTCTATAGGCATCAGCTGATGCTGCAGGTAGTTGCTACCTGGCGACCGGAGAACTGATCCAGAATCTCTCGCAGATTCTTCAGTTGGGCCTGTGCCACAGGGACAGTTCCGGTTCGCTTGCGGCCAACATGCTAGACTCGTAAGGGGGGCCTTTCTTTCTTCTTCCGTGGGCTTCCTCGATGTGGAGGTCTTGGAGGAGTACAGAAGCAACTTCAGCACCACCTGGACTCTGAGAAAAAGAGACCGTCGCCTGAGAAACCGTCGCCTGAGATGTGCAGATCGAAGAAGTGGCCTGGTGCCCGTATCGATCCTGCGCCATCTTTGGTAGGCTCTCCTTGAAGTGCGTCAGCAGCTCTCGCCTGATAAGCCAGTGGCTATCGCGGCTATGCGTTCCGGTGGACTTACAGCCAGGAGCTGCCTTTGCTCTTTGGTTCCCCACTTGAGGCAAGCCTGACAGCGTGGCAAGATGCCTCTGCACAGTTCTACACAACAGCTAAGCAGCTAAGCTGTGCAGGAGGGCTTCTCGCGGCCTCTATGACACGGGCACCAACGTTCGTGGAGCAGTACTCGGCCAGCTTATTCGAAGTGCCTGGACGATGAGAGGTGCAGCCATCTGTGTCCGGGATTTCCTTTGAGGAACGCGCGTTTTCGGAGCTTCTCGAGAATGTCATTGACGATGATCTCAGCATTTCGCGTCCTGAGCATGGGAGCTTCCAGATTCAGAAGTGCAATTGAAACACAGGCATCATCAAAGAGGACTGCTCTGTCCTCCCCGGATTGATCAACTCGCCTGCACGCAGCAGAAGATGCGTAAGGGGCTGTCATTCTGTGACTGTCGTGGGATTCCCCACACACAAAGGTCACCGGGAGCTGCGCCATAAAGCTTCGTGATCTCCAGCTTCCGCTTCCGCTTCGGAGTTAGTGCCTTCTTGCCCTGAGATCAAGCGATTCTTATCTGTCGCCCGGGGGGGGAGCTGGGGGGCCGCCTTGTGCTCCTCCTCCTCCTCCTCCTCTTTCGGTTCAACTTTTCGTTTCACTCCCTTCTTTTCTGCCTGCCGAGTTCGTAGGAACGGTTGTAGCAAGAAGGTGCTGAAGGTTTCTGTACGCACTCAGGTCCTTCTCTCCTTTCCCGGCTTTTGCTTTGCCCTTCCCAGCTCCCTTGGCAGTCTTGGGACTCCTCGCAAGGTACACCGAATCATGAGAAATAGGACATGTATCACAATACCCTATCTCACTATAGCAACTGTATATACTTATGTATGATTGCATGAAAATGAACAAACACATCACAGAACATCATGAAGCGGGCTCGCTTGGGCCAGCCTGGTCTTTCCGGGCCTCCCTTCGCGAGCCTTCTGCTTGGCCTTGGATGCCTTGCCTTGAACACAAGGAAGGTACACGGCAGCATCGTGACATCTCAGGTTCTTCGGGCCTGCACGGCCTCGCTTCGCAGCGCCGCCCTCACAGCAGGAGAAAGCCCGAGAAGAATGTGAAGAACGTGGGAAAAGCGTGAAAATCTTGGGAGCGGGGAGCGCCTGCTTGCCCTTTTTGCCACGGCCGCCTCCCTTCTTGGCCATCCAAACTTAATGGAACGCTTGGGCACGAAGGCGATTTTGACTGGGAACAGGCTCGTCGCTGTGATGGCTGCAAGGAGATGTGCACCCTCCTATGCCGCATGCTCTTTTGGGCCCTTCTGCTTCTGTGTCTCCCTGAAACCTGTGCCTGTTGATGTCTGTTGATGCGTCATGCACCGCTTGAGCCGCAGGAGACACAGCTGCTTTCCATCTGCCGACAACGCGTAGCCCACTGGTCTCGAAGTAACCTCTAAGCAGGATGTTTCGTGTCCCTCGTGTTGCGACTCATGTATCTTCCTTTTTCGTTTAATGTGAGCTCAAGTCCGGGAAGCCGATAGCGAGATCCGCTTGAAAACCGGCGCAGGGCCGCGGAGCGCTGGAGGGAGACGATTGCCGTGGGAAGCATCCTGCGCCCCTGGTCTTGGGCCAACACCAACATGCACTTCAAAGGTGGGCGTACAGGTGTTTAGTACACCTTCAGACCTTGTGCGGCCATCTCCTGCACCAATTGCACACACGCAACTGCACAAGTACTGCATGGCAGAAGACGCGTGGGTGAGATAACAGCCGACGCGTGGCAAAGCAATGCTGTTCCAATGCAGCTGTGTCCTCCTGCTTCTTCTTCAGCTCCTCGTTTGCCTGAAGCTCGCTACAAGCTCGCTACAAGCTCGCTACAAGCTCGCTTGGGAAGTTCCAAGCATCATCTCTTGAGTCCGCAGCCTTCACCTGTTCCATTCCTTGCTCACCGTAGACATCAGCGGCCATACCGAACTTCTCCTGGAACCTTGAGGAGCACAAAAGAGGGCCAGAGGACAACAGATGGCCCCTCAGAAAGCCACAAAACAGAACGAGACCCGGGCTTCGTAAGCGCAGAGTTGTCCAGCAGAACCTGGCTGCTTATGCGTCATGTGAGGCATGCATCCCATGGTATTCAGGCCACGCCCTTAACATGGCCAGAAGCTCCTTGCCCTTCTGGCCCTTCCAAGCTGGGTGGGCACCACTCCAGATATCAACCTCACAGCTAGATGCGCACTTCTCACGTTGTTGCGAGCCCCTACGCCATGCACCAGCCACCTTGTATTCGGACACAGTGCCATTGAGCACCGCGACCTGGCAAAGGCATGCAGAAGAGGAGCACTTGGCAAGATGGCCTCCCAGTGTGTTCGCAGCCTGCTCTCCCTTGTAGTAGACAGGACCTTCACGGAAGCAGTGGGAGCAGAGCACCCTATGAGCTCATGAACTCTCTCTGTGGCTCAAACTGCAACAAAGCCCCCTTGAGCTGGCGGCTGGACTCAAAGCGCTTGGGTCGCTCCACAACGGCCTTCTTCTTATCACCTCAGCACGTCCGGGGTTGGTTCTGCATCATGGTACAGGTGCCCCTCTGCTTTCCGTCTTTTCACTGAAAATCCCTGAAGGGTTCCCAAGGGCCCATAAATAGGGGCCCACAGATAGGGGCCTACACTTCTAACCTTAGGGGGACTTCGATTTCGGGAACCCCTCTTTCAAGAATCGGTTCACATTCACCAGCTCTTCAGATGAAAGTCCCTTCGACGCAACATCCAAGCTCTTGGCCCTTCATTGCATCCTTCTTGCTCTTGCGCGCTTGCGCTTGTGCCGCTGCTGCCCTGAGGTTCGTGGTAACAGTGCACATGACTAACAACGAACAAATGCACTCAAAAACGCCTCTCAAGAACAACGACACCGCCCTATCTGTGCTGGCAAACGCTACACATAATTCAGGGAATCCCTGCTTGAAATCAATCTTCTTCATGACATTGCCCGTGTTCCAGTCACGACCTCAACGGCTCCAAGACTCTTTGCACACCATTGGCAAGCATCATCAGACCACTTCTCAGGACAGATTTTCCATCACGCTGAGGGCCTCACCACCCTCACGCGCCACGAGGTTACGAGTGGTCGATGTACTTCGAATTCCCCCAGCTACGAATGTGATGGCACCTTGCAGAGTTCCAGGGAGAAAAAGCGCTCTTGGCCTTGCCTGGAAAAAGAAAAACTGCTCCGTGAAAAGATGCGAAAAACAACTGAAGATGAGCAGCTGCTGGCTGCCCACAGGGTCGCGACTAGCAGAGTGGCGAGGACGCCCTGGTGGCAACACGAAGTGCTGAAAGGGAAGATGTTGTGGGATGTTGTGGGATATTGTGGCATGCTAGTGAGACCCGAGGGAGGCTCACCAGGGAGAATGGTGAGGAATGGTGGGGAAACGCGCTCGATGAGAGACCCGGGCCTTGGCGCACTGACCACGTTCTCTGCCGCGCGCCGCAGGAGCCATCTTTTTTTCGGGAAACCTGCCCGCACGCCATGCAAATCCACACACAAAACGCAAAGAAAAAAGGCAAAAACAAGACTCCTCGCCTCGCGAATGTACTGGCGGCTGCGATGATCGCGGGCTGCCAGTTTGGAAAGCCGAAACTAAATTGCGAGGAATTCGGTCCTGACTAATCGCTTCATGTTGATCCACGTTGACCCATTGTGCCCGCGCTGAAAAGAAACTCACACCTGCAGTTCCATCCATGCCCTGCAGCTGCCACGATTTTTGATGGCTGCATTGCAAGCTCGCAAAGCGGTGAGACAAGGAAGCAACTGTTCATGCTAGAAGCAATAGGACTCAAAGATGGTTAGGGCAGAACTTCGGCAGAACTCTACAGCTGCTACACGCCAACCTGCAAGACCATCGCTACGCTTTTCTGCATCTCACAGCCGCGCAGCCTTGGTGCCAGACGGGTTTATGTCTCAAACTCCCACGTAACGGGTGCCTGCAGCCTCTGGCCAGCACGTAGGGTTTAGGGTTTAGGGTTTGGGGTTTGGGGTTTGGGGTTTGGGGTTTGGGGTTTGGGGTTTGGGGTTTGGGGTTTGGGGTTTGGGGTTTGGGGGTTGGGGTTTGGGGTTTGGGGGTTGGGGTTTGGGGTTTGGGGCTTAGGGTTTTCCATTACTCATATTCGCTCGCACACAGCTGCGAGGTGAAATCTGGTGCCTTTTTCACTCCGTATCGGCATCGCTGTGCTCGCGGTCTACCACTTTCAAGAAGCTTTCCAAGTTTTGCAGCGGAGACAAGGACTCATCGCTGTCCGGTGCGACGGGGCCTGACTCGGGGAATTGACCACTTCGTCAATTCGTCCCTACGTCTAAGTGCGACATACCGCGCAAGTTCTGCAAGAAAGGAGAGTTGCGACACATGCTGGAGCAGAGCTTCTCCCGGTTTCGATGAACATGTTATGCAACAACCCTGCTTAACAATCTCGAAATCAACGGGCAAAACCTGATCTCTAAGCCTTCTTCGCCGTCTTAGCCCTGCCTTGGCCCTCGTTCTCGCGGCGCGCCCGCAGCTCGGCGCGCCGAGCCTCGACGATGGCATCCTCCCACCGAGGTTTCAAGGCTCTGACAATGGAGCTGGGCTGAACAAGCTTTGACCCATCGAGTGATCTGGGACCTGCTTCCAAAATTTCCAAAAGCGCAAAGCAGTTCTCTTGCCAGGAGAACCTTCAATTAGCCCTCATCCACCCCTGACAACCTGCAGTCTCAGCCCGCATGAAGCCCCTACCCTACCGTGGCCCTGGCAACGTCTGCCGAGCCTGTTCGAGGACGTCTTTCAAATGCTGACGTCGAAGCTCCATGATCACATCCATGGAAAAGCTGCGTAACCACAAGCCGTGCATCGTGTTCAGCAGGTCATCCTCTGGGCATGTCGGGCTGCGCAGTATCTCGTAGACTTTCGCCATGCTTCGGACATCGAGTAAACAAGATTCCAAGAGCCGGAGGATGGAGAGGGCGGTTCGAAAGAGAACCTTGGAGCCCTCGTGTAACAGGCAGTCAAGCACCCGGTGCAGGCTTGGACTCGGCAGCGTGTTGACGTACAAGCATAAGAACCAGCCCATGGTGAATGGGGCAAGGTCAACTTCATGTTCAACCAGATGCGCGTGGAGTGTTGGCAGGTAGCTCTTGACAAGAGAATTCAGCACAAGCATGTCGACACGAACGCCGATCATGTTCCGTGTGTAGTAATTCTCTGGGAGCATGTCCTCGACTAGGCTGCAGAAAATCCAGAAGGCACTCTCCTCGTCACAATGCTCGAGCAGGGCCGCTACGATGAAGTTCATGGACTGGCAGTAGCCAATTTGCGGGTTCTTGAAAGCAAAGGCCAGCAAGACGCGTCGTAATGGTTCCAGAAGGGCCTCAGCGCATCCAGTACGTGGGACATCAACGTCGATGACGAGCGAGGCTTCGTTCTGCAAGCTCGAGCCCTGTGATGCGAAGGACGGATACAATGAGTCGGGCATTTCACCCAGCTCAGAGGCAACTTGGCTCTTCTTTCCGATGGCACCACTGCAGGTGCTCCAAACTGCACAGCGCAAGGCCGGCGGGATCCCGGCACGCACCGCTTTGCTCACTCTCTCCCAATCCCGATGCTGCGAAGACTCAGCTCGGGCGAGTCTGGACCAAAGACCCTTGCTTGCACTCGGCGAGCGCCGCCACATCTCCAGTGCATTGGACATGGCACTTCGTTCACCTTCTCGGAAGCCATTGGCACTGACGGACTCCCAGAGGTCTTGCCACAGCGCTTCGGGATCCTGATGATGCTGCAACATACAATGGAACATCTCTGAGCCTATGAGAGGCTTGACTGCAGAAGAATTACACTTGGCATGCGCAGTCCTGCGATGTCGGCGACGCTGGCGGAGAGCAGGGTTGTGCAGAGACGGGGGAGGCCGGCAGGGAGGGCAGGGAGGGCAGGGAGGCCGGCAGGGGGGCCGGCCTTGCTTCAGCTTCAGGCTCTGTCGGGCCACCGGATTTCGGCGGCTCCGATTTCACCGTGACCCACATGTACAGGGTGGCCAGGTGCTCGCGGAGACGTTGCCTCAACAGCCACGGGGCTAACAATGTTAAAACTCCTTCTCAGACAAGTCTTAGATTTTGGGGCAATGGCCTGCGAGACCTCCTGGACCCTGCAAGGGGAATCTGCTCGCTCTCGGAAGCATCGCCGGCGGGCCGGCTCCCTTCCATCGCCGGGCGAAAAGAAGGTGGATGCGTTTGCGTATCTTGCCTGCAGATTATCTGTACTGGTGGTAGCTTGTCTGTTTGGTGTTATTTCCCGAGTCGCGGCTGCTGCTGTTGCTGCTTTGGTCCTTATTGGGGCTTGTTGGAGCACTGTGTGACGCCGATGCATTGCGGATAATCTTGGAGAAGCATGGGAAACTTCGAGGGTTTGGTCTTCTGTGGGAACGTTGCCAAGCCAGTGAGTTGCCCCCCCCCTTCAGAGGCATGCATCAGCCAAATGTCGCAGATAGCTGGACATCCGCAGCATGGGATGGTTCGAGTTGTTGCAGGGCACAGGTTGCTGAAAGGATGGTCTCCCCGGTGAGGCTCTGCTTCTGGCTGCGCTGTCACGCAACAAAGGCCGTCACTCGTGCACAAGCGAGCTCAAGCTTGCACAAGTAACGCACACCGTTCGTTCCCACGACCATGGCCATTTAACGAACACGAGCGCAAAGAGTGAGTCCATGTGAGTCCACCTTCAGCGGCTTTCCGGTCGCTTGCACCATGACTCGAAAACTAGGGGGCTCTCTGCCCGAAAATGGCGGAAAATGACCGAAAACAGAATACAAACAGCGAGGCGTCGCGAGGCTGGGTGTGAGCACCCCATCTTCGCAGCTGTACAATAGGCGGAGGGACCTCTAGCTGCGGCGCTTGCGGAGGACGAAGAGGGACGGGGTGTCCATGACGCGAAAGCCTGCATCCACAAAGCGCTGCTTCCAGGTTCCAGCACCTGCGGGGCTACGCAGGGCCACGCACCCAAACATGGGAGGTTGTCAGATGTTGTCAGGGCATCCGCCTTTGGTAGCTTTGCGGAAGAGCTCGATACCCAAGAAAGAGAACACGGTCTCCTTGAAAGTCACCCTGCAATCGAGGGTGGGAGCACACGAGCTGGGTACCCATGTGTGTCAAAGGTGGCTGTGCTGATAGGCCCCACCTGATCTCGGTGTCATTGAGCACTTCTCGCTCTGCCTCGCAGTCAAGACCCACAAACCGCAAGGATCGCAATGCTAACGGGGATCCAACTCGGCAAGAGCATACTTATAATGGAGCCTACAGCCCCTGCTTTTTGCTTCGCCTCTCTCAAGTTTAGCATGGTCATCCATGCCTGCAAGGCAACCTTGATTGGTCCGATCTCCACCGCGTTCACAAATCGGACATCGTCAACGAACGTCTGCCTTCAAGACATCCCCTGAATCCACGGAGCCCTGCAAAGTCACGAAGACTGCAAAGCATCTGCCGAGGCACGTCACGTCACCCACGAAGGGTCCGACTTTGCCGTTGGAGCTCCCTTCCGCCGTGCCTCGGTAATCTTCAGGCCAGCATGAAGCTGCTGAAGCAAGACCCCGTGACCTATCGACCGTACCACTGCAGCCTGGAGGCAATACTGCAGATCCTTTGCGAGCAAGAGCAAAGACAGAGAGGGAAAGAAAGCAAGAAAGAAAGAAATAAAGAAAGAGAGAAAGAAGGACATGCGTGGAGAGCGCGGCAGACCAAAGGTCCCCGATTGCTGGAAACCAAGTCTCCCAGACCCCTTCGAGGGAGGCCCGCGCCGGAGTGGATGGGCACAGAGCCTCCAGGTCCGAGGCAGCAGCCTCCACCTGAGAAGGGTGAGAAAAGTTTTCACCCGGTTTTTCTGGTTCTTTTCGAGACAAACATGAAACCAACAGGTGCTGTAATGCAACCACAAGTTCCTGTAAACAGTAGCACTGCACGACCAGCCTTGTCTTTCATGGCATCATTTGCATCGACGCCATTCTTCGGTGCCTTTGAACATCTTTGAACGACAACTTGATCGGAAACATCCCTTCTCAAGATGCAGCAAAGACATGCGACGTGCCTCTGCGCAAGCTGCCAGCAGAGCCTCGAGCACAAAAGGCAGCCCGAAGGCCACGCAGTTGAAACAGCGGAAAGCGCAAGCACATGCAAGCACATGGACAACTTATTGACAAGATGGCAGGCCTTCTTCCTTTTCAGCGTCTCTTGCCGATCTGGCTGTCCAATCGCTGCGAGCCACTCCAGTGGAGCAAAGCCGCCTCAGATTCTCAAAAGCATCTGTGGATTCGGTCTGTTCCATCGCATGCTAGAGCGTCTTGGACCTAAAGACACGTCGTGTCTGCGCGAAGGCACTCGTGGCGCTGCGCTCCGCCAACAAGTCTCCGAGCCGGTCTTGCTGGTCCAGAGTTGCAATTCCTCCTGCACAGTCTCATATGCACTCGTGACTCGTGCGGCACGGCATGTTTCACAAGTGAGGTGGCCATCGTCCGCAGTGATTCCCAGACATGTTCAGACCTGGCCTAGACCTCCATCATTGCAGCCACCCAAGTACACAGAGGGACCCAGGTAGACGGAGGGCATGGAGGTGCGGCCGGTGCGCCGCCCCAGCTCAGCTCGAACTGCATAACCGTCCTTGCTACGCGCTGATGCTGACGCTGTCATACAGGGCATGCGCTGGCAACAGTTGCAACTTTTGTTCACTTTGCGACACAGTGTAGAAAAAAGCATTGCTCAACCTTCCTGCCGAGTTGCAGCCTCCTGGTCGCACTCGTACACCTCAAACTCTTCTCCGTAGTCTTCTCGGAGGATCTGCTTCGCCCGCAGGCAGAAGGGACAGGTGGAAAAAGAGAACATCATGATCCTGTCAATGGCTGGAGCACAATGACATGCCTTGAACAGCCAGGCAATACAACGCACGGCGCGTCCCAATTGTGCCGAAAAGCTTGTTTGAAGCCACCTTCTCGTCGATAAGATTTCCAACCCTCTCGGCATCATACTCCCCGGCCAGTTTGTCAGCTATGAACTGCTTGGCCTGGGCTAAAGGTCCCATCTGCGACACCTTGGAGATCTGCTGGGTGATCGAATCGGAGTTTGCCCATTCCTCCACGAGACGAGACACTCTTTCAGGCTTGCATTCTGATGGAGTGATAACTCAATACATCTACATATGCAGAGTGCCACCAGTCATGTCAGAATCAGACTGCAGTCTAACTCCTGGACTCCTGGAAGGCCTAAGCCTGAGAGGGCCCTAAGCCTCAACCTTTCGGCTCGTTGGCTGAGGGTCCCGTGGCTCACCACCCCAGTTGCCGTTGGCAGCGCTCGGGGACTCGGAGGCTGAACTCACGCGGCTGAGCTCCGCAGCCTCCAGCGCCTCAGACAGCCGGGAGCCTCTAATGCTGGGGGAACGCGGGCACCCCCCGAGGGCCCGAAGAGAGAGGGAAGTGGGGGAAGCTGGTGCCTTCACTCCAGCAGTGATCACATTGTCCAGAAGCGGTCGCTCCATGGTCTGTACTTTAGCATCTTCCTTGACAGCCCTGCTTCGGACCAGAGAGCCTTGGCGACTCTCCCAATCTCCCAGAAAGCTTTCTCACAACTGCGACATATTGCGACTCACCTGATATCTCATTTACCATGACTTAATTCAAGCCTACAGAATGCCTATGACCTTTTTTGTTCGCCAGGCATCGCTTGATTCGCTTGTTCCGCGCCAGCACAAGGCCAGACGCAGCGGATGCGGCAGGCACCCACAGCGCTCGAGTGGCGTAGGAATTGGCATCCTCAGGAGGCGCACTGCCCGATAGATGCCCGCGAAGGCTGGGACTTCGAGTGTCGCCTGCACACAAGATTCGAAAGGGAAGCACAGATGGCTCGGCTTTGCATCCTGCAGCACTCTGCATGCGGTTGCATACCCTCGAGTATCTACAGCACAACTCTCACCGACAGTTTTTCCAAAGCCCGGCCTGACTGGACACGCGGAGCCAAAGCAAAGGCTTCAAGCGACATGGCTACAACAGAGTACGGTTTTCACTCCCACTCAAGCAGTCTGCCAAATTGAATCCCTGGTGTGGTCCATTGTCGGCTTGTCCCAACTATGAGAGGGCATGTCCTCGCTCTGAGCCACTCTCCCAGGCCGCATCATCACACAGCTCCACACTGGCCCATGTGATCAGAACTCCTGAGAAGCCGGACGCTGATTGGAGTTCATTCGTCTACGTCAGCATCCGCAAAGGCTGCTGCGAGCTGCTGCAGCAAAGCAAAGGGCCTGCTCAGGACAATGTGTGGGGACAGCATGGCAGCGGCCCGACCCTTCTGTCTCCACTCCCCTCAGTCCTCCGTAAAACTGTAAGACTAGAACAGAAGCTGAATTTGGCAGCGTCGCTAAGAACCAGGATGCACTTTTTCAAGTTCCCGAGGAGTTCGTAGGATCTGGTAAGAGCTCTGAAAACTTCGGAGGCTTTGCACAGAACTTCACAGGATTTCGTCAGTTTTGCATGTAAGGGCATTCGGACACTCCAGATGATGTGGTGTTGGGACACTCCGGGACATCACCATGGTCATAAGCAACAGTACAGTAACCAATTTGTATTCCATTAACCATAATCCTGATCATGATATGAATGGAAGCTATGGCCACTGCAGACCTGGGCACAACTTGACCTTTGCACACTTCCCTGCTGGTGGCATATGGCAGCATCATCGCGGTCACCAAAGATACGCAGTACAAGCAACAAGAACTTGATTTCTTGCGGCAAAAAACGCATAACACTGACACTTCACTGGAGAGCAGTGGTTGCTGTAGGAAGCTGTATTGGCTTCTACACTTCGAACCCCACTAGGCCCCCACAGTCAACACAGGGCATCCAAGGCCGCGCATGACCGTAAAGTGGCACAAGTTCGCTTCGTGACTGACGTAGTGATTTCACCCATCCCGAAGGTGGCACGCCTTCCGGGGCCCAGTCCGCAGAAGAGGGCCGCAGCGAACGAGAAGCCGGATGCCTTACTGCTCTCAAGTGCAAGCGGTTCGTAATTCCCTGTTCCCCTGCAGACTGACAGGCAATGACTCTAATGGTGAGATGCCCTGGAGCAAACGATTTTTCTCCGGCATCCTGGTTCAGGGTCTGCTCACAGCTCCTGGTCCCGAGCTCCCCCCGTCCGGAGTCCCCTTCTATCAGAGTCCCCATCCATCTTACGAGCTTACCGTATTCGCCTCGGCTTCCTGCCGAGAAGCGTCTGGAACAAGCAGACCCGGATCGGGCCTCCTTCCCCCTAACCCCCCCCCCTCCCTCAAACACCTAACCCCACAAACCTTGCTGCAACCCCGTTTTTTAGCAGAAACCCGCTTTCCTCCTTTCCTGTCCTGGGGCCGGCCCGGCTGTCGAGGCGGAGCGCGCAAGCGTTTACAATTGAGCAAACTTTGAAAGGCGTTCTGTCTCCCACTCCAGGCTGCCGGCAAGACCGAAGCTGATGGCATAGAGTGCAGGCGGCGCCTTCCCTGCCAGCAATGTAACGATCCCCGTTTATCCAGGGACCACATCACATGACAGACATAACACATACATAAAGTATTATGTAATATTGCACACACGCACATATCTACATGATACTCCGAAGTCCGCGACATGTGCCCTTCTGTGCCTGGTCCTCCAAACTGGACCGGGCGTTTGCGACCTCCCCAAGACCAGCCTTTCTGGAAAGGCTCCAGCATTGCACACGCTTGATTTCCGCTGAGCCGCTGCGCTCGAAGACTTGCTGAGGCGCACTCCCCATAGCTCCCACCTCGGACATGAACTTCAATTTCATCGGAGAAGTTTCTTTAAAGCCACTTGTGGGCATGGGTCATCTCGCCCAGCGCCCTCCGCTCTCAGTCTCCAAGGGCTCCGCCATTCCGGCCTCGGCTTCTGCACGGGGGCCGCCAACACCTGCGAAGAAGCGGCCCAAGTCTTCAGAAACAAGAGAGCACCCCAGCAGTGAAGTGCCTTTGAAAATGCTTCAGTCTTGCGGCAGGAAGACTTCTGGGTTCCGGGCACTTCCCTGACTTTGGGGCGGAGGTGGCGGCCGATCTTCCTGAGGCAGGGCCTCAGCATAGGAACTCTATGCGGCCTCAGATCGGCCTCAGATAGGCCTCAGAGGCGTAGGCCTCAGAGGCGAACGCTTCCACGATCAGACTCAGCCTTTGTGCAAAGCCTTTGAACTGAGCTTCATGCCAGCATGAAGGTGGAGTAGTCTGGCCATGTTCCGGGCAGCCTTGCGATGATCACTGGCAAACATCCCAGCGGCGCGTCGGGCCAAGAAGTACCAAACTGAGATCATCCAACACCCGATCAACTGTAAGACACCAGCCTCTCTTCAATGATGCCGACATACCGTGATAAGGATGGAAAGTCGCATAGCCTAAGCAATGTTGAGGTGGACAACCTGCGCAACATGTATCATGCTTCGTCCAAACGAACAGGGTCGGCCCTGAGGCCACGTCAACCGCTGAAGGCCTTTGCTCCACTATTGAGCTCTCGACACTCGACTCGACACTTCCCCAGCAGCTTGACGTCTGATGTGCTGCGCAGTGCTTTAGTAGGTGACAGGCAAGACCCCGGATCACAGGGAATGCTGAAAAGCACCACCAAGTGCCTGGGAGAGCTGAGAGAAATAGGCTGCACGCACATGATTTGAGGCTCCGCACTTGTGCTAGCCTGCTAGCCTGCCCGCCGCAGCAACGGTGGGTCACGGCAACCAAAGCTTGAATCGGGCTTGGGGACTTCTTTCGTGTGCAATTCATTGCAGCTATCCTGCACCGTTACTTTGGGTAACCTTATTCAGCACCCTCATTGAAGGACTCAAACCAGAACCTTCTTGGGCAACTGCGTCTACACAGGAAGGATATAGAAGGGAACCAGCGTCTGCTAGCCCTGCCGAGAGGTGGCCCGACGAGCGCCCCTTCACATGACAAACGTCGTTGCACTGAGTTCTACAATCCGAGAGGGTTTATGTTGATCTACGTTCGTCAGCAAAGGCCAATCTCCAATCTTGCCGCACTTTGGTGGAAGTGCCCGTCAGTCGCAACTCATGAACTTAAAGTGAAATGCTGACTTGCAGCTGGGGTTGGTACGCGTACGCACGCGCGTCCAGGCGGCTGAATCCATGCCTCACAGGGAACAAAAAGGCGAAGGCTTACCTTTCATGGCTATTGAAATTGCAGAAATTCCCTGTCCACTCTCAACGGAAGTGCCTGTCTTCAGCGTGAAGTTCAGCGCCAGCTTGCTTCGGGCGTCCTTTGACTAGACAAGCTGATGTCTTCCGTCGGCCCTCCAAGTAGCAAGCTGCAAGAGCTCCAAAGCGGAATGGAAGCGTAAGCTTGACTCCCTTTCTTGCATCTATGGCTACCGTGACATGCTGCCCGTGCTGCACACATTGCGCACGTCCTGCCCCGAAGCTTTGATCACCGAGGCGCTCTGAGAGGGCCTGGCTCGGGCATGGCAATCGAAAGTCTTCCCCAAGGCAACTACGAGTAGTTGCCACTGCCTCCAAAGCAGCGCGCAGCTCCGCCAGGATCAGCGAACTGCTGTAGACCTGGGATTCTGCAACCCAATTCTCGCAGAGGATCCTCCCCATTCTCCCCACACTGAGGGCCTCCTGTAGCCGCCGCTGCCGCCGCCGCTCCATGAACGCGGTAACCTCTGCAGAGGTGCACTGGGCCACTGGGCCCTCTGTGATCCTCTGTAGCTCCATCTCCCCCATCTCCCCCCCCACAATCACGTCTCTAGGTCGCGGCCGTTCCGAAGCCCGGCGGCGCAGAGCACACCAAAGTCGGCCGTGTGTAGGTTTCCCAGATCTGAAAAGCGGGGCTGCTTCACACCATCATGGCGAACATGGCACAGTAAGGCCAGCGCCCCGGTGTCTTGGTATAGCAGCGCTGCTATCAGGACACCGACTCGATCTGAAGGCAGGGAGAGAAATCCATGACTGGACAGGGTGAGCTGTCGGTGCAGCATGCCCACCACCTGCTCATGTACAGCTCGCTGCATCTACTCTACATCTACCCAAAAAGCAGCTGTCTAAGCGGGCGGCCTAAGAGGTGCAAGAAGGCTTCATCATCTGCTGGCAAAGATGCCCCATAGCCCCGCGTGTCCAAACTTGCCTCAGCGCTTGGGATCCGCGCCTTCCTGAAACCCTCCATGGCATTTGCACCTTCCCTTTCCTACCTTTCGGCCGCCAGGGCTAGGGCCAACAGCTGTCTCAGGTCCTCAATACTGACCAAAAGTTCAGGTCACGTGGACCCATCATGCTGTGATCTGGAGTCCTGTCGAGCAACCACGCCACGATCTGCTGACAAAGCAGCCGGCAACTGCCTGCATGGCGAGAAGGATCACATGAAGGGCTCACCCAGCAGCGCACGGCATGATGGAATGAATGGATCTAGAGTCGACAGGCGCACCCGAGCACGGAAATCGTCGGATAACTGGACCCTTCCTTGACTTCAGACAACTTAAGAAATTCTGCTTTGCAGAGGAACTGTGACTCTGAGATCTTCGCGAATCTGAGAGGAAGGTGCGGCCGCCACTTCGCCACAAAAAGCAACTCCGCATAAACCTGGACACTGAAGATAGGGCAAACAAGCTTGTCACTACAGTCACTACAATCACTATGTATCACCACCACATACAACCAACGTGCTGGGCAAACTGCTGGATCAAGCACTGTCTGCCTGTCGCCACGCTTGGCGCGTAGGTGGACCTGCAAACAAGCAGAAAAAAGATAGCTGAGACATTTTACGAAAACCAGCCACGACCATGTCGCTCTCAGACCGCTGCCACTCTGACAGCACCTGGGAAGGGAACCCTTCCTTGCCACTTCGCTGCTTACTGTTGCTTAGTGTACTTCATTGATCTTCGTTGGGCTCCCACTTGCCTGGTTGTGCCATTGCCATCACCAGACAGGCCGTGCCATGCGAGGATTCGAATGACACAGGTCAAGTAAAAACCCCATGTTAAGGATGTCTTAGCAGAAATGCTACGAGTACGATCTTGTACGATCTGCTGTAGCTCACAAAGGCCACATGGCCTGCGTAGCTGCTGGGACTGCTGGACTGCTTGTGCAATCAGAGACTGTGGTTGTGCTTTTGTTGATCCCGGCAGAAGTACCTCAAGAAGGCTACACCAGGCTGCACCATGCTGCACATGTTGCGCCTGCTGGGTTCACCGCGTTCTGAAAGCCCTTGCTCACAGCGTTCTGAGAGCCCTTGCTCTTACAAAAGTTGAAAGCCGACCCGGCAAATCACAGCTTGGCACGCTGGGGCTTGAAGCCCAAGCCCTTTGAAATGATTTCCAGCTGCACTTCATTGGCGCCGCCATAAACTCCTCAGCATTGATCAAAATCAAGACTGGCATGGCAGCATGAGATAAAACTACGCAAGTCTCATTCCAGACTTATAGGCGCCCGGCGCGTGACTCTTTGGTCCATCATGATCTTGCCAATGGGTGAGTTTTTCAAATATCCGTATCCTCGCACGGGGCCAGACGTCGCAACGATTCGCAACGGCAGCGTCGGAGCTGAACCCGGAGATGAACCCCACAGCAAGCCCCATCCCAACCTAAAAAGCTCCCACGATCGAGCGCGCGCTTAGGGTGTGCGTGCACTCACCTGTCCTCCGAAGAGCTGCTGGCAGCGGTCTGCCACCTGGAAGCTGAGGTCCGTGGCAAAGAACTTGGCCATGGAAGCTCCCTCCGCAGAGAGCTTCTTGTCGCAGGCGTCTGAGATGCATCGGTCCACAAAAGTGGTGCCAATCTGCACTTCCGTCCGAAGCTTGGCCAGCTCCTGCTGCACACCCTGCAGGGTGCCCAGGTTGGCACCGAAGGCCGCGCGGCCGTGTGCGTAGTTCACGGTTAGTGCCAGGGCCCGCCGAGCCGCGGCCATGCTGGCGACTGCAATTGACAGCCTCTCCCTTGGAAGATGATGCATCATGTACTGAAATCCCATTCCTTCCTCGCCCACCAGGTTTTCCCGAGGCACAAACACATTCTCCAGGGTGATGAGGCAAGTGTCGCTTGCATGCTTCCCCAACTTCCCGAAGCGCTTGGCACAACTCACGCCCGGCATCTCAGACTCAATGACGAGCATGGAGATGCCACGGGCACCCTTGCTTGGATCCGTGACACATGCGACCACGGTCAATTCCGCCACTGCGCCGCTGGAGATCCACATCTTCCGCCCATTCACCGTCCACCCGCCATTGGAAGGCACGGCGCGGCAGGAGAGCTTCCCGAGATCGCTACCAACCTCCGGCTCGGACATGGCCACGGCAATCACCTCACTGCAGGCAATCTACATCACAAGAAGAGCACGATACCGTTACGAACTGCTACATAACCATATGAGAGAGAGAGAGAGAGAGCTAATGGCGTCTGTCCACAGGCTACTTGGCGAACTGAGCACGGCATGTCATGGCAACCGCGAGCTTCAGAAAACCATGGATCTTCTGAGGCAAGCGCCGCACCTCGTTTCAGTTTCGGGAGCCAGCGAGCTCGCTGCTCTTCTGTGCAGCTCTCCGTGAAGTACGAGAGAACCATGTCGTTGCCAAGGTTTACAAACAGGCCTCCGCATCCAAGATCCTCCACCTCCTCAATAACGACACAGTTATGCCTCCAGTCCAGGCCAAGACCTCCACATAAGGGGGATGTGATCGCTTTTTTTCCTGTATGGTTCCCCTTCTTCTGCTCCTTTTTCTTCTATTGCGTATGTTCAGAGCATTTTGTTGTGTATTAGGGTTGAGGTTTACGTGATTAGTTGTTTAGGGTTTCGGCTTTTCGGGTAGAAGGATGATATATGAGGCTTCGGGAAAACAAGCAAACGTACACGGAGCAAAAAGAAGAGGCAACAAAATTGCCCCTCCTCCACAAGCCACAGGTATGCCGAGTGTGAGGTAGAAGCCTTCATCGGCCATCTTGGCATAAACTTCTCTGCCAACAATCCCTTTTGCTTCAAACTTCGCATACTCGGGCAACACGTGCCGCTTGAGAAACGCCCTGCAGGAAGCGCGGTAAGCCTCATGCGCGTCCCCGTACACATCGCGCTGCAGCGCCAGGACTTTATTGCTGTCGAATTGGACCTAGGACGCAAGACGCTCTGAAGTAACCCTGGCATGCGATTGATCGCATGATCGCTCCAGGAACTGACTTAGCCAGTGACAGGTGCGGCATGGGCTGGTCTTCGCGGGGGCGGCACTGAGGACCCTTCGAGGCACCCCACAAAGGAGTTGGGAGCAAATGCAAGGATGTAGTCCTCCGGGCAAGCGCCAGTAGATGCAACAAACATGCTCGCACTGAGCCTTGCACACAACATAGCAGCAGCTTCAGAAGTTCTGAAGGCCTCACTGTGGACCTCCAAAAACTCTTTGGTGCAGTCTTTGCCGCCATGCAGCAAAACGATGTTTCTCCCAGCAGGGTGTTCGTCAACGAATCTCGTCACATCCTGGGCTTGTCTCCGCTGTTTCTCAAGCTGAGGTGTTTACAGGTACTAGCAGCACTAGCTCATGTTACGCCGTGTTCCCCCATGTTCCCCCATGTTCCCCCAATGCTGGTAGGCTCATATACTCTGTCGTTCACAATCAACCAGCAATCGTCCGCTGTGCAGTGCTTGGCGACTTCGGCTCGAGTCAAGACGGGCCTTGGGGCTTCCTGACTCGCCATCTGCAACCTCGGCAGCTTGCCACCAGCGAGGGGACTGGACGCCATGCACGGCAAACCTTGTGGCACGAAACACGAGCGGTATTTCTCTCGGTTTGCTCGCTACTCGTGTCGTTGGTTTTTTGGAAATGCTTCGCGATTTTTTTTGGCTGATTGGAACAGAGAGTTGCAACCCTCGAGCCTCTCCGAGCAAAATCACACCAAAAGACTCCTTCATACTCCTGCACACGTCAAGCCAAGGGAAGCCGGTGCGGGCTTTGGGCTTTCGCTCATTTTTCACCACCGCGCGGGAGCTCCGTGCATCTCAGAGAGGTCAGGCCTGGCAAGTGACGACTTTCCAGGAGCGCTGGCAGCTGAGCATCTGAGTGCAACCAGCGCACTGTTTTGTTTCGCCGGGTCCTGAACTCCCCGCAGTCATCAGACATGCGAAGGCCTTTCTCGGCTGGCCCACGTGAGCATTGGCGAAAGTTGCTTTCCAAGGACTCATGGGAACGCCTATTTTACGCACTGTGCTCGTCCCATCTCTCGGGGGTTCGTTCCACCAATGCACAGTGGCGCAAGCTACGGATTCCTGGCTAAATTCTCATCGGTAGTATCTTCGACACGCTTGAGCTTTTGTACAAGTGATGTGACAGCTATTTGAGGCTAGAACCACATCAGGGCAAGGACTTGGACAGTCTGGACATGTTTGAATCGAGCAGGGCGGCCCGCTCTCTGATTCAAACCTGTAGTCTCGTCGTGCAAAGCCTGCAAAGCCTGTCGCTGCTCTTCACATTTCATGGTGGCTGCAATGCAGACACAGTATGGCCCAAAGTCCTGCGCAATGAAAGGGGCTCAGCACATGCTGGCCGATGAAAAAATTCCATGTGGCAGAAGTGGCATTCTGGCGTTCTCACCTGCACTAACCTCCAGCAAAGCCTACAGGAACACCTGCGCAGTTGTCACGACCGGGGAAGCACAACAGCGACGATAACTGAGATGATAGAGGCCAACTTCTGCGCGGGCACGGCCCTCATTGCAGGGATGCCGCAAGCTCCAAAGCTCACGAACTCTGCGTGAGAGGCAACCCTACATCCAGGCTCCTACTGCCCGCCTTCTCAGCACTATATTGAGCGAGCGAAGGTGCCCTGAAACCTTCAACTCTTTCTGGAACTGCCTCTCTGCCTTGGCATCCTACGCTCACGGTTCAGGGCACCTCCGCCAGGGTACAGGGCATGATCGCACAGGAGGCCCTCAAGTGTACCCCCCCGCGGTATGCAGTACTCAGCAGGAAACGGCACCGACCCGGGCATAGGGTCCAGGTCAGGCCACTTCCTTACCGCTGTCTCCAAAGGATTTTTTACAACTGGAACCGATCTCGCTGCCACACCAACTTCAGTCAATTTTTCCCAGGACAGAGGAATCTCTGAACATTCAAGGAAGTTGGTATTGGCAAGACTTCGCCCTGGAAGCGTCTTTGGAACTGTCACATGGGCCATATTGCACCTACTCCTATATCTTTTGACTCAGTTGTCAATGCTCTCAAGTATTCGGTTCAAAAAAGGCACAAGTATCGAAGACCCTCACAGGGATATCTCGGCCGGGCTCACTGAGGATCCCGTGCGAATTTCAGCTCTGGCTGCCGAGTTGACAGCCAGAACATTCTTTGCCCAGCGCCTTAGCGGCTTTTGACCAGAGGATGCATGGGCTACATTGGGCTACATGAAGCTCAATGGTGCTCTAAGCCTGCTGCACGACCCAGCCGAGATCTTGAGAACGCCGAAGCATCGGTTCAAGTCAGGAACGGCCTCCAGCACGAAGCAACGGCGCAGCAGGCAGCGATGAGTTCCGCGATGCTGCGCCAGGCTGTGCAAGAAGATCTCTTGCAGACGAGCAGCTGCGACAAGGCCGCCGGAACTCAGCACACAAAAAAAGGTAACTGGCAATCTTCTGCAGTGCTGGCCGGCACAAGCAATTTGACCTCAGAAGGGGACCTGCCAAGTTTTGGTAGTTCGGAAAAGGCGCCTGTGCCTTAGAAACAACCAGAGGCGAAGCTGCAGTACCGCAACCCACCCAGACAGCTTCCCAGAAAGGTCAGCACATGTCCGCACCAAGCAGCGATGCCGCTTCGGCCTTGAGCAGTTTGCGCAGAGACCAGCTCGCTTTGCTTTGCTTCTCAAAGCTCACGCACGCTCGGGGCCACGCTGCATCAAAGTGCTATATACATCGGAAAAATGGCGATCCCTGGGCCGCAAGCCGCAACACTCAGAAGTCGACATGGTACCAGCAAACGTCTTGGCGAGCTGCGTTCAGACCCAGATCAGGTCATCGAAGATTGTGCCACAGCCTTGCACAAGAAATCCTTGCTGGAGCCACTGGTTTGCATCTGAGCGCAACGTTTGGGAAGCGCGAAAGCTGAGGCCAAAGCATGCCACTCCACAGCAGCAGCTTTGGCTGTGGCCACCTCATCCTGCCGCAAAGAGGACTCAGTCTGGAAACACGCACGAGAAACCTACCCCACATCCCGCGAAACGAAAGAGATTCTGAAGGGAGAAGCTCTGTTGCTCAACCCAAATCTGATCTTTCTGCCAAGAGCAATGCGCACAGCTTCTCTCGGCGAGTCCTCGTCCTCGCCCGAAATGGATTCCTCGTAGGCAATTGCAGGATCCTGAGCAGGACTGAGCATGTCGCAGGGGAGCAGTCGCTTCTCCACCGAGCTTACATGTTCTATGTCAAAAGATCAGTACACCCACTCCTGTCATTCCTCTTCCAGTACTCTTCTTGCAAGGGTAAAGCGGTTTGTGGAACCGGGCCTCTCCACCAGAAGCGGTCTCGGACGAGCCCGTGATGGGCTCCTGCAGCTGACCCGACGAAGCTTTGGTTGAGGTTTCTAGTGAGGCGTGGCTCGACATACTCAAACTGCTGCAAGCATGTCCAGCGCACCTGCAACACCCCCTGCTGGTGCGTGACATGGGCCACATGAGCGTACATGCGTCCTCTGGAATCATATCGGGCACCCCAGTCTTTACACGGCGGGAGCGGATCACCTGGCCGAAGCTCGTCACAGAGTGGCGTGGCAAAAGGTGGGAAGAGGTGGCAAAGATGCCTTGTCGGAATCAGGCAGCGCCTTCGTAGGACGGAACTCCGCAGCCTCAAGAGGCACGTTTTTCCCGTTCTTTTTCCGTTCTTTTCCCGAGTCCTAGCAAGAAGCCCAGCCAAGCTGAAGACCTTCGGGTTGAGGCCTCCGGCCTTGACCACTTGCTCGGCCTGAACGAAAACATGCCACACTAAAGCCACACAAGTAGCCGCAAGAGTAGAGTTGTGCCAAAGAGTGCCAACCCGTGGAGGACGAACGAAGCGCCTCGTGCCCTGGGTCCACCTCCAAGGCACCACCAAATCAACCAAACCAACGGACCGTTTTGGAGGCTCCTGCGGGCTCCCGGCCTCAAGGGTTAGTCCAGGGGGCGGGCCGATGGTCTGCAGCTCGAGAACCTGTCCAATCGAATCTCCAAAGGTAGGGGCTCTGCTGCTGTTCCAGGTTTCCTGATGTTTTGTGATGCTTCCTGCCTCCGAGTTCAGCAGATCGTCCAGTGAGTCCAGTCCTGTACAGCGATTCTCAAGAAAGCAAGTGAGTCGCGCAGTTCAGTATGTGAGGCTGCCAGTATCGGATTCTGTGGCTCCAGGCCTGCCACGGGAAGCTTTGGCTAGCAAGCCATGTTTGTACAGATGTTCTTGTCAATCAAGGAAGCTTTGAGACAGAAGGTTACAGACACCAATGCACAAGCTCCTGCCACGCCCGACTCCGCGAAATCGTCGGGCAGCACATACTCCGTGCCACTTTGACCTTCCCAATCTGGACGTACAAAGGGGTACAATATCTCAGTACCAGTGAGGCGAGGCAGACATTAACCCCGCACCTTCTTCAAAGTACGACATGAAGGCTGCCAGGTCATTGCAAGCCTACGGATGCGAGATGAAGCCGCGACGTGACATAGAGGCTGCAAGAAGCCTCGTCGTAGGCCATGTACCTGAGTTCGATGGCGCTGAGCGGGGGGGATCTCTCACAACGGAATGCAAATTCAGGCCCAGCTGAGACGAAAACTCTGCCATCTCGCAGAGGTCAAGCCCATAGAGTGGGTTGAATTCTTCTGCCTGTCCGCAGGCTGTGCTCAGAATAGCTAGGGCAGCTAGGCTTGTGTCAGTGATGCCTGAGGGTCCAGAGCGGCTTCATGTTCTGCAGCCTGCTCCTTAGCAGACCTTGGCCGCGACACTACTTAGGAGCTGAGTCGCTTTTCGTCACAATGCTGATCTGAGTGCTCTTCCCAGCGAAAACCACGAACTCTTCCCCTGGAAGGCCGTTCACCTATCGGATCGACCATGAATCAGGTAAGAAGCCCTGCCAGAAACGACACAGATTCTAGAAGGCTTGTGGCGGCCTTCAGCAGGCCTGTGCGATGGCGCAACCACATGGCAAAGGTGGCGCCATCCTTTTGAACTTCTGAAACAGACTGTGCCCTGTCGCAAGCTTGGGAAGATGTGAGCGCCTGCCTTCGTGTATTGCTTGAGCTCTGCAGGGGCCTGCTGCTAGAGAATATCAGAACCAGAAGGGGGAAAGAAGAAGATCAAGATGGGAAGTGCCTCTTGGTGCAACACCGCCAAGGATACGTTCCGCCCAGGCCTCAGAATGATGCCAATGGTGAACTGATCAGCCACTGCACTGTTGAGTACTGTGAGCTGCTAGTTGCAGTTGACCGAGGGGGCTTCGCTCGCCTCACTCGCGTGAGCAAACTCGAGGGATCATTGTTCTTACCTCGGGTGAAGCACTCAGCCTCAGCCCACTTGTGTACCGTCAAAGGGAACAAGTTGAGCAGAGAACCCCAACCGCAAGCGGACTTGGCGGGCATGTCAGCAGCCAGCATGGCGGCCACTGCCTCCGTGGCATCTGCAATGTCCTGTTTTGAAAAGCAGGATGCTTATTCACATACGACTGCGTGTTGCAAGCAGAGCCTTCTGCAGATTGGCAACGATCATCTCTTCCATTGCAGCCTCCTCCAGCAAGACACTACCGAACAGCACACCTGTACTGAGCCTAATCGCTTTGAACGGCTGGAGCCAACAATGCCAGCGGCAGAAAGGACAGCATTCGACAAGCAAAAAACCAACTTGTTGGCCACAGGGACTCGGAGACTCGGAGGAACAGCATGCTCGGTGCTGGACTTGCTTTGCTGCATCAGTCCTCACATGAACTCGGAAGAATGACTCTGAAAAGAAAGGGCGCTTGGCGGAACAGCTTCGGAAAGGCGACGACGAAAGCTCTGCCTGGCCTGTATGGTGCTGCTAAAGCAGAGCCAGCAGCATGCATTCAACGTAGGAGTGAGGGCACAATGTCGGAGCAAAAAAACATCCCGCGATGGGATCCTTATGCGCCGTGCTTCGGAATAAATGCAATGAATTCCCGTGCCGATTCAGGATCGTCCTTGGCAACAGACTAGAACTGTGTAGCAGTATGTCACAGCCAGAGTCCGCGAAACCCGAGCGAGTGGCAGGAAATCCCTGACCCTGTAGAAACCGCAGGCGGAGCAGGTCAAAAATGCTAGTCGCAGTTTTTGGTGGCGACCTTTGAGGCGACCGGTCCGATCCAACGCCTACGAAGTAGGACCACATAGAGGAAATGCCCAGGAGAACCAAACCTGTCTGCGGCAAGCCAGATGTTAAAGCTCAAAGTTGCGGTTGAGTGATTTGCTCCAGAGGCATCACTTCCCCAATCAAATTTGGGTCTCATCTAACAATGAAGAGTCTGAAGAGTCTCAGAAAAAAGGGGGGGGGGGCATAATGACCAAGAGCATGTCTCCTCAACAGCCCAGGCATAGGAAGGCGCACCCATGATTCCTGCGACAAACAACGCAAACCAGGACACTGGGGTTGGGCAGCCAGAATCATGATCATAGTAGTAATCAAAATAACATTGAAAACCCTAAATAATGATCATAATGTTAATACTCATGTCTTCACTCCAGCACTTGCCTCAAACAAGGCTAAAAGCCAAGAAGAAGTGGCACACCGATGCCCCGGTGCACAATTTCGCTGCATCATCTGTTCTCCCAAGCCTAAAGGGGTTGTAGATGGGCAGCGGCCGGGGGAAAGTCTTCACCGCACCTCTGTTATGGAGGTCCCCTCATCACAGCAAAACGAAACACCAAGCTGAGTGCTTTTGTCTTCTCTCGGGGCAGGGAACGGGGAGGGAGGGGGGTCACCGCATGTAGCTTTTCTTTGGGCTGCCACGCGCCGTGGAAGGTTGGGACTTGGTAGCCCAACCATTTGTCGCTTTGACTGCCAGTAGGTTCGATCTGCACCCCACAACAGTCATAAACGGCAGACACGCATACTTGAGCCACAAGTGCTTCCTGAGAAACTCCATCCTCTGAGAAGTGGTGGGTGAGGCGTGTGAGTATGGCCACAAGACATCTCCAATCTTTCTGAAAACTTTGATACGGCGGTGCGCATTCACTGGCTGCGCGGGCTTTTGCGGGAATCCCGAAGCAAGCAGATGCTTGGCAACAAGCACATCAGCACAAGAAGCGCAGCACCAACAACAAGTTGGCCCCAAGGTTTTGCACCGCCTGACACTGCAAACCCTAAACCTCTAATGAAGGCAAACCGGCTCATGGGCCTTCCAGCGAGCCCTATACGTCCCACAAGTTCACCTGCGCTGCTTGGATGCCTTCCGTATCTGGCAGCCCAACTGTGCGGACCCCACTTGGACCGCCGAGGCGACGCACGCAAGCGCTTACAATGAACAAGCATGTTATACCATTGGGTACATTCGCGTTTTATGCTGGAGGTCGCTTACATAATCAAGTTTAGTATTCCAAAAGCCCAACCAAACACCATTAATCTTTACGTTCACTTCTGGTGAGGGGGGGGCCTTATGCGCGGGCGGGAGAGGAGAGGAACCGAACGCTTTTCATCAACCCGCATGCTTCTGTCCTTCAGACTTCTGTCCTTCAGATCATCTGGTCTTGGCAGTTCTCGCAGTGGTTGGTCCTTGCACAGTTCTTGACAGGTCTGGAACAGGCCTGGATGCTTTAAGTGGGTTATGCACGCACAGCCCTGAGGACGCTACCCAAGGCCGTTGTCTGAGCACACCTTCCTTGCGACATGTGGACTAACACAGGAGACACACCAGAGACGCCATACACGTCCTTGTACATTCACTCGTTTTATCGGCCGTTGCTAGTACTGGTGCCATGTCTCTCTAGGCATCAGGAAACATAACGGCCCAGCAACAATTTTTGGCCAGCCTTTCCCCAGAGGGCCTCTTCCACCACCGGGGCAAAAGAAGGCCACAAGGCTTTCAAAGCACAATCAAGGACGTGCTGAAACTGAGTCATTTGCCGATTTCTTGGAGAAGCAGCCCAAAGAAAACAACAGCAACCATCAGGACTGCTAGGCCATGCAACGAGTCTGCAGTTGTGAGCCCATGCGGCCAGGGCACCATCAATCGCAGGCCACCCTCTTGCACCGACTCCCTGCAAAGGAGCGCGGTCATGGTTGGGACTTTGCACAAGTAGCCACAAGTAGCCCCAAACATTCAAGCACCCTCACGCTTTGGGCAAGTGGCTTTCGCCCCTTCAGCACGACACGCTGCCATGTGCGGCCATGCGCTTCAGAGACCTTGGCTGGACGCACGAGTCGCGTCAGTCGCACAACCTTCAACTGCCAGGCCGGAGTATCATGTGCAAGTCTTCGAGAAACATGGCAATTGTACGTGATTCTGGTAAGGCCTCACCCACGATGTAGGCGCGATAATCCTGGCAACGCTCTAGACATCTCTAGATCTACTGGATCTACCATTTTCAGCGCTTTGTACGGGTAGGGGCTGTGTTAGTCTGCATTGCGGCTGCACAGTGGGCAGGCCTGGCCCTCGCCAGCTTGGAGCCAGCCACCTCCCTGCAAATAGTCAAGCCGATCTGCAGGAACCTGATGGTGCTGCGATGGACTGCGCTGTGCTTCCAATAATGATTTTTCGTTCAACGCGCCGAACGCAGCGTGGCCTCAAAGCACTGCTCGTCATATTCACCCTCTGGCAAGAGGCCGCCTTCTGCTGTGACGGGCATCCAGCTGAAGATGCCTTGCGGGCATCAGGGAAGGCTCGCAGTGACTGTGCTTTCCTCACTTAGTCTGCGGAGCTCCCTCGCTCTCTCTCGCTCGCTCTCTCTCTCTCTCTCTTGAATATTGTTTCGCCTCCGCCATGTTCGTCCTCGATGAACTCGGGCGCGTCGAAAGGGTCGTACCTCGGTCAGCTTTGCACTCTGGTAGAAGCTGTTTGCATGGAACAGCTGATTGAAACAGAAATGCTGGAAATGACTAGGCACGTCTGAACCACTTCGGCCCGTGCTCCAGTCCTGTGGTGCTGCCTTTGCTCACCAGTCTCCCGATGGGCCTGCAGCACCCCCACGTTGGGATTGCAAATCAACCCGCGTCGTGTCATCAGCTCCCTGCATGGGAGGTATCAGAGCATCACCAGATTCCTCTTGGGCAACTTCCCCACCAAAGGCAGGGACTTGAGGCAAGAACACAACGGCTAGCGGCTAGGGGAAGTTGTGGTCTGCAAAAAACTTGCAAAGTCAAACGAAAGCTTGGGGGCGACCAGCGAGTGTCCTCCAACTGGCTTCGCCGTGGGACGGAAGATCGAAGCCGAGAATGATGGCCTACTCGTGCTTGCCTGCAAGACCAGGCAGCCTCAATGCTTCACATGCCATCCACAAAAAGTGTGCAAAGACACAGGCCTGCGCGATCGGCACAAGCCCGCAAAAGCCTCAACAAGAAGTTAGGCAGTCTCTCTTGTGCTGAGCTTCCGCAGTATCGACAGTGAGAGCGGCCGAGCCAATTGCAGTGACACCCAGCGAGAGAGTAGCTACGCACGTACGATGATGGGCCAGGCTAGCCTCAGAACATGTTCCAGGCAGTGTACACAGCGTGGCGTGCAGAAGCTGTTGCAAATGCCCGGGCAGAGCTTGAGCTGCCAAACGAGCCATATGGCCCGCTGTGACAGCAGTAAGAAGCTGGCCTTGAGGCCCGGATTCGGAGCTTGCAGTGGAGGTCCCGAAGGCGTCGCGGACTTGGCAGATGCAACTTTAGCTCGTGTAGGCCGTATATGACAAAAGTAAAACGTGTGTGAGCACGTTGCGAAAACAACATGGCACTGTTTGAGATAAACGATCGTCTTCGCTCAGCCCCAGTATCCCCTGCTCCTTCACTTCTGGGGCCTCGGCTCTCGTGAGTTGCCAAGTGCATGGTAGGCACGGCAGCGCGACAGCCATGGCTCCACCCTGATCGCCAAGGCTTCTCCTGAGGCTTCTGCTGAGGCTTTTGCTGAGGCACTTGCTGGCTCGCCCCTGCTTTGACTGCAATTGCTCGCACATGCTCGTCTTTTACATGCTTAAGCTGCTCCCTTGTTGGTGCTCCACATGTTGAACCAACATCAAGCTAGAAAAGGATAATACCTTTGCGCTGGAGATGTTTCGCGGCAGTGTTGCTTGTCATGCCGCGATGGCGAATTTTCCTCCGAGCAGCGCAGCCATCCAATCCAGCTTGTTTACAGAGAACTTGGTCGAGGTGACCCTGCTCGAGAAACACTCGAGAATCATTGACTGCTCAGGTAGACGCAGAGTCGTCATCTGCCTGCAGAAACATCTCATGTTCGATCAAAAACCATGAACATGATTTTGGAAGATTTGCTTCTTTTCATCCCTGAAAAGGATCACCTTCAATGATGTTGCAAAGGATGCCTTCACTCAATCTAATGTTGCGAAAGATGCCTTCACTCAACAACTTGCATCGATTTGCCTTCCATCTGGCGCCACCCTTCAGATGAAGCAAATAAAGAGGAAGCATCAAGCACCTGCCGAACCTCAACACCTGTAAACCTTCAATCTTCTCAATGCTGAACTGTCGGATAAAAGCGCTTTTTTCTCACGGCTAACGCTACTACCTTACAGAGCATGCATTCACATCACCGCGAAACTTTGCCACAGCAAAAAGGGTTGCACAAACCCGGGCTCTGCCCTCAACAACGGAAGATGAAACACAGCGGTTGCAGCTGTCCAGTTCCAGAACCCAGGTGTGCTTGGCGGACGCCAAAGCTCAGACTGGCATGTTCCCCCCCCCCCCCCCCCCCACGTCCTCGATCCTTTGAAGGAGAGGGTCAAGGGTACCATGCAGCCTGAATCATTGAGTGAAGCCCAGGACAAGGTCAGCAAGGATCGGTCCAATCACAAGAAATTTCCAGAACTGTGAGATTGTCCTCCATTTCCTTCAGTCTCATCTTTACGTCTTCTTTATAATGGAACCCAGCGCAACAAGAGGGATTGGTCCTGAGGCAAGCAACGATTGCCTGCAATGTCTCACAATTCCTCGTGAACTTAGCCCAATCCCTGTGGTGCTCAATCTGGTAGAAGCAGTCCCAGCCTTCCATAGAGCATCGATCACAGCCTTGAAGGACCATAGCCACGCTCGCAAGCAAGCAAGCCAAGGTCGGTTGCATGACTGCCGAGGACGGATGCTGGTAAAAAAGAGCTTCGAGCCCAGTCTTATCTGATTGACACGTGTACACGGTCAGGTTTAAAGATGGTATCAGTGCAAGTGGCGATGAGCCATGCCGTGGTTCATAGTAATGTGAGCGTATGTATGAGCTCAACGAAATGCCAAATGAAGCCAGGTCTTTCGACGTGAATGTTGCTGGCTCTGAATCGAATGTGCACCCATGTCAGTCGCATTTGCTTTTTACATTTTTGCCAGACAAATCCAAGGAAGAACTTCATACCATCCTGTTTAAATCTGCTTGCTCCATATCAATTTTGGGGGCACAGAAGCTGTAGTGAGTGTTGGTGATGCATGCATGGCGTGTTTAGGTTGACCCTGTCAAGACCCCCCTGACACCCTAAAACCCCGCAAAACCTGCTCCGAAGTGGGCCTCAACCAGCTTCCGCGTGGCCACGTCCAGGCCAGAGATGGCCTCGTCAAGGAGCAGCACCTGGGAGCTCTCTGCATCCCACATATACCCTAAACCCTGAACCCGAACACCGCCAACATCCCCAAGCACCCTAAACACCAAACGCCGCCAACCCCCGCTGCCCCCCACCCCCCCAACAAAAAAATGAAAAAACTAATATAATAATAATACTCAAAATAACAATAATAATATATATATATATATATATATAACGGTTGTTCGAAATTGCTTCATGGCAAAACGACCATTCTTCGCTAAAAGCTCTTTGTGTTTCGCGGGCCCATCGCGGACTTTCGCGGAGCCTATTTCACACCCGATTAGGTACCTATTTTGCACCCGTATTAGCTGCTGTGCAAGCAGTACTAGCACAAAACTTCGCGAAAACGTGATTTGTCTTTCGCGGCCCATCGCGGACTTTCGCGGACCCTCATTTCCATCATCTGATGGTCGCCCCAGTATAACTCGAAGACAAGGAGGGTTTTGAACAACCCTCATATATATATATATATGTATCAAATTAAGCCTCCCCAAACCCCGAACCGACCTCTCCTTCCTGCCTGCTAGTGCACGGGCAGCCACAGCAAGGAGCTCAGAGGATCCCCCTGCAAGGCGCCCATCTTTGTCGCCTGCACTGCGATGACTTGCCAACGAGCTTGCTACAGTTTACGAAAGTCCGTGCGAAGGCGTGCGAATGTGACGCTACGGCTTGGCACACGCAACACAGATGCTCTTGGACATGTGACGCTGGGGATTTGCAAGCACAACAAAAACATCAATGCACGTTAATAGAGTAGGAAATTTCAGCCAAATTAAGTTGAAGAGCCGAAGGCAAGAGAGGGGGGGGCTCAAGGGCCCCCCCCCCAAATCGAGAAAACACCCCGCGCCCTTTCCGTAAGGCCGCAAGCAAGGCATTTCCTTGTGACTGCTCTCAAGGTGGGGGGCCCTCCCCGCGACACCTTCAATCCCTGATATATCAGGGACTGAGGCCCGGAAGTCCTATTTGTCCCAAAACAAGAAGGTTGCAAACAAAAACTCCCACAACCTCCAAACGAGCTCGCTTTCGTGACTTTCACTTATGGAACGCAGGGGACCTGGGCCTCGGCCTCTTTCTTCAAGTGCAAACGGTGAAGCCACATTCTCCGCCACCTGCATCGGACGAAGATGGTCCAAGAATCAAAGAATCGCATCCTGCAAATGGCATCCTGCTGTGCACCCTACTGGTGCCCAAGCGTCCTTCCCGCCTTCCACAGCCTATACCGCCTATCCCTGAGAAAGCCGCAGTTTGCTTATTGGTCGCCTTCACGCCAGAGCTCCGCGCATCTCAGAGAGGCCAGGCCTGGAAAGTGCCGATTTTCCAGGAGCGCTGGCAGCTGAGCATCTGAGCGCAACCAGCGCACTGTTTTGTTTCGCCGGGTCCTGAACTCCGCGCGCAATCTCAGAAGAACATGCGAAGGCCTTTCCCCTTCGGCACCAATTCAACACTCAGCTTGCCCACGTGAGCATCGGCGAAAGTTGCTTCCCAAGGACTTGCAGGAATGCCTATTTACGTTCTGTGCTCGTCCCATCACTTTGCAGAATCTGGAAATCTCTGAGGTTCGTTCCACCACCGCACAGTGGCACAAGCTACGGATTCCTGGTTAAATTCTCAGTCGGTAGTATCTTCGACACGATTGAGCTTTTGTACAACTGATGTGACAGCAATTTGAGGCTGGAACCACATCAGGGCAAAGACTTGGACATGTTTGAATCGAGCAGGGCGGCCCGCTTTCTAATTCAAACCTGCATGCAGTCTCGTCGTGCAAAGCCTGTCGCTGCTCTTTATTTCATGGTGGCTGTAACGCAAACACGGTATGATCCATAGTCCTGCCTAATGAAAGAGACTCAGCACAGGCTGGCCGATGAAAAAACTTATGTGGCAGAAGTGGCATTCTGGATCATTCTGGGGTTCTCACCTGCACTACTCTTCCTGTAACATCTAGCTGAATCTAGCCTCCGGCAAAGCCCACAGGCACGCTAAAGCAGGTTTCACAACCGGTGAAGTACAAAAAACGATGATACATGATATGATAGAAGCCAAACTTCTGGGTGGGCATGGCCCTCATTGCAGGGATGCCCCGAGCTCGAAAGCTCACGAACTCCGCGTGAGAGGCACCCTACATCCAGGCTCCTACTGCCCATCTTCTCAGCACAGCTTGAGTGAGCGAAAGTGCCCTGAAACCTTCAACTCTTTCTGGAACTGTCTCTGCCTTGGCAACCTAAGCTCATGGGGTGGGTCGGTCAGGGCACCTGCGCCAGGGTACAGGGCATGATCGCACAGGAGGCCCTCAAGTGTACCCCCCACAGAATGCAGCAGTACTCAGCAGGAAGCGGCGCCGACACGGGTTTAGGGTCCAGGTCAGGCCACTTCCTTACCGCTTTCTCCAAAGGTTTTTACAACTAGAACCGATCTCGCTGCCACACCAACTTCATTCAATGTCTTCCCAGGACAGAGGAATCTCTGAACAGTCAAGGAAGTCGGTACTGGCAAGACTTCGCCCTGGAAGCGTCTTTGGAACTGCCATATTGCACATACTCCTATTTATATTATATTCGGACTGAGTTCTCAAAGCATCGAAGACCTTCACAGGGATATCTCGGCCGGGGCTCACTGAGGAATTTCAAATTCTGACCGCCTGCTTCGCAGCCAGAGCATTCTTTGCCCAGTGCCTTGGCACAGCTTTTGAGTGAAGGATACGTGGGCTCTATCTCTATGATGCTCTAAGCCCTCTGCACAACCCAGCCGAGATCTCCAGAGCGTCAAAGCATCGGTTCAAGTCAGGAACGGCCTCCACACAAAGCAACTGCGCAGCAGCTCGCGATGAATTTCCACGATGCTGCGCCAGGCTGTGCAAGAAGATCTCTTGCAGACGAGCAGCTGCGACAAGGCTGCCGGAACTTAGCAAACAAAAACTGGTAACGTGATTCACAGGCATCTTGACCTCAGAAGGGGACCTGCCAAGTTTTGGCAGTTCGGAAAAGGCACCTGTGCCTTAGAAACAACCAGAGGCCAAACTGCAGTACCGCAACCCACCCAGACGGCTTCCCAGAAAGGTCAGCACATGTCCGCACCAAGCAGCGATGCCGCTTCGGCCTTGAGCAGTTTGCGCAGACACCTATTTTGCTTTGCTTTGCTTCTCAAAGCTCATGCACGCTCGGGGCCCCGCTGCATCGAAGTGCTATATACAAGGGAAAAATGGCGATCCCTGGGCTGCAAGCCGCAACACTCAGAAGTCGACATGCTCCCAGGAAACGTCTTGGCGAGCTGCGTTCAGACCCAGATCAGGTCATCGAAGATTGTGCCACAGCCTTGCACAATAATCCTTGCTGGAGCCACTGGTTTGCATCTGAGCGCAACGTTTGGGAAGCGCGAAAGCTGAGGCCAAAGCATGCCGCTCCACAGCAGCAGCTTTGGCTGTGGCCACCTCATCCTGCCGCAAAGAGGACAGTCTGGAAACATGCACGAGAAGCCTGCTCCAGATCCAGCGAAACGAAAGAGATTCTGAAGGTAGAATCTCTGTTGCTCAACCCAAGGCTGATCTTTCTGCCAAGAGAAATGCACACAGCTTCTCTCGGGCGAGTCCTCATCCTCGCCCGAAATGGATTCCTCATAGGCAATTGCAGGATCCTGAGCAGCACTGTGCATGTCGCAAAGGAGCAGTCGCTTTTCCACCGAGCTTACATTTTCGATGCCACAAGGTACGAAAGATCAGCACACCCACTTCCGTCATCCCTCTTCCAGTACTCTTCTTGCAAGGGTAAAGCGGGCCTCTCCACCAGAAGCGGTCTCGGACGAGCCCGTGATGGGCTCCTGCAGCTGACCCGACGAAGCTTTGGTTGAGGTTTCTAGTGAGGCGTGGCTCGACATACTCAAACTGCTGCAAGCATGTCCAGCGCACCTGCAACACCCCCTGCTGGTGCGTGACATGGGCCACATGAGCGTACATGCGTCCTCTGGAATCATATCGGGCACCCCAGTCTTTACACGGCGGGAGCGGATCACCTGGCCGAAGCTCGTCACAGAGTGGCGTGGCCAAAGGTGGAAAGAGGTGGCAAGATGCCTTGTCGGAATGAGCCAGTGCCTTCGTAGGACGGAACTCTGCAGCCTCAAGGGGCATCTTTTTCCCATTCTTTTCCCGTCCTTTTCCCGAGTCATAGCAAGAAGCCCAGCTAAGCTGAAGACCTTCGGGTTGAGGCCTCCAGCCTTGACCACTTGCTCGGCCTGAACGAAAACATCCCACACTAAAGTCACACAAGTAGTCGCAAGAGTAGTCTCAAGAGCCCATCTCAGCGTCACAATTCGTCGAAGAGTTGTCCGAAGAGTTGTGCCGAAGAGTGCCAACCCGTGGAGGACGTGCGAAGCGCCTCGTGCCCTGGGTCCACCTCCAAGGCACCACCAAATCAACCAAACCAACGGACCGTTTTGGAGGCTCCCGCGGGCTCCCGGCCTCAAGGGTTAGTCCAGGGGGCGGGCCGATGGCCTGCAGCTCGAGAACCTGTCCAATCGAGTCTCCAAAATTAGGGGCTCTGCTGCTGTTCGTGATGCTTCCTGCCTCCGAGTTCAGCAGATCGTCCAGCGAGTCCAGTCCTGTGCAGCGATTGCCCAGAAAAGCAAATTGAGTCGCACAGGTATGTCAGGGTGCCAGCAGATTCTGTGGCTCCAGGCCATAGCAAGTCTTGGCAATATCGCTATTTTAGTGCAGATGTTCTTATCAGTCGGTTCAGGTTTGGGTGCCGCGGAAGAAGGTGCCGTGCCGCTCCTACTTTGCGTCGCAGAAGGTTACAGACACCAATGCACAAGCTCCTGCCACGCCCGATTCCGCGAAATCGTCGGGCAGTACATACTCCGTGCCACTTTGACCTTCCCAATCTGGACGTACAAAGGGGTACAATATCTCAGTACCAGTGAGGCGAGGCAGACATTAACCCCGCACCTTCTTCAAAGTACGACATGAAGGCTGCCAGGTCATTGCAAGCCTACGGATGCGAGATGAAGCAGCGATGTGACATACAGGCTGCAAGAAGCCTCGTCGTAGGCCATGTACCTGAGTTCGATAGCGCTGAGCGTTTTGGATCTCTCACAACGGAATGCAGATTCAGGCCCAGCTGAGACCAAAACTCTGCCATCTCGCAGAGGTCGAGCCCGTAGAGTGGGTTGAATTCTTCTGCCTGTCCGCAGGCTGTGCTCAGAACAGCTAGGCCAGCTAGGGTTGTGTCAGTGGTGCCTGAGGGTCCAGAGCGGCTTCATGTTCTGCAGCCTGCTCCTTAGCAGACCTTGGCCGTGACACTTCCTAGGAGCTGAGTCGCTTTTCGTCACAATGCTGATCTGAGTGCTCTTCCCAGCGAAAACAACGAACTCTTCCCCTGGAAGGCCGTTCACCTTTCGGATAATCAGGTAAGACGCCCTGCCAGAAACGACGCAAATTCTAGAAGGCTTGTGGCGGCCTTCAACAGGCCTGTGCGATGGCGCAACCACATGGCAAAGGTGGCGCCATCCTGTTGAGCTTCTGAAACAGACCCAAGCTTGGGAAGATGTGAGCGCCTGCCTTCGTGTATTGCTTGAGCTCTGCAGGGGCCTGCTGCTAGAGAACATCAAAACCAAACGGGGGAAAGAAGGAGATGAAGATGGGAAGTGCCTCGTGGTGCAACACCGCCAAGGATACATTCCGCCCAGGCCTCAGACTGATGCGAATGGTCCCGAATGGTGAAGTGATCAACCATTGAGCCGTTGAGTGCTATGAGCTGCTAGTCCCATCAAAGAACTCATTGCAGTTGACCGAGGGGGCTTCGCTCGCCTCACTCGCGTGAGCAAACTCGAGGGATCATTGTTCTTACCTCAGGTGAAGCACTCAGCCTCAGCCCACTTGTGTACCATCAATGGGAACAAGTTGAGCAGAGAACCCCATCCGCAAGCGGACTTGACGGGCATGTCAGCGGCCAGCATGGCGGCCATTGCCTCCGTGGCATCTGCAATGTCCTGAAAAGCAGGATACTTATTCACATACGACTGCGTGCTGCAAGCGGAGCCTTCTGCAGATTGGCAACGATCATCTCTTCCATTGCAGCTCCTCCAGCAAGACACTACCGAACAGCACACCTGTACTGAGCCCGATCGCTTTGAACGGCTGGAGCCAACAATGCCAGCGGCAGAAAGGACAGCATGCGACCAGCAAAAGACCAATGTATTGGCCACAGGGACGGAGAGGAACAGCAGGCTCGGTGCTGGACTTGTTTTGCCGCATCAGTCCTCACATGAACAAGACCCTGAAGCGAGAAGATACTTCGAGGAATAGCTCGGGACGGATAAGAGTGCGAACACCCTGGGCGCCACAAAAAACCCATAGCAACTGGCACTACCCAAAGTTGCTGCAGCCCACCCCATGACAAAAAAAAATCACTGTCGGGACTACACAAAGTCTTGCCCCAAACCTCGAAGCATAGCCTGTATATGACACATGTGAAACATGTGTGAACACGTTGCGAGAAAAAAACATGGAACAACTGTTCGATATAAATCACACTATCCCTCGCTCCTTCGCTTCTGGGGCCTCAGCTCTAATGAGTTGCATGGTAGGCAAGGCAGCGCCACAGCCATGGCTTCACTCTGATCGCCTCTCTACTTATTGCCGAGGCTTCTGCTGATTTTTTCGCCGACGCTTGAGGCTTCAGCTGAGCACTTGCTGGCTCGCCCCTGCTCTGCCCCCACACTCTCGCGCCTTTTGCATGCTTGCGCTGCTCCCTCGTTGGTGCGCCGCGTGTTGAACCAACATCAAGCCAGAAAAGGAAAACACCTTTTCGCTGAAGATATCTGAAGATGTTTCGCAGTAAAGTTGCTTGTCATGCCGCGGTGGCGAACTTTTCCTCCGAGCAGCGCAGCCGTGCGATCTAGCTTGTTTACGGAGAACCTGGTCGAGGTGACCCTGCTCGAGAAACACTCGAGAATCATTAACAGCTCAGGTAGACGCAGAGTCGTCATCTGCCTGCAGAAACATCTCATGTTCGATCAGATCCTCATGAGTATGACCTCTCCTTCCCGCCTGCTAGTGCACGGGCAGCCACAGCAAGGAGCTCAGAGGATCCCCCTGCAAGGCGCCCATCTTTGTCGCCTGCACTGCGACGACTTGCCAACGAGCTTACTAGAGTTTACTAAAGCCCGTTCAACCTCTCCTGCGCATGCCATGCCTCGATCACCTGCTTTTGGATGGCTGCTAGTGCTCCAGTAGCCACCTGGGACACTTGTCAAGCCAAACTGCGTACCTGCGGCTGCGATTCACCGGCAAGGCCACCAGCTCGCTCTGCGTGGAAAACATGCCATCCTCCGTTTGGCGAAACGGCTCCAGTGGATTCCAGAAGCCAGCAGTTCCCAACAAAAATATGAGCACAGATGAGCACAGGCTTGGCCGTCCTGGGGCCCAAGAGAAGTGCAGGCCAGCAAAGGCTGCCCAACCTGAAACAGATTTCACAGAACGTTCTCAAATTCTCAAAACCTTCACTCCAGCGTGGAATCGCGTAGAACTGTGCCAAGCCCTGGGCCTCGGCCTCCTTCTTGGTAACACCAAGGGCAAAGGGCGAAGCAACATTTTCCGCCACCTGCATCGACCCAAGAATCGCGCATCCTGCAAATATCTGCAAATGGCATCTTTGGCATCCTACCTGTACCCTGATGGCATCCCCTTTGCCAGCTGTGCGCCCCCCAGCGCCTCAATATTTGCCACAGCTACAGATGCCATCTCCTTGCACAAGAAGTCATTCTTCCACTTTCCATTCACGGATCAACCCCACTCACTGCTCTAGTTGTCCTCCCCGTGAAAGATCATCTGGGCAAGAGGGACACCCTGCCACTGAAGCCGGAGCTGTCATGAAAAGCTACAGCCGTGTTCGTCCTATTTCGTCCTCAAGCTCCCAAGAGCCTCCACAGATGCTGCGTCACCGACCGCAAAGATCTGTCCTTGGCCCAGCGGTTCCAGCACCGCACCTGCCATCGCGACTGCAAAAGCAAAAAACGTGTGAGATCACGAATGAGCACTCGCACTCACGCGAGAACTGGGCGGACCCTGAGTCACTTCTTCAACGCTGGTCAGGCCCATGTGGCTGCTGCAGAGAACCTGCAAAGCGCTCTGAGTTTTACTAGGATGAATATACCAGTTTTTTGCTTCGTTGCGTGTCTTTGTCTGCTTGTGTTTTTGGGTATCAAGGCTCCACCTCCCGATCTCCCCTTCGGCTACTGGGAGGCCGAACCCAAAAAGAGGTGTTGGGTGGCGGACCCTAAACCCGAAGAGTTCACCCCAAAATGGGGATGTTCACATAGCGGGAGATGTTGGGCGCGCAAACCCTAAACCCTGTTAATGCTGGCTGGGAAACCCTGAAACCAAAAACGGGGGGCATGGCGACCAAAAACGGTTGGGTGGTTAGCCCTAAAGATGCTCAAGAAATGCTACAAAGATGCTGTGTCACCCATCTGGGTGGCAAGTCTGACAACCCAACGTCTTGGACGTGGCAAACCCAAAACCCTAAAGGACTTGTTGGGTGGCGAGCCCTAAACCCTAAACAAGATGTTGGGCGGCAAGCCCTAAACCCTGTTGTTGCTGGGTGGCAAACCCAAAACCCGAAGACGGTCTGGCCAACCCCAAACCCTAAAAATGTCGGGTGGCAAACCCGACACCCAGAAGAGATGCTGGCTGGCACAGATAGGTGGAAAGCCCCGGCAACCGAATGCTCTGAGCATGGCAGGAGCGCCAAACCTAAACCTTCAAAGGAATGCGCCGATTTTTGCCATGGGCTCGCGGAAAACGGTTTTTGGTCTCTGAAGCGGGCCTTTGCACAAGCCACAACGGCTTGATTGCAGCACTTTGCGGCCAAACACACATAGGTGTGTGTGTGGACGACTCGCATCTTCTGTCGTCCAGCCAATCAGCCTGCTAAAAGAAGGCCGCGAACGCGAGCAAACAACCATGTCTGCAACTGCAGACTACGGGGCGCAAGCCCAACTCAGTTGCAGCCATGTCAATGTATTTCCCAAAAGGAAAGAGCTGCGCTGAGGGCGACACAGCTGGAGACGCCAGCATGATAAACTGATCTGTTGGAAGACGTTGCGATTTTGTTCAGAAGCCTGAATGAATATTGAATGCCCTGCAACATGGACCTGCCAGCTCCAGACATGCCTCACCGCAACCACAACGAGTTTTTCCAGCCTGAGTCACAAGTCAAACGCTCGAAGCCAGACAAAAAGGCTCTCTGGACCCTTGCTGACGGCTGACCGCCGTTCTTGAAACACACAATATGAATTGGCATCGGAGTGACCTGGCTGAGCCAATCGAAAAGACCCTCTTGCATGAGACTGCGAAAGTTGCCGCAATGGTTAAGGCGCCGTAAGTCCTGTACCCTAAACTCCTAAACCCACATCCTGGGCCAAGGCTGGCTTTGGCTTTGGGCTGCTTTCAACGCTGGCACTGCCTGGGCCGCCCCGACTGTCCGCCATGCGGAACGCAGAGTTTCGCTAATTCACAATGTCGTGGAGCATTCGCTCCGACGCTTGCGAGCGCAGGACTGCCATTGCTTCGCGCACGTTGAGCAGGGCCATCTCTGAGCACTTCCGTGCCGCCAAGTTTGCCAAGGCGGCAAAATTTGCCTTGCGCAGGCAGCGCAGCAAGCGCGCTGGAACGGGCCGCGATGGAGCTGCGGGTGCTGGGGTGGTTTTGTCCTGCCTTTCAGCCTCCATCTCCTGCTCCAAGATTTCCTTAGAAGGACGGCAGACTTTCAACTACTGCAGCGCATTGCTTGCAAAGGCCCCAATACACACAACCCGAAAATGGCTCTTCTCCGACAGGTCCATGTACCTGCATGTTAAGTACCTGGATCCGAAACGACTTGCCACGTTGTTCCCATGAAAGACATTTGGGCTCAAGGTATAGACTACACACGAGCCGAAATCCTTTCTGCTCTCAGTCTCCAAGAGATCTTCCGTGCCCCGCAGGCCTGCCTCACGGGCGGTGTCCTGGATACATTAGGCCACTACCCTGCTACTTCTTTGTCCATGACTATCTACGCAACAGCCTGCTGCGTGGTATTATGTCGCAACTCCCCAGTGTGACGCTGGATTGATGTAGCTTGTGGCTGTGCGATGCGACGTAGGGCAGGCACCCCTCAATCATCTCTTTCCTGAAAGCCAAAGCACTTCTTTTACACTCAAGGCCTACCGCTCGAGTATGGCTCCTTGAGTACTTGCAGGGCCAAGCAGAGGAAGTTGGTCTTGGACATCTCCTCGATCATGCGGCGCTGCTGCTTGTCGAGGTCCAGCTTTGTGGTCTGGTCATGGTGCAAGTGGCAGAAGTTACAGCCGGCCCCGGCTCTGCACAACCTCCGAGGATGAAGGGTTAGGGTTTAGGGCTTAGGGTTTAGGATTTTGGGCTTCGGGCATCCCAGCCGCCAGGACTTCTATCGCACACAGGTGAAAGTGAGAGCGTGATGTAGCACACCAGGCATGTCCCTCCATCATTATGAGCTCAGCGTACCCCTCAACCGGAAACCCTGAACCCTATACCCTCAGAGCCTTCCTGCAGCCACGTGCACGCACGGCCGCTGGCAAAGGGCCGGGTGACCCCTGCTGCCAGAGCTGAACACCGTGTCTTCATCTCCATGCTCCTCGTCCTAGGGTTTAGGGTTTAGCGTTTAGGGTTTAGGGTTTGGGGTTTGGGGCTTAGGGTTTACAAGGGTTCTTGTCTATGGGTGCAATGCTTGGGCGGGGAGAACGTTTGAGGTATCTGCGCAGAAAAAAGGAAGCGGCTAAGGTTTCTGGAAGTGTAGGGTAGCCTTCAGGGACTCGAGCACTACAGTAAAACGAAAGAGGCGAACCTATGTTACACAGTGTACGGTATATAGTGCACTCTGCTGTAGAAACATATTATGAGGTATTTAGTACAAGGACTAGACAAGAAATACAGCCTAGCTACCATGTAGCATAATGATGGGACCCCTAAACCCCATAAAATGGGACTCTCAAACCCCATAAAATGGGACTCTTAAACTCTGAAAAATGGGACTCGTAAACCCGGGACTCTTGAACCCTAAAAAGGGGGACTCTGAAACCCTAGGAAATAGGACTCTTCAGCCCTATAAACCCTATAAACCCTATAAACCCTATAAACCCTATAAACCCTATGAACCCTATAAACCCTATAAACCCTGAAACCCTCTAAACCCTCTAAACCCTCTAAACCCAATAAACCCAATAAACCCTATAAACCCTATAAACCCTATAAACCCTATAAACAACCCTATTAACCTAAACCCCCTATAAACCCTAAGCGGCTTGCGCGTCCTGCACCGGTGCTTGCGCGGCTGGTGCGCGCCGGGGTCCCGGCAAAGACTCCACGTAGCGCTCCAGCTCCGCCTCCAACAGCAGACCCGAAGGATTCGAGGGGTAGAAGTTGTAGTGTTTAGGTTTCGGGGTTTAGTTTAGGGTTTAGGGTTTAGGGTTTAGGGTTTAAGGTTTAGGGTTTAGGGTTTAGGGTTTAGGGTTTAGGGTTTCGGGTTTCGGGTTTAGGGTTTAGGGTTCAGGGTTCAGGGCTCAGGGTTGAGGGTTTAGGGTTCAGGGTTCAGGGTTCAGGGTTAGTTAATTTAGGGTTTAGGGTTTAGGGTTTAGGGTTTAGGGTTTAGGGTTTAGGGTTTAGGGTTTAGGGTTTAGGGTTTAGGGTTTAGGGTTTAGGGTGTAGGGTGTAGGGTTTAGGGTTTGGGATTTAGAGTTTAGGGTTTGGGGTTTAAGATATGCCTGGACCCTTTGTTTGAACATGTTTCAGAATGCACGGAGGATCCCAACATACTGACCTCCTTGCCATACCAACTTTCTCATAACTGAAATTCCTTTGAGATTACCCCATAAACCCTATAAAGCCCCTAAAGACCCTAAACCCAAACAAAAACCCCAAAGCCCCCAAACCCTCAACCCTAAACCCTAAAACCCTAAACCCAAAAGACCCTATACACCCTAAAGGCCCCTAAACACCCTAAAAGAAACCTAAAAACCCAAAAGAAAGACCCACAACGGGCCGCCTCCGTGCTCTTGGCCCAATCCCGGCCCATGCTCAGCGGGGGAGCACTGTGGGCACGGCCTGTGCGGAGCTCACGGGCCCGGTCCTCGTCCTGAAAAAAAAAAAAAGGACCGAAGCTGGCTGTAGGCTCATTAGGGCCTTAGGGTTGTGTGGTTTAGGGTTTAGGGTTTGGGCCTGGGTTGAGGCCTTCTAGGGCTGAGCCGGTTGAATTTGTGTGGGCTTTTGGGGGGCGGTTTGCAAACACATGAAAGCAGGAAGCAACCAACGGCACCAAAGTTTCGTGTTGCCCCTCAATGCACTGCAATCTTGTACAGCAATCTCTGCTCATCATTGCATGTCGCCTGAGCCCTAAACCATCCTAAACCCCTAGCCCTGAGGGTCAAATTCATGCTTCCTCCAGGAGCACGTCCAGGAAGGTGAATCGGTAAGCTACCCGCGCCATGGTCCAAATACGTGGGCAACTTGAGCCTTTATGGCTTCCAAAAAACCACAAAACCCTTCGGATACTGAAAACACAATCCCCCTGTACTTTGCAAGCAGAAGCCGGCGAGTCTAAAGCAACCAGCCCAGGAGGCGGTGTTGGCAGCAGCACCGCAATCAAAAGGTAGCAGGGATTGCAAATGACAATAAGGAAGACATAATTTAGGGGTAAAAAGCTATTGGTACTTATGTTGAGTAGAGTAACAGTATAACAGAAACATGAAGTAGCTAAACCCTAAACCCTAAACCCTAAACCTTCAACTTCAGCATCCCAAGGTCCCAGGTTCCATCGAGGATTCGTTTCTCGCAACGATTGGCCCGTTGTCCGCGTTGCAGCCCGAGGGTGTTAGCGTTTAGGGGTTAGGGCTTAAGGGTTCTCATAGAGTAGAATGCAAGAGTAGAATCGAGGAGAAGAAAGAGTAGAGAGTAGAGTGTATAGAGTATAGAAAAGAGAGTGGACCTTGCTCAGGATCTGCTTCTCGTCAGCAGCGGAGTCGCACACTGGAAACTGATGAGGGAAACTGGAAAACGCAGATTCGGGAAAGCAAAAGCGCGGATTCGAACTAAAAACGGGGATTCGGAAACTGGAGACGTGATTTGAAAAACTGGAAAACGCTGGATTCGGAAGCCGCAGAGTCGGGAAGCTGGAAAGCACGGATTCGGGAATCGCAAAGCTGTCTGAACGCATCCTTGACATGAATGTTATCATCCCCCCTTTCCCGCCGCCCCCCCCCTCCCCCCACTCCTACCCCCTCGAAGTTTTCTTCATTGGGCAATTTCCTGAATGTCACGGTTCCTGGATTGCCAGTTTCCTGAATCGCTTGGTTACCCAAACCACGATTTCCTGAATCGCGCGGTTCCTGAATCGCGGTTACCGCAATCGCTCGAAGCCAGCTTCCTGAATCGCTTAACCGCAGTTTCCTGAGTCCTGGTTTCCTGAACCCTGGTTTCCTGAATCCAATTTCTGAATCGCACGAGCCCAGTTTCTGAGTCGCACATATGTTCGTCGCGGCGTTGCCTGAAGATGTTGGCTGGAAAAGACGCGGCGTTTTTGTTGCAAAAAGTAAGAGTATGTGTCTTGATTGTACTTCCATTTCCTGTGTGCACATACATATTATACACACAAGTGCGGAGCACATCTTACTCAGATCCCATTGTGCGCACGGAAAACGTCGACCTGCATCCGTTTGTTGACGCGGATCTGGCCGTTGCTGCGCAGCACCTCGAACTCTCAGGTGGCAGAGGTAGCAAGACAACATCCTAAGCAGGGTCTTCACGAGCAACAACCCTAAACCCTAAACCCTAAACCCTAAACCGTAAACCCTAAACCCTAAACCCTAAACCGTATTGCCCTTCAGAGACTCCAGAGACTCTGGAGGCTGTAAGGACAGGGCCGATCGGTCCACGAAGAGCTCTGAAGCGCGAGGTTTTGTACCAACGCACCAAAGGACCACCTCGCCTGGGCACCCACTGCACACTCTACGTCTCTTTACGGTATGATGACGAACACATGCAGCCGCACCTTCTGAAACCAGTTCGGGCACGAACGGCTGGCCAAGGCGAAGCTTGACTCCCTGGCCATGCTTGGAAGCCATGGAACTGCGCACAACTGCGCACAACTGCGCACAACTGAGCACAACTGAGCACAACTGAGCACAACTGAGCACAACAGTGCACTCTCCCACAGTCCCAGAGTCCAATGCGAATGCCCTCTCTGAAGCCTGCTTTGCAAAGAACTCCATGGTGTAGTCGCGCGCCGGATCCGCAAGCTGCGGTAGAACGTGCGCAGCACCTCGCTCAGCCCCCGCTCCATCCGGGCATCACACCAGGCCCACTAGAAGTTGCTACAGGAACATGCAGCAACGTGTGTGGATGTGTGTAGGCATCCCGGCCATCCACCAGTGTCACCTCGGCTAGGCCGTCATGTCCAAGACGTCCAAAGACAAGCGAGGGCTTCATGGGGCGTTTCTAGCCGTTTCTGACATCCGCGCCTTCAGCCGCGGGAAGAAGTGGACCAGCTCCGCAGCCAGCTCGACACCTTCAGAATCGGGAGGAGACACGCATTTTTAGGCACCGTGCGTTTGCACACGTCACACGTCGCACCTACTAAGCCAGCTCCCACGACCACGGCTCCAGGAGCACTTGCCAGCTGCTCGTACAAGAGTTGCAGGCTTCGCCGGCGACCCTGGCAGCACAGTCAGCCATTTTTCCCGGTTTCCCGCTCCGCTTGCCAACGTACATGAACAACGATGGCCTTCTCTCGCTAAACATACGTCACGTTTCTACAACATGTCCAAAGAAAAGAAGTGTCAGGAGTGAAACGCACACACACACACACACAGACAGAACGAGACGCAGGGTACTGCATCAAAAAAGCGAAGCTCTGCCTGCCTCCAGGCGCCGCTCGTCCAAAGCGGGCCCACAAACTCCGGCCCCAACCGCGGCTGTGGCTCCGCCTGCGGCCCCGCCGGGCCCTGAAGCCGTCAGCGGCGCGTCCTTTGGCCTTCCCATCAGTTCTTTGGCACATGTAATGGGATTTTTTCGAACAAGAACACGCAACAGCGCACGGCTGCAACGCACAGCTGCAACGCGGAGCTGTGGCATCACTTGGCCTGGCCCCGGATGATGAGGAGGCTGTGGGCTGCGGCATGAGTGAGCTTTTGGCAAGGCTAGAACCGACCGTGGTCATGAAGTCTCAACTCATGCTTGCCCGCTGGAACAACAAGCTCCTCCAACGCACGAGGCTTCCACAAGCCGTTGGCCACACCGACAGCCACCACGCAGTAATCGAAGCTCATCCTGTCCAGTAACAACTGCGCGGCAGGGGCAACATGACACCATCTTAGAATTTTATGCGCCCTTGGAATCCGGAAAGTCAGGAGGCGGAAGCTGCGGTGCTAACTTCACATCTCGGAGCCTGGTCTCCTCTCGGATGCTGCCAACAGTTGGCTCCTTGAGAACGCTGTGGGACTTTGGGCCCATGTACCCCATGAAAACCACGCCCTAGCAACAGTCGTGACATGATGCTCAGGTTGCTGCCACGGTCAGGGTGCCGCGACCTTTGAGAAAGGAGCAGCACACACACACAGAAGTATGCACGTCACGTGACAAAAGCCTGACAGCTCACCAAGCCGAAGATGGCCCAGATGGACTGAGGCTGTGGCCATTGGCAGCGATGGTGCCACCGCCTGGACTGCCTGAAGGCACGTCAGATGCACACGCACCAGATTTCCAAACATCGAAGATGCTCAACGATGTTGAAAATAAAGATCGCTCTTCTTTTCGAAGATCTGCTTCGCCTGAGCCGGCAAACCTCGAGGGAGCGTCAATCTTGGTGGCCTTCCATGTGAGATGTGAGTACTATGTGAGTACTATGTGAGTGCTTTCTCTCATGCTTTGAGAGATCCTTTTTTCTCCCAGTTTCAGCCCAAGGAGGGGAGCGGCCTGGCCAAGCACGAACTCGACCCCGAGCTGCCCCTCGAGGACCTTTTTAGGAGGAGCCCAGCATCTTTAAAGGGCTCACTGAATGGGCAGAGCAAGCGAAGCCAAGCGAAGCCCAACCGAAGCCCCCAAGAGCACGGTTTTTGATTTTCGTGCGCCTCCCGATAATCGAAGGTGATCCTTGCATCTCACTCGCCCCGGACAAGAGGGTGAAGCGAAAGGGGTGACAGATGAATCTGGCAGCTCTCCTGGACAAGTGTTGAGGGTCCGCAAGGGCACGCAAGATGCTGGGCGTGAACTCGAAGAACTCTTTGGAGTCCACAACCGTCACCTTTTTGAGAAGTGAGACAAACAATCCATGTGGGGGGGGGGCTACCTGTGGTGCTCCCTTGCCTGGAAGTGATGCCTCAAGCGGTCAGCGCAGAAGAGGCCCGTCGGGCCACCCCCAACGACTACAACACGCTTCGGAGCTCGCGGAAGCAAATGCCTCAGAAGTGTTGGACGGTGTTGAGAGAAGCGAGTTTTTAAAGAGAACACACATGAAATACGGTCGCACACTCTTCTGCGTCTGGAGGCCTCGCCCCCGCTGGTACCAGCGACCGCGCGAAGTGGTGCATGCTTTCATTGCACACTCGCCATACTCATACACAAGTGTATCACTGTTGTATCACACGCTTGTACTACTCATGCTTCATGCCGCTTCATGCTGCATGTTCAAGCTGGATTTCTTATTGGGACTTGTTCAGACATTGTCGCACAAAGCATTGCATGCCCATGCTGACCGAAGCAGACAGGCTACTCTTGACCTCTCATTCATGGCTGCACGTCAAGTCTACGCTTCCTAGGAGGATGTCCACACAGTGCTCACCCACATCAGGCGCCTGCCATGACCCACGGGGCTCTAGATGTTTCTTCTCGCAGCTGCCACTGATCTGAGGGATGCTGTACACAAGATGTATCATCTGTCGGGCCTTGGGGAGCAAGTGGCTATGGCCCATCCGCCGCGTGTTGCGGCAGCTCGGCCAAAGTTGCCACGAAGCCTGCACAAATGCCGTTTCTAACGGTATCTGTCGACCTTCCAAACCAAGGCCGAGACAGTGCCTAACCTGATTTGCAAAGTCTAGGTGCAAACTATTCAGTCCATCCAGGCAGAAACCTTCAAGGGACTTGTCGCACCTGCAAACTAGTGACTATAGTCTTGATCGGGGCTCGGAGGCTGCGAACGCTCCTTTGGCGCTGGCGGTGTTAATGCTCGCCCCGGCATCGGCAACGATTCCCGGAGTTTCGGCAGGCAAGTGCCCAAACTCCGAGACACAGCCATCAGTAGTAGATCCGCAGGGCTTCATAGAGCCGGTTGTCGAAGACAGAGAGGGCAATCGAGAAGGCCTCTTCGGAGGCAGATTCGGATTCCCTCAAGTTGCTTCAAAACCCCCGCCCCAACCCCCCCGGGTACCTGCAAAGGGCTCAACGGAAAGGCTGCGTCCAGTGCAAAGCTGGCTCCGTCGATGCGGCCGAACTGCATGGCCAGAGCATCCTGATTGGGGTGACGCCGGCGCCTCTATGATTCTGAACACGGACCCTGAACGTTGGCTACAACTCGACATCTGGTTTTCCTAGATACAGCCCCCTTTGAGATTGAATCTTCAACCAGCCCGTCCGGCTGCTCCGGTTTGAAGCTGCTGTCCGCCTCGTGAACGCAAGAGATATCTAGGCCCAAACAGACAAGGCAATGTATTAGTATTATTTACATAATTCATGCTATTGATGATATTCATATTGTTATTATTCTAAATATCGTGAATAGTATTAATATTCACAATATATTTAATACTATATACATATATATATGAATTATATCTGCATTCTAATTCGCCTGCACCAGCTGGAAGTTCTTGGAAGACGAACAGTGGACACGCCCATGGAAGTTCATGCGATAAACCTTTCCTCAGAATGCACTTTCGTAAGTGCATGCGCACCAAACGGCGACTGAACATGAAACTCAGTTTTGCAGAGTTGCGCGTTGCGTCCCAAGTGGACGATGGACTCACCAGATAGTTGAGCCTGAGAGAAGCTTGAGGGTAATTTGATGGAGGCTCCCGCGAACACTGGGAACGACAACACAAAGGGTACCAAACACCTGGGTTCTTACATGTAGCGGCAGGCGGCCCGTTTTCGCGACTGGCACTGCCCGCAGCAGCATTGAGCAACATGCCCTCCTGGCATGCAGCAACAAGGCGTAACATTCGAGTGCTAGCTGAAGGCACGTTGACATACATTGACAGTCCCAGTGGTACTGCCATGTACTGCATACATTTCGCAGCAGTGGACTTCCCCAATCACCAAATACTGCCACTGCGTTATATGTCATAGTCTACAAAGACCAAACGTAGGGTTCATGAACTATACGATCCATAATATTCTGATTCGTCTTATATGGGGCTGAATATGGTTCATACGATATGATATTCATATTTTATGGTTCATAGTCGTGCTTGTTCAATCTCCGAGAGAGAGAGAGAGAGCAACAGAGAGGGAGAGAGAAAGAGACAAAGAAAGAAAGAAAAAAAGAACGAAAGAGAGAGAGAGAGAGACGAGGCCTGGCCGTTGCGCGCGGAAAACGAGGCGGCGGAAGAGCTGCTCGGCAGCACCACGTGCCTTTGCTGCTCTGCTGTCTTTGGGGACATGAGAGAAAAGTGGGGAAACAAAAAACTCTCTCTGTTTTTTGTTTGGGAGGGGGGATGCCCTGGGCCGTAAACCCTAAACCCGAAACCCTAGTGGGAAATTATCTTGTTTGGGGGGTTTTGGCTCTCTTCAACAGAGAAAAGGTTGCCAAAGAGCGGCTTTTCCGACTTTTTTAGCCACAGGCACATGCTGCGTGGCGCATCGCTGGGCTTCCGAAACCGCACGGCGCAGAGCTCCTGCATCACATCTTGATGATCCACACTTCTAGACTTCTGTGGCCTCATTGAAGGCAATGTGACACATCATGTCCTCTCGCAACGCGCCGGATGCTCGCCTGCGTTCTGTAGGTGCAGAATCTTCCATATCTGTTGCTGCCCCCGCCGCCCAGCTTTGGTCCCAGAAATTCAGATCCGATCTATCAACGTTCTTGGGTGAGCTATCTGGGCAGGCCAAGCAAACGTGCAATCTGATTTCGAACTGATAACTTCATCGCACCTGCTAGTTTTGAACGCCACGCGAAATGGGAGAGTAGGATGATGCGTTGGCTCCCTTCTCTTTGAATGCGAATGGGAATGTGCACCTTGACATGTCGAGCATGTTCGAAGCACAACAGGGCCCCTTCTAGGACCCCTCCGGGACCTTTCCCCAACCTCTCGAGGGCCTCTCGAGGCTAAAAACGCCCCAGCCACGTCCACGCTTTCGTGTCGGGAACCGGCTTTTGCCAGATTGCGAACCTGCCTCGTCACCTACTCCACGACGCGTGTCGACAAGCAGAATTCACACGGACTTGACGGTATGTTGGTTGAGAACTTCCCCCTGGACTTCACGTGGCCTTGTCAGGCTTCCCCGTCTGTCTTTGCGCGTGTTGTGCAATGGTGGCTTCTTACGCTGTGGAAGCTGTCAACATTGCTCAGCACTGGTCTGCACCTCAAAGTAAAGCAGGTCTTCAGGCAACTGCATGCGCTTTGCTAACGTATCGCTAGCATATCGACAAACCAATGATCGCAACCATTGATCGCACCAAGTTGCTGCCCATGAAGCAGGTACTGGGTGCACATAGCATTTCCTGATGACCAGCCACAGGGTCAAAAAGCCGGCAGGCCAGTCACTTGCAACGAGGGGTACTCACTGCCGCATGCCTTGCAAGAGCGACGCGCACAACACACCAAGGCATTGCAGCAGCCTGAAAGCTTCAAGCCCTAAGACTCTCAAACCAGTAGGACCTTCGGGCAACCCTCAGAACACTGTAAACGGTAAAGCAATCACCCTGTAAATCCGAAAGAATCTGTCAACCGAAGATCTCGTGACTCCCGCCAAGATGAAAGCCTTAAGAGAAGCAAAACCTGACCTGTGATGCCCGGTGTCCTGTGAGCCGACCCAGGAAGCAAGGGGACTCGCGATCGAAGTCCAAAGCCTTGAGCCAGGGAGAGCCAAGAAGTGAAACCAGGCACCTAAAGCCACGGGAGAAAACCGCATAAACACATACCGCTCCAGTGAACCGAGGTTCATTTGCAGAGATGACATAGTAGGGCCCGAAGGTCCGCTGCTGCTGTCGTTCAGCTGCCATCAACATCACCTTTGCCCCGAAGAAATCTGGCCATTTTAAAAGGCTTTAACATGGCTTTCACTGTGTATATTGGTCCAAAACACCTCGTCTGAAACCCCTCCTTCCTGAGCTAGGCGAACATAGAGACCATAGCGTGGCCTGCAAGCAAAGGCTCCGCGAGCAAACAAAGGGTTCATGTGGGCTGGGCCAATGCCCAATGCCTCTTCAGCACTCCAGCACGGAGCACCTGGCAGAATCATGCAGAAAAACAGTTGTCAAGTTGTCAAGGAAAGACAACGGAAACTGACAACTCAGAAGACTCACCACGCATCCCCGCCTCGACGCGACCCCGCAACGTTCCTGCGTTCAAAACAAATCGAAATGGGAGGATCTCAGCACACTGTGGCACACTGCCTATGCAGAAACACTCTCTGCTTGGCAGGCCTGCCCCTGGGCCGAGCACGGCCGCGGCAAAATCATGGCGAAATGTTAGGTGATTCAGAGCTGCTGGAAAAGACCTGACGTCAGCACAGCATGCTATGCTAACGTTGCTATAATGCCGTTTTGGAATGGGTCTCACAACTTTCACACACTTGCAAATCAAAGGGGTCCGAGGAGCAGAAGATGTTCAAAGAATTCCCTCTTCCGGCGTGACCTGGCCTGAAGGCAACTTCTGCTAAAACGCACGTATTGGAGGCTGCTATTCCGGCTGGGCACTTTCCAAGCAAGATTGTGCATGAAGCAGATGGTAGAAGACCCGCAAATCCTGGCCTTGTCATGCACATTCGTTGCAACCTCAGCCGATCCATGGTCAACCTTGGCATGAGCGCAGACGCGATGTGATCTTGGTGGTAACGGTCTTTCTGACCACCGGGGAGCCACACCTGGGCTGCGAAAGACGAGTCAAGGCCAAGCTCACTCGTGGGATTCACCGTCTGTGAATCCACTCCATCCGACTCGGAGTCCACATCCTTGGCACTTCACCGAGATGCAACCGGCAAGCCCGAGACGAAGCAACCGGTTTAAACCTCAAAACCGGCCAAAGAATGACATGCTGCTGCGCGGCCAAGACCTGCCAGCTTGCTGCCTCGCCAGAATCGACCCTGCAGGGAACAAAGTCTTCGCGCAGCCTCTTAGAACACCTTGAACACTGGGATACACTATTCCTCCCTCCAAAAATGGTGGACACACGTGAGGACGCCTGGCGAACGAAAACTCGTCAGCGAAGCCTGGGATCGGTTCATCTTCACGTGGCCTGGAATCAACACTGACGTAGTGAACAAGCGTTCACACTGCTGTGGCCCTCTAGAGGGAGATGCTGAAATAAAATTGCCATTTCCGGCCCAGCAGCTGACTGACAGGGTAACCACCTCGTGAAGGGAATGAAGCGAACGCCTGGTAACAGGGCCCTTAAGTGAATGTCAAACCAAAACTAACAGATTGAGACATGTTGCCAGGAAGCACCTCTTCCCTCACAAAACCGGCATCTGCAGCAATACGAAGCCCAGCCGATGCCTTACCAACGTGATGCTACCAGCATTTGAGCCGGGTAATGACGATTGGGCCACGACAAGGAACACAACAGCGGCATCAGAAAGCACCACCATGCAATGGGACGGGGATGCGAGAACCTTCACGCATCCCTTTTCTACCCTGTGTCACAAATTCAAGATGTGTCTGGCTTTGGGAATATGTAATTAGAGTAGCTGCCTGCATGAAACACCGCCAACTGTTGACATAAGCGTGGGAAACAAGGATAGCAACAAAGATGTCCTAAAGCCACCAATTGGGCGCCAAAGGACACCTCCGATTGCCATCGTTCAGCAAGCGAAGCGCACATGACACACAGCTACATGTCACTTAGACCGCACATGAATGTCATTGGCCTACATGAACTTCATTACCTCAACGAAATCGCACCACGTTGTTCTACATGACAACTTTGCTGTGTACTACATCGATCTACAATATGTAGCGTTACAAGGAAATATGTTGAACAAAGACTAGCATGCCCGAATTCTGCTTTGTTCAAGACACGATGCAGCTTTGTTTGATTAGAAGAAAGCTGCGGGCATTGCAGCTGTGTTCATGAACTTGTCATACTGTTTCGCCTGGCCTAGACTGGCGCACGTGACACACACAATAGCTACATGTTGAACGTTTTCTCGTCAATGGCTTCTCGCTCTAAAAAAAAGCTGTACTTGTGATGTTGATGCAAACAAGCAAACTAAGATGCGACAGCACAAGGGCGGGTTGGTGAAGGCATCTTCATCGGCCGGCCGGCGACCCTCGCCACCCCGCGACCACTCCCCTTGACTTGATCCGCTGTAGAGTGGGTTACACACACATGGATGAATGGGTGCCATCGGTCTGGCACTTGCTCGCATTCCGCATGTAGTTTAGATGTTATCGGAAAAAGGAGTGCAACGACACGTGTTGCCCATGCAAATTGCATCACACCTTGCTGCACATGCTCAATCGACTGCTGCGGCATGGTCATCCGACCGTTGGAACACCACGTGCTGCCCATGGAGCCGGTATGTCTAGGTTATTATCCTATAGTTTGAGCCGCGTTGCGGGATTGAGGAAGTATGTTTGTTCCAATTCCTGTGCAACCGACGCTGCCTGAAGGCCCATGTTGCTGGAGTCGTGCTCCGCTTGCCCACTTCTGCACGCCGCCCTGTGCTTGTACATCTAAGGCATCTGTAGATTAGTGCAAGCTGTGTAGTCCTGACCAGGTGAGATGGGTTTTTGGAAAACACCTGGTTCTTTTATCTTTTCAACGCGACCGTCTCTAACTAGCGACCGCCAAACCCGACCGACCATCAGTTTTCTGCGCTGTTACAAAAGAAACACAGCACGCCAAACATGTCACCTTGGAGGTTTACGGGGTTCATGAATTACTTGTTTCCATTGGCAAATCTGACACGTGGGAAAACCATGTAGCGAGTCTTCGCTTCCTTGAAGAGCAGACGCGTCTCTGTGAAGATCCTTCGAAGCTTCACACTGCAGGTCGAGGCAAAGGAAAAATGGCAACAAAAAGAAACCGAAGGTCTTTGCTGGAACTGCGACAGTCACTCCAAACATTTCACAAACTACAAAAATTGGTGTTCAATGCTTCTGTCGCTTTACAGTTTCCCTGTACATTTGGCACATGCCTTCTAAACGAAATATGCAGAAAAACACTAGTTAGAGTTTCTGAACAGGTCTAATCTACTCATGGACCTTAACTTATTTGACAGTTGTTAATCTTAGCATTGTTCTTAAGCAACTGCTTCCTGAAAAAGCTCCACAACAAAAGCGGGGAGCCAGGTTAGGCGTCCCAACCCCATAAAATTGAAAGTGAACTCACAGCAGCTTGCCTGATACGAAATGCGCGCTCACAAAGGCAAAGGCAGAAACTACTGGCACTAACAATGAACCATTCTCACCGAAAGCACCCTCTACACTTCGGGACGCAAGCAAACTCAATTCCGAAATTTCGACCTTCAAACAAAGGGTGACCTGATGATATAGAGGGCGATTGTTGCAGCACCTGCCGTGAAGGTCATGCAAGCGGTTTAGAAATGGTGGGGTGCTTCGTCAGTGATGCTATGAGCTCCAGGCTGGAAGATCAAGAATTTTGCTTGCCTCAATATGATCAATGGCAGAGGCAGCACAAGCAATCTCTCGTGGCTACGAATTGCACTAATCGGTATGATAACAACAATGATAGCCATGATACAAGGCTGAAAGTACTAACATAAACCTATATGGCCACAATCATGTAACAGAAATAATAATGACAGAGTTGCACAGCACAAGAACATAGAGCAAAAATGTCGAAACTTTGTTGCCGCAAGCGCTCCATCGCTGGGCAACTCTGGTTTCAATTTATAGAAACTGTTTGACCTTGGTCTGGGCGGCTAATCGCCACCTAACCCCTTGGCTAGCTCCTCGCTAACTTCCTGGCTGCCAACTCAGACCTCAACTTCGTGTGCAGTTTCATGAGCGCATCACACTTGTCATTTGCTGAACGGTTCGCCGCTTTAGCAAGGTCAATGAAGCTCTCCACTTCCTCCAGGCAACGCTGACTGTGGTATAGCCCAGCGACAGCTAGGCCTCCTGCCAAAAGACCAAGCCCGAACCCGAGTACTCCCAATGCTACGCCAAGTCCGCAGCCTTCTTTCACGGAGCAACCAGCAACTCCAGCACCCACAATACCTGCCCCAAACCTCATTACGGCAGCACCTGCGCACCAAGGCTGTACATCTAGCAGGTCTTGATTCAATTTCAACGCTTTTTTAATGTAGCGCTCGTAGCGCTCATTCAAGTTCGACATATCCTTTTGCAGCGCGATGTCTTTCTGCAGCTCGATTTCGATATTCTGCTCGATCTCGATATTCTGCTTCGGCAGCACGTGCTCGGTTTGCCGTGCGGGGCTAGGAGCCCCACCGCAAAGTAAAGCTGCTTTGCAAATCGGGCGCATCCCGACCAGCACGTAGCATCAAAGGGCCATCTGGGAGCACGAACAGGCCGTGTGGGTTCGAAGCCGTCATGGTGATGAGAGGCTCTCATGCGCTGGAAATGAAACTCGATCCTTGCTGCAAGCTTCGAGGATACACGGCTGAGAGCATCTACTAAATCATCTGTTTCTTGCTTCAACTCTGGCAGCCGTTTTGTCTTCATTTCCCAGACTTCAGAAAAGGACCACCAGGCGGCTGCCAACGCAGCTACGGCAAGTGCTAAGAAGTCCCACATGACACAGCAATTCAGACATGTTGATCGTGGCCTGAATAGGCTGCAGACCTTCCTGTTCCATGAGTTCAATTTCGTGCAAGTCAGCCGTGTTGATCGTGTCCTCAATAGACTGCAGGCCCTCCTGTTCAATGAGTTCAAGTTTGTGCACGGCTGTAGACTGGATCTTCTTGCACGGCATCTTGATCGCGGCTTTAATCGACTGCAGATCTTTCTGTTCAATGCCGTGCGCGGATGCAGACTGGATCTTCTTGCAAGACATCTTGATCGCGGCCTTAATCGACTGCAGATCTTTCTGTTCAATGCCGTGCGCGGATTCAGACTGGATCTTCTTGCAAGACATCTTGATCGCGGCATCAAGAGACTGCAGACCTGTCGCGCAAATGCCGTGTGCGGCTGGAGACTGGATCATCTTGCAAGATTCGCAAGTTTCAAGCGCAGATTTGTCCGAAGCAACATGATCGTGCACATACACCGTGAAGTTGTTCTCAGACAGCCAATCCGCAAGAGAGGTTTGGTTGGTCCACATTTGCCGGTGATCTGCGACTTGAGAAAGTTCATTTGTGGCTTGAACCCCTTCTTTTTCCCCAGGGCAAGGTCCTTTGACACTTGTGCGGCTGTTCTGTTATTCAATGACACCCTGCCAGTCTTGACTTCATGCATCGCATGGCAGGGCTCGTCTACGACGTCAGTGATACGGATCTGTCCAGCATCTGTCTTCATCAAGACCTGCGTTTTGATGCCTTGCTCATGCTGGCTGGATAGCTGCTCAGCCAAAAACCGTTCGGCCTCCTGGACCATCCTCTTGTTTGTGCTCACATCCGTGCTCCGCGGAGGGGGGCCCATCTTCACTGACCCCACACATGCACACTTGAGATAACCACTCCAGCAAACAATGTTTCGCGTCTCAAATACAGCAAATTAGCAAATCAGAGAACTAGTAGCTAACAGCAGCGATATGCCATAGGAACGCCAAATCTCGGATTGCTGAAACATAAAACATGCCAGATGCACCAACTGGTTGTCGTCGTAGGTGACCGTTGGTGTAGAAGGCTTCCCAGCTGACTATTGAAATCAATGCCACATGCCACCCGAAACGAATACAGACTTAGAGTTGCAAAACATGTCGAGAAAAGAGCTTCTACTTCCAGATACAGAAGTGCATACATTCCTCAACCTATACTCACAACCTTACCAAGTCCCCTGGCGATTATGACTTGTTACCATCAACATGATGACTGCTGTTATCGTTGTCACTGTTCTTGTCTGAAGTACTGATATTCCTTATGGTGATGGCTATTACTACTGATACACTTGCTGTTGTCCTCATTGTTTTATTCTTTGTTATTCTTGTTGTTCCTGTTAAGCATGTTGGCATCACTAAGGAAGACGCTCAATGCACTCGCCAAGGCTGCAAGTCGACTCATCCACCTGCTATCCGCCGACCCCAGCAACAGCGGGGCGGCGTCAGTGAACACCCTCCCTGCCCTCACCGCAACCTCTTCCCTCTTCCCCTCCCTACCCCTTCCCCATCCCTGCACCCCCTCTCACCGTACCCCCAATCCACCCTCCCACTACCCTTCCCCTTCCCACCCTTCCCCCCACTCCCACCACCAACCCCTTTCCCCGCTCCCCGCCACCCTTCCCCTTCCCAACTATTCCACTCCATCCTCCTCCCCTACCCCTTCCCAACCATTCCACTCCATCCTCCTCCCCTACCCCCTGCCCTCACCGCAACCTCTTCCCCCTTCCCCTTCTCCACCTTTTTTGACTTGGCCTTGCCTTCTGCCCTAACCTCCCACCACCAACCCCTTCCCCTGCGACTCGATCAGATGACTGACTTTAAAGGGCTCCAGTTCCGCTTGCTTCGCCCCACTGCTCCGCTCTTCCCCCCCCCCCCCCCCCCCCCCCCCCCCCCCCCCCCCCCCCCCCCCC
>CAJNDS010002326.1:178537-491828 GCA_905221605.1 Symbiodinium natans
TCTCTCTCTCTCTCTCTCTCTTTCTTTCGTTGCGGCTAGAGGGCATGCCCCTGCGCCCAGGCGGGCCCTCTCTCTCTCTCTCTCTCTCTGTCTGTCGTCGTCTTCTAAAGCAGACAAACCCTCTCAAAAAAACAACCAAGGTCAAGGCTGGGGCAGGGTGATCTGGCATGGGAAAAGGCGAGGCCTGGCGCACGCGACGTGAGCAGAGACACCGCTCCCTGGGTTTTTCGAAACATTCTGACCGATAAATAAACTGGTGCTTTTACGACTCTTGGGGGGATGAGATGCTGACTGTGTGTGGTATAGGTATGTGTGTGTGTTTATTCATAGGTTCAGTGGACGCCCCCCCCCCCCCAGGCTCAGAGTGCGGGAAGTCGGGTGGCTGTCTCAGACTCAACTTAAACTCCCTCGCCTCTCCATTTTCATCCAGCAGCAGCGGCATCCATTCTGGATGGTTGACGAGCTCGTTCATGACGGGTCCTGACAGGTGCCATTGTGTCAAGTCAATCGACATCAACATCACCTGAGCCAGGACGGGCAGACTCCACACAGAAATCGGCCTGTTCGCAAGCGACGGACATTCTCCTGACAGGGTTGGCGCGAATTGTCGGGTAACCCATCGCGTTCTCGATTCTCAGGCTTGCCACTCTGCTGCGCCACATTCGTGACACCTGCCTCGAGTCCCTGAACGCGAGCAGGTGTCACACCAGCCACCTTCTTGGAGTTCAGCCTTGCAGGATTTAAAGTGACGTTCCAAGTTAAATACGAGGGATCAGTAGGAACCCGGATCTGAATGCTACTGTAAGGCAAATAAGACTCACCGTCTTGGACACTAGCCTCAATACACCGACCCTCCGAGCGTCTAACCCAGGAAGGCATTTGCGGACGTCGACGCCATCGTACCTCAGTCTTTTTAATTACTGTAGCACCCAGCAAAGCTCGGCACGATTCAAGGCTCTCAAGGCATTCAAGGCTCAGAATATCTCAGAACACAGCACGGCCCAACCAAACGAGGTATCAAAAGGCTCTGGCTTCGCGATGAACTCGTCACAAGCTGCGGATGTTCGGAAATTGATGAAGCCATAGCCAACATTGCACCTGGCAAGTGTACCCTTTCCAGCGACTTCGACCGCTTGATCTGACGGCCAGTCCGCAAGTCTCCTTTGCAAGCCGTGCCGGCCGCGCTTGTTCTTAAAATCAATGGGCAAATAAACGAAATCAAATCGCCCTTTGAAGTCCTCACGGGGCACTGATCCATCACGTTTTCTCGGAAAAGGAAACAAACTGACAGTTCAATGCTGAGCACGATTCCTGGTTGAGCTGCTTCACAAGCATCTCTCTCGTGTACTTGTTCGGGATGTTCCGCAACATCACGGTCGTGTAGCCTGCTGAGACCCCGGGCATGGTGTTTTGCTTTAGCTAAGCACAGCAGTGGCAGAGGGTTCAACGAAGCATCCACGCAGGCAAGCACTGTCCAGCAAAGGCGTGCCCTTGGCTCAAACTCATGCTGCCTGAGTCGCCCGGAACGGCTTGCGCGCCTGGGCTGTCTGAACCTGAGATATCACAGGAGACCACACGAGCTGTAGTCAAGGTCAATGTCCCCGTCGTTTACAGATTGCCCGCAAGAGTACTGGTCACGGTGTGCCACAAAGGTTCCTGATGTTTCTTGTGGAAAAGAGTGCTCGCACCCATGATCATCAGCCCCGGGCTGCTGCTGGCAGTAGTGCTACCTGGCAGGCCAATTGCCCACGACCATACAAAACTTCAACGATCCTTCCACGATCGCATGAGCCAGTCGCTTCTTCCTCACGGTGGTCCTATGTTTCGCTGGGATGACGCTACTCTAAGACCTGATACACCATGATACACTGAGGAACTTGGCCTGCTTCTTTGTTTTGGCGGATACAGAGATGCCAAGGGCGGAGAACTTGCACTCGTAAAACAACCAAAGGACAGGAAAACTCCCCCCAAATCGTCTGCACACACCCCTCCCCTTCAGCCTTCTGCTTGCGGCTCCTCTGCTGTGGCCTCTTGCGGCGCCTCCTCCTGTGCACATGTCAGCATGTCAAAGCCTGAGACGTTTCCCCATCTCTCCAATTCGTGGTCCGCAGTATCTCTTGCTCGCACCCAGCCTGCACAGTAGGCACAGGCTCGGAGCGTTCCTCGCGATGCCAACGCCTCAGTAGATGTGAAAGGAAATCCGATGTGAGTTATGCTTACAAGTTCGATGCCTTCAACTTCCCCCCCACGATTCGGTACAAGCTCTTGCAAGCTCTTGTGGCCCGGCGGAGCCTTAGAATTGTAGAGCTCTCCGGAAAACCGAGGGCCGAGGCCAGGACGACCAATCGTCGTTCCAGGATTCTGCCTTTAACTCTGAGAGACAGGGAGGAGAGAGGATACAGAGGATAGAGGGGAGAGAGAGGATAGAGGGGAGAGAGGGGAGAGAGGGGAGAGAGGGGGAGAGAGAGAGGGGAGAGAGGGGGAGAGAGGGGAGAGGGGAGAGAGGGGAGAGAGGGGAGAGAGGGGAGAGAGGGGAGGTATTATTCCATGATGCAAGTACCATGCACAACATCCCAGTCCACCTGTCGCTGTGAACGTCGGGAGCCGCGTGCTCCCTTCCTGCGCTGAGACCATTGCCAGTCATGTGGCCTTCAGCCCCAAGTCGGAAACTTTTTCACTTGACTCAGCTGCAAGGTCTCTGCGAAAGGGCGAACTTGAGAGGCTTCACAAGGTTCTAGGTACATGCTCATTCTCTCCTCCAGCCATAATCCCAGCTGTCCCAGGAATTGGCACCTCCAACTGTGCACCAATGATGCTTTGCAAGTCGCATCACTTGGTTTGGGTCCGATTCAGAGCAATCTCAGGAGGCGGCTGTCGTCCTTCTGACGATGGTCCTCCCAGCCTCGGGATGAAGTGAGAATGAGACATATTGAGACACATTGACAAAGACTGCGAAAGGAACCAGGCAACCGGCCATCTGAGTCTCGCCAGCTCTTGCGGCTGTACCTGGCTCCAGCTGAGTATGGCCACGCCTGCTTACTGTGGACTCTTGCGGTTGCATCTCGACCTCTCGCGCTGTGTTCTTACAGGCATCCGGTTGGAAAGGCCACTTCATTTTGCGACGCCTAGCAGCTTGTTGTTGTAAGCAAATGCGTTGTACGTCTGCGAAGAGCCCTCCAGCCCCCCAACCCCATGTCAGACATGTTGATTGTCCTACTGGTATTGGTTTGGGCTCTTGAATCACCCTGAAGCTTGAAGCCTTCCTTAAGCCTCTTGCTAGCCTACTCTAATCACGTGGTTGTTTTCGAACCATCCATGCTGTGATTCCCCAGGCCTATGATTTTGAGCCCCTTCGACACGCATTTCCTCTCACGACGGTTGGAAACTAACGTCGGCCAGCAGGCAAAGCGCAGGCGAAGCTCACCCTTAAAGGAGGATGACAAAGCATCTGGGGGGCAGCAAAACATGTAGGATCATGTAGGGTTTCTGGGGGTGTAGGGCAACTTCTCCGAAAAGTTCCATCAAGCGACATGGGACCTGGTGAGAACTGATAGGTTGTTTTTAGTAAGGCGGGCTAGTGGAGATTGCTTCTTCACGGGATTCAGGATCGGCCCTGCCTGCAGTTTCGGCTCTCCTCCCAGGATGAGGGGCCCTCCTCAGTTGTCGGTACTATGGGACCCAAGACACGAGAAAGACATGTCTGAGCCAGGCACTGCTGCTTGCTTGTCCCCCCATTCCTTGCTCTCTGTGCTCTCCTGCGGCATTCAACGCGTCAAAACAACCCCATGGAAGGGAACAAAGAGGTTACATGACTGCGCCAGCACGCGGCATCCCAATCTCCTGCGGCTCAGCTACGCTGGCCTGCACCTTCGGCTGCGCCGGGAAGTACTCACACGCAAACTAGGGAATCTAGGGGCTTGATGCTTTAGGGTCACTAAAAGAAAACTGGCGAGCTGACCTGTGAACCTCACGAAATGCCAGGGTGTACAAAATGGCTGGAGTGCCAGAATGAAGCTACCGGTAAGCTTGGCCACGGAATCCTAACGAAAAACGACGAAATCCCTGCAAAACCTGTTCCAAAGCAAAAGAAGAAGAAGACGAAGAAGTGACTTGAGACTGAGAACAGCACAGAGGCAAAGTATACCATAACATGGCACTGCTAAAGTCAATATATGTGCTTGCCGTCTGTGCTTTGAAAGCACAGACTGGCTGGCAAACACAAAGATGGCCACCAGAACCCAACCCGCCTGCCGGCCCACAAAATGATTCTTATTGAAGCGGCTAGAGCAATTTGCCATTTCCCCCCCCCCCCCCCCCCCTCCCAAGAAAAAAACGTGCTTAAGAAGAGCTCGCAGACCTTCGAAACAGGGTTGACACATGCCAAGCTTTCTGCAATCTTCAATATCCCTAATGCCCAAGGTCTAAACTCGAACTCCTTTCAGCACGGAAACACAGGCTTCATCTGGATTCTAATAAGAATTGACAGAGCTCATCTGCCCATAAATATCTGACACCTGCTGAATGAAAACAACAGCAGTTCTTTGAATGTAGGAAGAATTGCGATTGCTGTAGTTGCCAAGAACGGCGGTGACTGAGTTCATAAACGACTTCTGCTTTTCTGACTGCTCAGCGAGCCCCAAAATTCAAGGGGTCTGAGTTGCATGTACTCAAATTCTGAAATGGGTGCATTTGTTTGCTTCGCAGTGTGAGCACAAAAACTGGCCAACGGCGAATGAAATGGAATGCAGAAAGTCAGAGGGATCTGAAGGCGGCGGAAGCTGTGGTCTACATTTAAACAATTTACTGCCTTAGAAGTCAGCAAGAATATTCTACGAGGAGAGGGGAAAAGAGAAAATGCGCACAGCATGCAGTGTATCTGTGAAACATATCATACAGGTATATGAGAATGTGCTAGGCGCAGCAGCCAGCTTGCCTCGTGGTCACGGGGGCTGTGCCGCGCACTCGGTGACGAACATTCGGTGATGAATGATTCGATGACGTACATATGTTGGCTTTAATCATCGGCTTGTCTGGTAGTGGTGTGTTCACATCCACCACCTATCTAAATGCAACCTCCCCCCCCCCTCCAAATCGGTAAATCGGAAGCGCAGGTTGATTTAGAAAGTAGTTGCTCAAGGGACTCAAAGACTTGCAAAATCTAACTGAGTTCTCGGAACCATTGGAATGTGGGGGCGTTGAGAGGGGCATGTGAAATGAGAGCGAGATACAAACAGCACCAGCACTTTTCACACGGCTGCCGGAGTGGCTGCCGGAGTGGCTTCTTGTGGAGTGGCAGCTAATATACGGGAACTCAACGCCATCATCACAGAGAGCCACATGTATGGGGAAGAATGTTCGCACTGAGCTCGGGTGAGAGGCCTCTGTGGCCCAGTCTTGCTGTCCCTCCTCCTGTGGCCTTGGCGAAAGTGGGATCAGGATGACCGATGACGGCACTTAGGATGCTGCTTAAACTTCAGCTTTAAACCAACAACATGGCTTTGGCTGGCCGAGCCGCTCGGGCATTGCCCAATTCATGGTCTCCTCCGACATCATGGCGCTGTCGCCCTGCATCCAGGCGTTGAAACATTTCTCGGCACTCTGCAGTAGCTTAACAGGCTTAACAGAACTCTGCCTCCATGTTGCAACAGAGTGTCTCCATGGCGCTTGGGTCCTGCGGCACTGCCAGTTCATGTGAGGTGCAGCCTGTGCGCGTCGGCATCCGCAGTCCTGCGCCCACATAGCGTCTACTTCGCCGGGCCTGCAGCTCCACTTGCATCACACACCCGGATGGAATTCCTTGATATTGAGACAACAGATCCGCCAACAAGCCCACAACCACCGGCTAACTTTCTAAAAGTTCTTCCCAGTTTCATGGAAGATATTAAAGGTTCACGGAGTGCCTGGGTTTGCGAAGTACACCCCGTCAAAGCCACAACTAACATGGATTATTGCCTCATTGGTCATGTCTGCGCAATGCACATCACATGTCTCCCGTTAGACGTGTACAGCTGAATTTGTTGAGGCAGTGGCGCAGCTCCGTCTCCAGCATCCATGAGGACTGGCAAGGAGCTTGCGTGCTAAGAACCGTAGGACGATCTGCCTACTGCCGTACACTTCCGGAAACTGTTTTGAAATAGAGAAGCCATGCAAATGGAACGTGCGGCGAAAACTAGGGCTCATACCCTGACCATCCATCGTGACCATGTCACACCTTGGCCCAAAATCAGGCGAAAGCTCATTTTGAACTTCCCCCGCAACTTTTCAAGGCACGGCGTGATTCTCTTGACAAGTTCCTTAAGCGAGAGATGAGCAGCAAGGTCAGAAAGAGTCGTCCGAGGCATCAGCTGGCCCATGTCTTCACCCATGTGCGCCTGAAGCATTGGGAGAGCTTTGAGGCAGCGGTGTGTGATGGTGTTAGCACATGGATCGTTGTGCACAATGTGCAGGTGTCGTCTCCAGTCAGGCGACGGCACTCGAGTCAAGCGACTAAGCTATGTATGTACGCGCAGCGCAAGCCAGAAAAGGCTGGATCCCAGGAAATGCCAGAATGGCTCGCCAGAAAAAATGTGGGATCAACATCTGTCAACATGCGCTAAACCCTTCATCCTGACATAGCACAATTGGGATCGTTCCGATGGCACAGACATCTTATCTAGGCCGGCACAGATGCTCTGGCGACATGGACGCGGAATGACTGGGCCTCTGGTGGCCTGGATGGACTGATCTGGCAGAATGAAAATACACATATGGCCGCCATTCTGGCAGCACGGTCGCTGGCTTCTGATTCGCGACGGCTTCTCATTCGTGATTCGCGCTGGTTTCTGATTCATGGCTGAATATTGCGCACGCAAGATTGCGGACGAAAGAGGAACGGACAAGCACAGTAGTAGTGTGCAAAGAGCCTGCGACATGTCGATGGGCATGCACATAGGCCTCAGAAGAAGCCCGCGACAGCAAGAGACATACGCAGTGTCTGGGCTACACTGGGTATGCATATTGAAAATGAAAGGCCATGTGGAATGCCAGGAGCGTGGCCAACCACAGCCGGAGATTGGGTCGTACATGATGGTCTCAGCAAGAGCCGAGTGAGCTAGGAATCGCCACGTTGATACAACGAAGGTCAGCGTGAAGATGCACGACTGACACAGCTGCAAACCACAGAGAGCACCTGCTGCGCGAGTCTCTAAGGCTCAAGCAGGAACACCATAGTAGGCCATGTCTTGGCCATCATAGCCCATGCCTACAAAGTTTCAGAGCAGATGGTAGAAATTGGTACTGTAGAAGATGGGGATGCGCTTGGCAGAAAGAAATGCGCAGGGCACCTGCCATCATCATGGCTTCCTCGTCCATGTAGGCGGGTGGGAGGCACATCTCGTCCTCTCCCATCCTTAGGCCACAGAGTTTGCACACCGAAGTCCAGTCAATACATGCACTAGCCCATGGGAATTGCAGGTTCAAGCAGCCCCTCCTTCGAGGCAGGCTTACTATCCACAGTAAGACCACCACATGCCTTCCCCCAGAGTCTTCCACCATTGTGTACATGTGCCCGATGCCAAAGTCCCCACGCACTAGATGGATGCCAAAGGCAGCAGCAGGCACTCCGCCAAGATCGTTTTGTAGGCGTGTTTCTTGCCAATGCAAGAAACTTGAGGATTTCTTCTTTCTTCGCGGCGATTGCGGGCTTGCTGTTTGGGATTTTCTTTTTTGGTCTAACGAAGAGCTGAAGTCAAGTTGTTCCAGGTTTGGCACACGAAGGGGCACCGGCCATGCTATGAACGCTCACTATGATTCAGCACGACGGGAAATTTGGGAGAAACTTGGCGAGGAATGGAGTGAACGAAGGCCGCACAACCGGGGCCGGCACCCATACCCTTCGTTCAGCGGTGGCACCTCAAGGGGTGCAAAGTGGTGCTAAATACTTCGAGCACCCAGCATGACTTAAAGTCTAGCAATTCAGCACCCCAAGCTTGCAAGATCAGCATCTAGTGTTTAGGATAGCTTTTGCTTTAAAAGGGTCTTTTGGGGCCAAAGCCAAAACCTCCTCGCTGCTGCGAGCTCGCGCAAGTCAACACACCCTATGTCAAGCCCCTCCTCGCTGCCAGGGGGATGTCCTGTGTGCTGACGAAGCACCCAGAAGGCGGCGATGGTCTAAACTGTTACTGGAAAGCCCTGGGGCCTGAACTCGCAAGCTTCCCTAAATGTGCGCTTGCTTGTCACGCATGCCCCGAGTTGTACGGTGGCACTTCCGGCACCTCACAGCGGTGCAACCAGTAGTCTTTCGCGATAGTTCTTCGATGTGTTTGACAACGCGTGCCTCACGCGGGCCTAGGAGATGTGGCTACCGATATGCACTGAACACCTGCCCTGGCGCAGTTTTTCCACCCCGTCGACTAGAATCCCTAGAACCAGATCCCTGCCAGGGGCCAGGCTTCAGCTCCATCAACTGGAGCTGGTCGCATCACTGGTGACCTATAAAGCGGCTGGAAGCTCCAATCATGTGCCGTCTTCATCGGCACCGTGACACATGGCAACACCTTATCTGAGGCCAAGTCGGGGTGTCGGGCACGAACGACGCCTCTTTGGAATTTTCCTGTCACGAGGCCGCTTGGACCACTGGGAACAACAACACAGGCAAGGCGTCTCTACAAACAGCTAGCAGCAGTTGTCGATCTTGGGCTGTCGCCCGAGGCGAGTTCGGGCCATTAGCGGTAGGCCTGCCAGAGAAAAGCAAGTGGCCGCGGCGCTCGCGAACAGTTCATCAATAACATGCCGCATATGCCGCATACAGGCAAGAGGATGGCAAAGTCATGTCCAGCCATGTCTCAACTTTGCGATGTCATTTCCCCAGGCCCCTTCATGCAACAAAGTCTGAGTACCCTGCGCCCGTGTTGGGGCCAACTGTGGTGATGGAACCTGCCGGCTGCAATGTTAAGGCGGCCTTTGCGGTTTTTGACGCCAGCTGCGGCTATCTGTAGCTAGGGGCTCCCTTTTATCTCACGCAAGCAAAAGACAAGCTGCTTCGCGGAGACAGTGCCGGCTGCAGGCTGGACATCTTCCTGCACCCGCGCATCCATCATCCCTCACACTTTGTGAGCATGTTGTCAGCGTCGTCCCAGCAAGACATCTCAGAAACCGTGTTCAGTCGACATGATCTTCAGCAGGTGCTGAAACTCCGAAAGCCTCAGCTCTGCGCAGCTCGAGAAACACTGAAGACTGATAGAAGTACTGAAAGATCGCCACAAACTAGCCGCATTCCCCCATGGATCCGAAAGTTTGTCCCCAAACAGTAAACAAAACGGTAAACTGTTGAGATCCTCAATTCCTTCTAAGAAATTCCGACTCGTCCAGATAGGCATAGATAGGCCTGCAGGGTTCGCGGCGGTTTGTCTCCACTGATCTCCCTTTGGTCTCCCTTCATGTTGGGAAGGGTGTTCCGGGTTTCGTGGCTTGTGTCTCCGGTTGTCTCGCTTTGTCTCCCTTCGCCCTTCGTGTTGGAGGGGTCTGCCAGGTTTCTCGTGGTTTGTGTCTCCACTCCCCTTTTGTCTGTCTCATGTTGGCTGGGTGTGCCAGACTTCCCATGGATTGTGTGTCGGCTAATCTCCTTTTGTCTCCCGTCATGTTGGTCGGGGTGCCGGGTTTCCCGTGGCTTGTCTCTCCATTTATCTTCTATGGTTTCCCTTCATGTTAGATGGGTCTGCCAGGAGCTTTTGTCTCCCTTCTCTCCCAAGGATCCCCCTTCATATTGGATGTGTTTTCCAGGTGTTCGGTGGTTTGTATCTCCGTTTGTCTCCCTCTGTCTCCCTTCATGTCGGACAGGTCTGCCGGGTTTGCGGTGGCCGGTTCTTCAATCTCCCCTTGTCTCACTTCATGATGGATGTGTTTCGGCTTGTGCCTCCACTCTTCCTTCGTCGGTTTCCCGCTTGTCTCCCTTGTCTTCGTTGGATGGGTCTGCCGTCTTTCCCGTGGCTTGCATCTCTGCTTGTCTCTTTTTGCCTTCCCTTCAGGTTGGATGGGGGTGCCGGGCTTGCTGTGGCTTGTGTCTATTCTGCCTTCGTCTCCCTTGACTGGCGGGTTTCCGGTGGCTTGTGTCTCCGTGAATCTCCCTTTGTCTCCCTTCATTTAGGACGGGTCAGCTGGGTTTCGCGTGGAGGGTGTCTCCCCTCTTCCTTTGTCTCCCTTCATGTTGGATGGGTTTGCCAGGTTTCGGCCGGTTCCTGTTAGACATGTGGCCGCCGTGGCTCGTGTCTCCACCTTTACCACGCGTCCAGAACACAATGAGGATAGTGCGGAGCTGATCGTTATAGGTTCTCAGGGTTGCTTGTTGCCGCGCTCCTTCATCCTTTGATGAAATCCTATTTCTAATTTCGCCTTTCTGGTCGAGATACTATTTGGGGTCTTTGCTGGTGTAACTTACACACAGCTTGCGCATTATTTGCATCCCAGCGGCGTCAGCCGCCGGTCGTGGTCCTTGAGATCGGGGCGCATTCGCAACACCATGTTGTCAGGCAAGGGGCGTCATCAACCACGAACCATCCACACCCATGCACATTGCTAGGATGGAGCTACTGCTTGTTTGCGACACAGCAGCAGCCCATTCTGACAGACTGGGAAACACAAAACATGAACCCTTACTGCAAGCTTGTTCTGAAGTCTCAAGACGTCTATGACTATGAATCTTGCGAGCTCTGCCGCAAGAATCTGCACACGATCGCTCCAATGATCTCGACATCCAATGAACTCAAGCAAAGTCCAAAGAAGCCCGAAGTTTGGGGGCATTCTGCGTGGTGCCAAGCTGCCGCATCCACCTTCACGACGTTCTCCTTACAGGAGGTCTGCAGTTTCTTCATCTCTTCCTTGGTTCAGGAGATTCAGGAGGGGCGAATTTGCAGCAAGGCAGTCGGCAAGTAGCCATGCCATGCAGAGACATTCACAACTAGGCGATGCTCGGAGTGACGTGCGGAACCAATAGTAGGTTTTTGAGGGGCAGGGCTTTAAGAACTAAGAAGCTCATCAAACATAGCATTCCAATCAAGTGTGAACAAGCCTAAGCGGGCCAGCGGATGTGATGGAGCTGCGTGCGATGAAACGTGAACACGAGCCTCAACTTGCTTTGCAGTTTCTTGCGGTGTCCCCCCCTCGCATACCCCCTCAATTGTCGAACTCAACTTCGAGCTCATACCCGAAAAACCCCACATTGTGGGGGCGTACGATCCTGGAGTGTTCCACACGCCTCGGGGGGCTGTCTCGGGTTGCCATTCGTCTCACGTCAATCCGTTTGCCTACGCGGGCTTGAGTTGCATGCTCCGAAATGCACTTTCTCGACTTTTGCGTGTTATCCTACGCTGACACTCCGGGCACCTTCTCTGGGACCTTTTTACTTGTTGCAGACCCACCACAGCGTGACAGCCCTGGGTCCTGGGAAAAGCACTGTCATTAAGTAGTCATGCAGCGTTTGCTGGGGAGCTTGCTGAAGATTGCAGGGCCCTTTGCTTTCAGACTCTCACTGCACTCGAATACCATTGCCACTGCCCTTGTGCTTCAAAGCTTATACCTAAGCGGCCCTGCGCAGTCCACAACGCGGTCTTGCTATGAGGGACACGCACGCCTCCGACACTGAATGATAAGAAGCTTACTACGATGCTGTCGCTTCCGCCCTCACACTGTCGAGAGGGCGTTGCAGCGCCAACGAAAAACCAACTGAAAATGCCCAGGCGTCAACACAAAACCCTCCTCCCCGACTAAATGGAGCATGCAAGAATGTACGACTGCTCTTTGTTTTCGCTCGCCACGCCCCAGCGTCCAGCGTAGGTCAGATCATCACCTCGGATTGGCCAAGCAGAGGCACCAAAGGACATCAGTTCCGGAGATTATCAGGTCTTAGAACACGAAAGCGACGTCCTTTGCTTTTGCATTCACCCAGAGCTGTCCCAAACCAAAAGACATCAGTTTTGGAGCTCTTCATGCCTGAAAGGACGAAAGCCACGTCCTTTGACCAGAGGACCAGAGAACCAGAGGTCAGAGGACCAGAGGTCAGAGGACGAGGTCAGAGGACCAGAGCCAGAGGTCAGAGGAGCCAAGAGAAGCAGAGGACCACAAAAGCCACAGCCATTTGCCCCTTACCAACCAATACGCCCCACCCCCCCCCCTCCCAAACCAAAGGACGTCAGTTTTTAGCAGACACCACAAAAGCCACGTCTGTTGCTTCCCTACCCCCCCCCCGCCAGCCCCCCCTTCCCCCCCCCCAAACCAAAGAATGTCAGTTTTGGAGCTCTTCAGGCGGGAGACCGCAAAAGCCATGTCCTTTGCCTAGGCTCTCCGAATGAAGTGTTGGAGCTTTCAGGCGTTAGAGCACAAAAGCGATGTCCCAAACTAGTCACCTGCACCCTCCCTCTGCCAACGAAGGGTCTCTCTACCAACCACCTCCTCTCTAGAACGTCTCTCTCTGCAGCCGACTGGCTTCACTGCGAGGCCCGCTGCCCGCTGCGCAAACTTTCTCAACCGTGCTTGCCTGCTGCTTTCTTTCTTCTGACAAGCTGCAGCTGCATCTTCTCGATTCCGCTGCACCAGCCCAGACCTCAACCCCATCACAAGCCTCATGTCGGACAGCCCCACGCCAGTCCTGTTGGCATGGGCCGCAAAGGTCGAAGCGTCTGTGAACAAGCACGAACCATACTCTTCGAATGCTGTGTGGAGGACTGCAATCGCGGACTTGCTCAGATGCATCTGTGTTGGAGCACGGCCATCAACATCCGTGAGCAGAACTGTCTTTCCGTCAGAGGTTCGGCCGCTGAAGTGACTCTGGAACGCCTCCTGAAAGACCTCTGGGCACAAACGGTCAAACGGCTGCTTCGGAACGCAGAGTTGGACGGCCTTCCAAGCCTTAGGAACACTCCTGTCCTTGACGCTCGCCTTGCTTTCACCCTTCGTCCTGGGCCCGCCCCGCTTGGGCGCTGGAAGGAGGCTTGCAAGGGCAACAGCTTTTTCCGCCGCCTTTTCGTGGGGGGCACTTGTGCTGTCCAGGGCCCTTGCTTCAAGGTTGCTGGGGTGTGGAGGCTCAGCAATCTCTATGGCCTGTGGACCCAGGGCGATGTCTGTCGCAGGCACCACAGAAGCAGAAGCCTGAAGTCATTAGATGTCAGGGTGTCACGTAAGCAAACAAGGTTTCAAGAAAGGCAGGCCTCCAGAAGACGTCGGACCAGAGTGGCCTTGTTTCCGGAGGTCTTCTTGCCAAGCTTGTGGAGGCGTTCCTTCAACTTCGCAACAGTGAGCTTCTCGAGCTCGGCTGATGCCTGCCCACACGTGCTGGCATTCCACGACAGGGGGCTTAAACCCCGACAGGAAAACCAAAACAGGGTACCCGACAACCAGAGAACCTAACCCCGACAAGCATGCCAAGCACAATGCCTGACAAAAATGCGAAGCAGAAACGGTGACAAGAATGCCAAGCGCCCTGTTTGCGGAGCAGCAGTCTTCTTGTCCAGCGAAAGTGAATTGCAAGGCAAGCCTTTGGACTTCACTTCGAGCCACACCATCTCACTTGTTTGCAATATGTATTCAGGGTTTTCCTATATGCCTTCGAGGGCTTGGAGGGCTTGGGGTTCAGCGTGTAGGGTTTTTAAGTGTTGGGTAGGTTTAAAAGGGTGTTTGTGGAGGCACTCTCCTTTCCCGTCACCAGCAGGAGCGAACGTGTGTGTCCTCTCCCGTCACCAGCAGGAGCGAATGCGCTGCTTGCGACAGCATCTCGGGCAGTTCCGGACCCGAATGCTGATGTGGAGTTTCGTCTTCGTCGACCGGGTGAGACAAAGTTCATCTTACGCTGAAGACGTCTGGAGATGCCGAGAGAAGCATAGCCCTAAACCCAAAACCTATAGTCCCTAACCCTGAACCCTAAACCCTTAACCTTTAACCCTAACCCCTGAGCCCTGCGCTATGTTCTTTGAGGAGCTGATAAGCCATCAAACCAGGCTCACTCCGGTGGCGCAAACCAGCGAGTACTGGAGGTATAGTTCTGAGCTGTGGCAATAAGCGCTTCCAGGATGTTTCCCCGTCTATTCACGCGGCCATGCGAAGATTTTTCAGAAGCAGCACCATAGTCCTTTAACCGAGAGGGCGGACGCACTGGCAAGGTACGGAACGGACACGAACCGCCACATTGCCAAAACATGCCAGGTGAAGTCCAGCATGACATTGCCGGGGTCATCGTAATCGGCCTGTCCAGCATAGAAACGGATGCTGTGATCACCAGGCTGCTTCAGCCACTTGGGAAGTGCACCAGCCCTGTCCAAACTCCTGAGCGCTATGTGGCCAAGACACACCCAGGCCCGCAGAGAAGTCCCCAGTTTATGGACATCCTTCCCCATCAGCAATTGCTGAACCTTTGCCTGCTCTGCCTCAGGCACCCACTCCTGAGCCAGGTCAAAAGCGGCCCACAGGTCAGTCTCGTGATCGCTCGGAGCAGTGGTCAGCCAGTCCGACTGCATCAACAGCTCCATCGCAGCCCCACCCTCTGCCGCACGTTCAAGCGCGGGATAGTCAGCTGGCTTGTCAGCTGGCTTGCCTTGCGGCTCTGCTTCTGCTTGTTCATGCGGCTCAGCTAATTTGGGAGCAGGTGAAGGCGACGAGCGTGCCGGATGCTCTTGCAATAAGTGCTGCAGACGTCGCTCATGCTGCAACACAGCCTCTTCGGACATCTCGACAGGCGCAGTGTTTACGCCGAGGTGTTTCTCCAGCAGTTGCCAGGCACGCTGCCTGAAAGCTTTCTTCTTCATCCAACTTTGCACATGAACCTGCCAGAACTGCTCTACCAGGTCGTTCCACTCCGCCGTCCCGCTCCAGTTCGCAGAACATAGATCGCGCGACCACTTGCTCGAGGCAAATTTAGTGTGCAGAATTTCGTCGAGGACCTCTGCAAAAATCGGTCCCCAATGACCTTCCATGGACTTGTCAACACCTGACGAGTCTTCATCTTTTCGCGGCTGTGGCTGTGTCGAAGAGGACGCGGCTGCCTGCATAGCCTGCCACTGGACTTGCCCGATGAACTGCCTCTCCAACCGCTTAATATCGTCCTTGCTGAGCCGCTCCGTGCGACGGAGAAACAAAGCTCTGGCCGGGGCTGTGCCGTGGCGAAACTTCTCTTGGAAAACTCTCGGCGGCCTCCAAACTGAAAGAAGATTGAACAGAATCTGCAAACAGAAAACCGCAGCCTGCCACTTCTGGACGTGTTTGCCCCCCTCCTCCTTCCTCCCACCCCCCCAAAGGACAGCTGTTTTGCCCTCAAAGACCCTCCTTTGCTTCCTTTCCACCCGCCTCCTCCCTCCTCCCCCCCCCCCCCCCCCCCAAAAAAAAAAACAAAGGACAGCTGTTTTGCCCTCAAAGACCCCCTTTACGACCAAAATTGGCATCCTTTGCTTCCCCCCCTCCTCCTTCCTCCCCCCCCTTTACGACCAAAATTGGCATCCTTTGCTTCCTTTCCACCCCTCCTCCTTCCTCCCCCCCCCTCAAAGACCCCCTTTACGACCAAAATTGGCGTCCTTTGCTTCCTTTCCACCCCCCCCTCCTCCTTCCTCCCCCCCCCGCCCCCAAAGGACAGCTGTTTTGCCCTCAAAGACCCCCTTTAGGACCAAAATTAGCATCCTTTGCTTCCTTTCCACCCCCCTCCCCCTTTACGACCAAAATTGGCGTCCTTTGCCCAAAGGACAGCTGTTTGCCCTCAAAGGCCCTCCTTACGACCATAACTGGCATCCTTTGCTTCCGTCTTCCCTGAACACCCTCCTCACAGGACATTGCTGCCTAGATCTGCCTAGACAAGAAACCAGAAACCCCACCTCAAGAGCGGCTCTCGACTGCTGTCAGCAGCAGGTCGAAAAGCAGCAGGCCAGAGCCGAAATACTGCTGAAATACTGCTGCCAGAAGTTAGTCGGGCATGTGCGTTGTTATGTTGTTGATGGGTCTTCATTTGTTGTTGCATTTCTGTTCTTGTTGTGTCTTGGTCAGACCCTTCACACTGTCACTGCCGATGTAAAGGAGGCAAAAAGCGCCACCAGGTGCCCGGACGAAGCAACTCCCGCAAGCTGTCCAATGATGGCTCTCAAACCCACTGCGTATCTCCCATTCCTTCGCCAGGAAAGACGTGCCTCAAATCTCAACTCGAGCCCATTGCGTATCTCCCAATCCTTAGCCAGGAAAGCCACTACACCCGCGGCCACCCAATCCGGACGAGGCAGGCCCAATCCGTTGCGAGGGCGCACTTCCCCAGCACGGCAGGGGGCCCCCGCTTCCCCTTCTTCTGCCGGTCAGGGCGTCATCGTGCAGGACTTACAAACTGGCACTGCAACAGCAGCTGGACTGTCTGACTCCGGCTGAACGGACCGGCGTGGAGAGATCTCCGGAATTCTCGCCTACATAACCGAACCGGAAACACACGGTGCGAGTTAACCCAAACCGAGTTCGAGCGTTCACTGGCAAGTTGCACATAGCTGCGCATAGTTCCACTATTCACATCTTTTCAATTGCCATGGCTCCGGGTCCCGTGGCCTCACTGCCCGAGCACGGGCCGCCACAGAGATGAAAGCCTCTTGTTGCCAGGACTTTGCCCACTGGTCTTCAAGCTGCTGATACAAAACATGTTTCGAGCGTCCCTGTAAGTTAGGTTGCTGTGACATTCTGCGACTGCGCCTGCGGTGTTTACTGAGAACATCTGAGAACCGTTCCACTTCGAGCAGACCCTTGAGCTTTGCTTGACACAGAGGTCATTCTCGCGCCTCCTCGAACGAGAGTGTGTGGAGAAGCCGCTCCTCTTCCAACATTATTGGCTCGCTCAACGTCTCTCTCTCTCTCTCTCTCTCTCTCTCTCTCTCTCTCTCTCTACATGTGCACGGACAATGTGATGGAAAAGAACTGGAGGAAAGCGCTCGCATTGATATCCGTGAATTCCACCAGGGAGCCATGCCCCCATACCGCCCGCCTTGTCGTGCAAAGCTGCGTCGTTGGCATCTACCCCTGTGGCATCTTCGCCCAGTGCCTCAGCACCAGCTTCATGAAAGCAGGCATACATGCATGGTCTTTCAATTTCAGGCGGGTGTAAGGTGATGCTAAGCACAAGCTCAAAGAGAGGGGCGCAAACAGATGCTTTCGACCAAATTCTTCGGCCGGGCTTCAGCTGCAAGCGTGACCAAGGCCTCGGGCAGGGCGCCACAATGTTTCTCCATATCTCTTGCGCTTCAAGTTAATTTCCAACTCTGAAGATTAGGCACAAGCTTCAGACCTTAGACGATTTCCCACTCGAGAAACTCTGCTAAGGTGCGGGAAGCATCGAAAGCTTCATGGAGATTCCAGCACGGAAGGCCGTCGGTCCCCGTGCTGACCCGCAACCGTACACAAATCTGTCAGAACTACAACTAGCACCACCAACAGCAGATTTTGCTGCAAAACTACAGTGCTTTTCCTGCACCGCTGTGCCTGACATGTTAGATGTTCTGGCCCTTCTTTCTGTGTTCGATTCCAACCTTCTCCTCCATGGACGGAATTCGCAAGCAACTGGTCTGAGCCGGAAAGCGGCAGCTGAACTGATGGACGGGCAAGCTAGAGGACAAAGCAAACAGCATCTGAAAGCTAGTGAGCGCAGCTTCAGCACACCCGCCTTCAGCAACTCTGTGTTGGCTTCGCTGCGGGATCGACGAGCACGGCAGTAGCTAAACTGCGCGGCAGGGAAGCAGTGCTGAGAGTCCCGGAGTGAGATAGCAGAAGGGAGCAGAAGGGCCCTTGCTCTTGTTTGCCTGCCGATACCTGTGCGCCATGCTATCAGTAAACTCCTCAATAACCTGGCACGTTTCGTCCGTGCTTCAGTTCTGTTCAGTTGCAAGCAAGCTGACTGACTTGGGGCCGATTTTGCCATTGCTAGCGTTCGCGGATGTGGGCTCTTGCCTGCCGCCCGTACGGGCTTATCAGGCAGTGTTTCTAGGACTGCATCGGGGCGATTGAGGATTGCAACGATGAACAAGATTGTAAAGCCAACACACAACAACATCGCCCCGATTTCAGGGTGGAGGTGGTCTCTGTGAACACCTCGAGAATGCTGTTCAGACGAAAAATGGTAGAAGGATGTATAGCCGTATAGCCAGGTGCAGCTGTAAAGCAGCTGCAGCTCAAAGGGGGCCAGCCAAAGTGCTGCACGCGGACTGCAACCCGGTGTGCTCATCTATGCTGCGAAGCCTTCATGGCTCCACTTCGGCCAGCGACGGGAGTTCTTCTCATCCAGGTGCCAAGTCGATTCTTGTCGGTAAACCAGGATGTTCTGATCTAGGGGAGTCATTGGGAGTCAAGGCTTGGTAAGGAAAAGGCACACCAGGCACCTAGAAACAATTCAAGACCATTACTCGTCACGGATGGGCTTCCGCCAAAGCTGCCCAGAAAACTTGAAACAATCTTTCTGCCTGTGTCCTCAAAGGAATCTCCAGCCTTAACGGCTCTTAAACTAGATGATCTGGGCTAACAGCTCATACAAGATGTACGACTAGCGTACAGGACAAACGAGTCCTTCCTGGACAGGCAGCTGCTCGACACACAGCAGGTTTGCGGTTTGCAGCTGTGCTGTGCCATGCAATGTAAAATGCTCTTCAGAAGGCAGCCCTTGCACTGCCGTCCGCTTCTACTCGATCTTGGCCTTGGCCGGCTTGCGTAGACAGACTGCTGTCAACGGAAGCATCAAAGCAACCGCCAGAATCTGACAGCCACAAGATGATCCCCGTAATCAGACTTCCAAGTTTCAAGGGAATGCCGCACTCACCCGAAGCATCTTCTCACACGGCTGGAGACAGAAACTCAAACACTGCTCAACCCTTGGCTCTCGCACCCGCTTGCCCATGGGCTCCCGGTAGGCCAGGCGGAAGCCGTGGCGGGAAGCCTGAAAAGCGGTGAGGGTGAGAAGGCTCCAGGCTAGGGCGGAGGATCTGGAAGCATTGGAGCTGAAGGTTTCATCTCTTGGCCCGGTCAAGGGCTTCTTGGAACCGAAGCTCCAAGCGAAAAGGTATGAGCGACGCACGCCAAGGCCTTGTCCCACCATCCTTCGACCTCTTCTACCTCCACCTTCAATGAGCATAGGAGTCAGATTATGTGAGGGAGCACACTATAATACAATTTGGTGTCTTCAGGGTTCAGCTACCCACATCTACTGGATGCAAAAAGGCACAGCAATGGAGCTTCGTGCCTCACCAATTTCATGCCGCTGGGTGTCCTCCCTGGCGTGAATGACTGCTGCCTGGGTGTCGCTGGGTTGTTTCGGGAACGCGGCGAGATGGAGCTGGATGCAACAACTTCCTGGGACTAAAGCCTTGATGCCCTGCGATATGCCAGGCTTTTGACTTTTCGCGCCACCCCACCGCCACCTCCTCGTCCTCCTCCACCACCACCATCATCAGTCATCATCATCATCATCATCATCATCATCATCAGCAGCAGCAGCATCATCAGCATCATGAGCATCCTCCTCCTCATCGCCAATCGTCGCCATCACACCACCACCACTCCCGCGATGACAGATTACAACGATAAAGTCAGAAGACTGCATCTCGCGCGAGGTAGCGGGAAAAAGGCCCGCTGCTGGAGATGACCAGAAACGTGCCAAAGCACGCAAAAGCAGAAAAGCGAGCCAACAATAAGCCACTGCTGGGGGCTTTGCCGCCAGGCAGGCCGGCACCGTGTTCGGCACATCGTGACAGAAGGTCAGATCTGTCTCCTTCATACCTGAAGCGTGGCCAGGTGCACGTGACTTTCTGCATAGGCTCGCATAAGGGAAGCTGCGGGGTGTTCGAGAAGAGGCTTCTGAGCATTCTCCATCAACCAACTGCGAATTTGACGGGGACTTTCCTCGAAGCTGCAGGGTTGCCAGAGTCTAGTCACTTACTGCCTAAGCCCCCAGCCCCCTCTCCTACAGCATACTCCAACCGCAGCGGATCGGCCGGGTCCAGCAACACTCAATGCAAACTTCAGGCGTTTCAGGGGTTGAGGTCAGGGCTGTAGCTCAACGCTGCACCGTTCACGTAGCGGTAATCTCTCGCCACTTCCTCACAGGTGAGGTGGGGGGTTGTCTGCAACAACAAGCAACTTGTCACCATACAGTGAAACTTGTCCCATGCCGTAGGCTCGCAGTCTACAGGCAGGATGGCAGCACAACTCCCAAGAACCCGCTTAGTTTACGCGACCCTCCTCGCTGACGTGCGGAACGGCAAAGTCGATGATGAGCGAGCCAGGCGGAATTAGTGCCTGTTGATTTCGCGACAGATGTGGAATCTGACCCAGTCCCTCATGTGGCTTAAACCAGTAGAACACGCATATGTCTCGACCCCAAAAATTGCCTGTATGCGCTTTGGCTCCATCCACTTGCCCAGGATCCACACGCCGCAGCCCACACCTTCCTCGTATGTCTGCACCTGCACTGTGGACAACGTCTTGCATGAACATTGCGTCATACAACTACCAGCAGACTTGCTTTCATGGCAGGTGAGTGGCACCTTCTAACTTCTAAGGGGGTCGAGCCGCAAAACAGGATGAAGCAGGCACGGGAATCGCAAGAACATGCGCCCCTGTGGCCCTGGCCCTCACCAAGTTCTTCCCGAACTCTCCGGCCTGAGGAAGAAGAGCCATTTAAGAGCGTGCTATTGAGATACTCCGCCCACGTGGCAATGAACCCTAAACCCTTAAACTCTAAGCCCTAAACCCTTAAACCCTAAACCCTTAAACCCTTAAACCCTGAACCCGAAACCCCTAAACCCTATACTCTAAACCTCTACACCCCTAAACCTCTACACCCTAAACCCATCCTAAACCCTAAACCCTAAACCCTAAACCCTAAACCCCTAAACCCTAATCGAGTTTCGCAGACGAAAGTCGGCCTCGCCCTTGATCTTCTGGAACCGCTCCTCACAACCGGTGATCATCCTGACCTGCCAGCTTATGTAGGGTTCAGGGTTCAGGGTTCAGGGTTTAGGGTTTAGGGTTTAGGGGTTTAGGGTTTAGAGGTTTAGAGGTTTAGGGTTTAGGGTTTAGGGTTTAGGGTTTAGGGGTTAGGGGTTAGGGGTTAGGGGTTAGGGGTTAGGGTTTAGGGTTTAGGGTTGAGGGTTAGGGGGTTAGGGGGGGAGGGGTTCGGGGTTTAGGGGTTTGGGGGTTCAGGGTTTAGGGTTTAGGGTTTAGGGTTGAGGGCTTAAGGGTTTAGGGGTTTAGGGTTTAGGGGTTTAGAGTTTAGAGGTTTAGAGGTTTCGGGGTTTAGGGGTTTAGGGGTTTAGGGGTTTAGGGGTTTAGGGTTTAGGGTGACAGACCTTCAGATGCCGAAAGCAGAGCTGTGAAACCAGCAGCCACCATGTCAGTCTGGCTGGGGGGGGGGGTGGCTGGGATAGGGATGTCTTTGGTCGGTCTGGCAAGCCTCGAATCCAAACGGCAACCGAGAACAACAAATCGTCCGGAAACGAATCGCATGGAACCACAGAAACGCCCTGAAACAAGGAATACAGCACAACAGGATACGAACCGCACCTAGAATAAATCTCCGAGGGAGCGGTTTCGAGATGACCACCTAGAGTGCGGACAGTGAGGATCCCAGGTTCTGAACGCCCCGGCTGTTGGAGCCTCCAGAGTGGTGCCTGTCGGCGTGGGCTGGTCCTTCCATAGTTGGGACGCCCTCGGATTCGAGAATCCTTGTCCTTGTTCGCGAAGGCCCTGGGAGTGCTCGTCACGCCAATGTCCAGGAAATTTCAGGCGTGGCTCGGAAGGGCCCTCAAGCCCTGCGAGGTAGTTTTCCCAGGCTGGGCATGACATCTCAGCTCAAGTTGCGCACGCGCACCCGCGCCCGCACCCGCACGCGCACCCGCACGCGCACCCGCACGCGCACCCGCACGCGCACCCGCACGCGCACACACACGCATGCAAACGCATCTGCACGCATGGAGCACGCATTCGCACGCACAGACCGACACACACGGAGAATATTTTATGAACATGGCTTCTGAGGATCATGTTCCTGAAGGAGTCGACGATTGGAACAACAGCGATGATGTCGAATCACCGAAGCAATGCACAGCGAGTATGTTAATTGCAAATCACATCACATCATCTTCAAAGCAGGTACGTAGAAAGAGCATCCTCTTCCTATCTCACACACACACACACTCACACACACACTCACACACACACACAAGCCCAGAGCACCGCTGCTCCAAAGATGCGCTGCTGTCATGTTTAGAGCATGCCACGAGTCAGGTCGCAAAGACAGGTGTGTCCCAGTTGTGAGCTGAGAACAGAATTGAAGGTTGGTGCCCCCGAGGCTCGGGCAGTGTGACCGCGTCGTGCCAAGAGGATGCACAGGGCTCGTCCAATCTTCGATGTGGACCCAGCAAAGACGATCTCGTCCTCTTGGGAGCTTCAGGGCAGCGGATCACCACACAGATGCCACCATGCAATCTCAAGATCAGGATCCTTGGGCTGCGTGTGCTCCTGGAGCGCCTGCGGCAGAGGCGCACTTTGTTTTCGGCGGCCCGGAGGCTTCGAGGTGCGATGCTCTTCACATGTCGTAAACACATCAAACACCTTCGCATTCGTGGGATGGATTCGCTATGACTTTTGGGTTTTTTGAAGTCACAGCTGCCACAGCTCAACCTGTGCAGACACGATAGTGTAGTGCCTGCCAAACGGCGGCAGCTGTGAGCGTGTTGCCGTGCACAATTTTGATCTTGCGGTCGCCCAGCAGTGGCAACAAATCTTTGCCTCAGTCGGCGCACAGAGCAAAAGCGACGAGTGAGAGGGATCAAAAGAGCCATGCTAGCTTCAGGTGATCACCTGGCCATGTTCTCTCGATGAATTGATTAGGAGGCCGTTTTCAAACAGCCTGCCGCTCCCTTTGGGTTACAAGTAGAACGAGATGACCCTAAAACAACTTGAACTCGCCGAGCACGGTGGAAACTGCAAAGCAGCGCATCAAAATTTATGATCTAGACACCCTTCAGCTTGTGTTGCTCCCATGAGGCCGGCACCTCCCTGATTGAGGAACTCCGCCTGAAGAGGGGCCACCCGCGGGGCTTCGTGAAGAGGACTCGGTGAAAGACCAAAGCAAGGCGCGCCTTGTTCAGGTGGGCCAGCCCCAGGTACTTCACACCGGCATCATCTGCGTCTTTGACTGCCTGCGCGGCAAGGCAATTTGATGCCCCGCAAGATGACATTCAGGTCTGGCGCAGCACATCCACAGAGCACAACAAGCAGGTCGAGTGGCCTGCACCTGCATGTCGAATATTGACTGCCTGACTTTGAGCTCATGTGGGACTGCTGGAGAACGGCAAGCGTTCGACATTCCTAGACATCCCAAGTGAGTGTACTGAAAGGTTGCCTGTGTGACTTCATGAAGTAGAAGTGGCCAGTCACCGGCAAGCACCTCTCTTCAAGGCTGCAGCAAAGAAAACTAATTTATTGTAAAACAAAGTTGCCAGTGTCTATGGTGCAGCGCGGGCGCCAGGTAGCACACTGGGTGCTGCGGTAGTGAAAGCCTTGCCAAGAATTGTGAGATTGCAAGCATGACATAGTCACCAGTGAGAGTTATGCAGGGGGAGAAAGGCTGTGTTACGATGCGACTAGGCAAGGAGGGAGCACGAGAATACAGAGATAGAGGGGAGAGGGAGAGGGCACGACAAAGCACGCATCAACGCAGGGGCGCACTCTGACACATGCACGGGCAGTGCAGGCACAGAGCTCGCGAGAGCGGAAGTACAACTGTATGAAGCAAGCGATGAAAGCTCCGGTCCAAAGGAAAGGCAGGCATCACTTCTTGTGGAATGTCTGGGGGCCGGCGTCAGTCTCGCGTCTTGTTGAGCCACTAAGTCACTCAGCCCAGCACGTTGAACGCAAGCAGTCGACAGGCAGTGGCGGCAAAAGAGCACCTCGGTGCATTCAGAGTGCTGCGCAAGTCTGGCAAGGGTATACGAGTATTCAAAGCATCATCAGACGAAACCGAAAGTGAGCAAACTCAGCTATGAACACTGTAATATTTGTCGCAGCGCAAACACCAAATGCATCTAAAAAAGATCCCAAGGCTTCTGCCCACAGGAATGTCAAGGGCTGCAGTGGAAGCATCCACCATCGCTGCTCATGCTGATGCGAAGCAAGGAAGGGCGACAGCCTGAGCCCGGGTTCACGGCACAAGAGAAAGGCATCCTGCCTGCCGTGTGTGGAATATCCGGGGACCGTGCCATGGAAGGTGTAACCTTGGAACCAAGCTGAGATTGCGATGGTGGACGGCGAGTTGGAGCTTTGGCCGACAAGAGGTGTTATCCGCTTCAGGGAACAAACTCTTGGAATTCCTGTCTCGCCCCCTGGCCATGACCGGGATTGCTCTCTCACCCCAGCCATGACCCCAGGCTCTGGGAACCCGACATGGAGTAGAGGGCATGGCCATGTGCCAAGAACACAACCTCAAGCTGCCTGCTCTTCTGACTGAGCACCTCCGCAGTGGGAGGTTCTCCATTCGCAACACGCTTGCGAGCAACGCAAAGAATTTGATATTTCAAGATTAAGGCCCGCAGATCCATGCAAGATCCCGCTACAGTGTTTGGCCTCCTGGTGCAGGGAATCTGTGGTCGAATGAACCGTGCCTCAGCAGTCTGCAGCATACTAAAGCCTAATGGGGCGTCGGCATTGTGATGATGGCCAGGGCTGCAGCGAAGCACTGTACAAACAAGAGGAGCAATCACCACACAGGCGTGACCAGAAGCTGAGATTCAGGCCACCGAGGTAGTCCCAAATCGGACAGAAGAGACAGTAGTTGTACTTGTACTTGCCTCAGTACGGAACTGGTGCTTCGTCTACAGCACGGAACTCCAAAAAGCCAAAAGATGCCCTGCTCCCTCCTCGCTCCAAAGCAGGATTCACTGCAAGGGGAGATCATCTGCACTGCACGGAGCCACACGGAGCCTCCCTGAGCTCCCGGCTGTGATGCAGGGAGTGGTACGAGGAGGTGTAGATAAAATACTTGAGTGGCCCGGCCTGCGCTCAAAAAGGCAGCTTCTCAGCTTTCTGATGCTCAGCATGGGAGGTCTGCGCCTGTGCCCAAGTTGGCATGCACTCGAAGTTGCAGTGGCCGATGCAGTTCATGATGTCAAAGAACACGAAGTAGATAGGGATCTTGGGGCGGTCACCGGCTTCAACACGCAGGAGACTCAGGGGACCCTCCAAGCCTCTTGAATGCGGAGCAGTCTTATCGGGCCTAGAACTCTTAGAACTGCAAGAGATGGCAGAGACAAGGGCGCATGAATCCATGAATCCGTCAAAGTCCCATGTCTTCCGAGGGACAAGGGCTGTCGAGAAGCAGCCAAACCAAGCGGGCACCAGAAACCTCGGCATGGTCTCCTATCACCAGAATCCTCAGAGAATCATCACAACGTGGGCCTCATGCGGTGTGCTTGGAGTAGGGGGGGGGGGGGCCAACGGCTTGCAGAGTTTTCAAGCCACACCGAGCAACGGGTAGCAACAGTCTGCGTCAGTGCGTTGCTGACGCTCCTTGCCCATTCGGGAAAGGCTCTTTCCACCGTTTAAAACGAGAGTGCTGCTCAGAGTGCGCTGCTACGGCAGGGAAAAGCACAACAGCGCCAAAAAGCGCCAATGTGCAAGAAAGTGCAAGGCTACACCTCCGCGGTTCGCGCAGTGGCTGAGGCTCTGATCAACCGACACAGGTATTCCATGTCAGACTTCTGCTCATGCTGCATCTCCTGGGATGTCTGTTGATTCGAGTTTGGGGGTCTAGGTCCGGGGTTGCAGGACTTAGGGGATTTAGGGCGTTGGTTCGGACCAGTTGCAAAGGGTTTGCCACAACATGGCACAAGGCGCCTGCACCATCTCCTGTACAGCCTTGGTTGCTAGCAGCGCAGCCACGGTGTCACTCTTCCTTGGAGAAACAAGCTGGTTCCAAATCGGTGTTTCACTTGATCGCCATGCATTGACTTGTTCCCATTGCTGGTAGGCGTCTTCACCTCGCCGCGAACTTTCAAAAGGCCATGCACCAGCTCTGCTATGTGTAAAGCACCAGAGCCTGATGGTGATGATGATGATGATGATGATGATGACAGCATTCCAATGACAATTGTGCGGCTGCGGGCAAGACATGCGCTGGGCGATCGGCCATCAGCATCAATTATCTCGAACCTGGATGTGAAACAGTCTCACAGCAGTGCTTCCGCTCCCAAAGCAAAGTTACCCTATGGCGAGCAACAGATTCGCCCGATCAGGTGGAAGGTCTAACTGGTTCATCAAGTGCTGCACCTTGGAGCACATTGCAGGCCAATCCAAAATCGCAAACATGTCAATTCTCGATATGACTGCCCCTCCCTGCCACTGCAACAACTCCGTAATTCAAAACTAGGAACTTCCCGGTCTTGGATGGCCATAAGGAAGCACTCCTTGTTAATGGCCAAGTTTTCGTGCACGTCCTCGTCGGTGAAGATGGGTGTCTGCACCGTGGTGTCCATCGGGGGACTGTGTGACCCGCTATCCAACTCGTCCTCCTTGTGCATTTCTAGCCAGCGATGCGCTGCGGCGAACCGCTTCAGCAGTTCCCGTGTCGTGCGCGCGATCCGGATCGACTCACGGAAATGTTGTTCGGCAGTCAGTGCTTCAGTCTCCTTAGCAGCCTTCATCGTGATGTCAACATACACCGCCAGGATGACCTGAGAACTGAGGTGTAAAAGGTAGATGTCGGATGCCGCTAGAGTTACTACGGACTGCTTTCCAGGTGCCCCTTTCGGCACTGACAGATGGGTCCATGATTTAGAGAACTCACCAGAATCGGTGTCGTAGTGATGCATCCCACCTTCAAGCTCCACCATTAACTAAACAAGTATGCTTCTCCAACTCCCAAGAGACGTTGAAGATGCCCAGGGCAACCAGCAAGTAGCTGGCGACAAACCCGAGAATGAAAGGAACGCCATACTGCGCAGCCAAAAGCGATGAGATTGGCTCCCCGGAGTCGGAGTTGCAGTCGCCTGTGAAGCACCGAAACGCCGTAAACATCGAGTCGGGAACGGTTCGGAACTGAAGCTCCAGACCCAGCTCCACGAGTCTGGGATCATCTCCGATGAAGATGGTCGCGAAGCCAGCGACAATGTACAAAATGAGAAAGAGCAGTATGAAGGACAGGGCTAGCGTCCATACTCCCCCGAGCAAGCCCTTCACCATCAGCCGCAGATCCTGCTGGACAGGCTCATGTCAGTAGTCCAGGACATACAGCTGTTACTAGCTGCTAGCAGGTTCTTAAACATTATTCAACATCCAGCAGCTGACAAAGGATGCATGCGGAACAAGGTCCTGCATCAGCCGCAAGCGGAAGACCCGCATCACCTGTGCAACTGAACTCTTGACTCAAAGATGCAGATGTGAACTGGAGAAGTCGGACTATTTGGAGGCATTTCAAAGAGCGTCTCGTTCGTCCGCCCATTACAGTGCACCTACAGTCAATGCTTGAAAGTGGTTCTTGACATGTTCAACCTGCGGCTTCGTCTTCCACCAGGGGCTGCTTACACCGTCGTTTACTACTACAGTCCATCAGTCCCTCAGTCCATGTTAGATCCTCATGGCAAGTCGCCCGAACCAATCGTATCAGGCGGAAGATGCGAAGGAGCCAGGTGCCATACAAACCCGTGGCTTCCTGAATGCCCGGGAAAGCTCTGTTGGAAAAAAACTACTACTAGTAGCAGCGACATGAAAGGGGGCAATAAGGGAAAGCGTGGGAAACCACATCTGATTGCCGAGCGCCCTTGTTGCCAAGGCTCGTCCAGACCCATTCGGAAAACAGCCACATCCACGATAGCAATCAGGGCGACACATATATCAAAAAAATTCCACATGCGCTCCTTCTCCGGCGCAGCGACAAAAGAGTTTACAACAAGTGTAAAGGCTCTATGGGCTGACAGGACATAGCACTGCATGTCCCGACCTCACCATACAGGTACGCTGTCCATCCCATCACCCACGTTCGCAGAACGATCTCAGTGATCAGCCAGCAGGCGAATGCCGCTTCCACCGCTGTCCACCCATACCAGTCTTTGTGGTTGGGATCCTCAGATTCTACCCCTAAGGTCCTGACCCAAAACCCTGACCACCAAGTAAAAGGGTGACCGAAGAGCTTCTGTCCGAGGCTCAGATTGAATACCAATAATCACCTGAGCCACTTCGTCACGATGGGCCCAGCAGAATTTTTCGGGCTTATGGGAGGGTTCAAAGTCCAGTTCCAACAAGTAGCCGCATTGGTTATGATCATGATGACCACCAAGGGCTCCAAATACGTTCGAGGCTGAGATGCCTGCACAAATCAAATCGGACTCTAAACAACAAGACAGGCTTTTGATCTGCGCATCTAGGCTCCACGGAAGCTGCACGCAGCCGCGCGGGCTGAGTGGGCACATTCGCCCACTTGATGCTTCACCCACCTCACCTGGACCCATCGACCCGATCTCCCCTTTCGGACGTCTTATCATTCCATGAAACTAAACAAGAACCCAGCGAAGGACTCAGTGGCTGCAACCACTCAACCTCTGCATCAGGGGAAGGTGCAGGCTTTACCAGAAAATGTGCTTCGCAGGGGGGGGGGGGGGGCGTGTGCATCTTTCGCGCCGGCCACAGCAAGCATTGCATGCTCGCTTAATTCTTAAGCACGTCCTTCTTAAGCAAGTCCTTGTACAGGCCAGGTACCCCGAACGTTTGCCGTCACACACATGAGGAAGTGCTTGCAAGCATGATGTCGGGTCACGCTTTGAAAACAATGGATTTTTACGATGTCTTTGTGCAGTCGACGCAAGGTAGCCTTGGAAAGTACAAAATCCCTCGCCTTGCAGTCCGGGAAAAAAGTTGAAAACTTCAAGGCGAGGATGAGCTTCGGGGTATCTTTCATCTCAGTGCGCGGCCACTTGCACTTCGCAACATCTTCAGCGTCGCGAGGAGACACCCCCACAGACCCGCAGAGCACCCAAACAAAAAGCTGACGGCAAGCCACAGCTACCCCCCCAACCTCCACCCCCGGGTGCCCGACGACAGACCCGGCGGCCTGCGGGTAATAATAGTAACAATGGCAATAACGGTGAAAAAAACAGGTAGTAGTACTGACTCTGCCCACATGCTCCGTTCCTTGAGTTCCACACTCCTTTCGAGGTGGATGTCTAAAGCAGTCCACGCATTGTTTGGTTTAGACCTTCTGAGTGCCCCAGGGGTTCAAGATCTACAAGTCGGGCGTTTCTGTTCAAGTCCAAGCCAGCCGTTCCTGAGCTGTTGACCAATTGCTCTGCTGTTGGCGTTCGAAAGGTCCGCTCCTCTTCGCTTGTGGATTCCGCACAGATCGGCAGAAAGGCGGCTTTCTTTAGGGATCCTGCTTCGTAGAACGAGTTGCTCTGGAGGACGGAGAGGATGACGGTTAGTCAGGAACGTGTGTCGGGAGCATGACGGGCGAGTGCGCGTGCAGGCCGAGTCAGTCACTGGCCTCCCCCTAAAACCTCATACCCAAGGAAGGCTTTCAAAAAGTCCAAACTGTGTGTGCAATGCTGGCTTGCCTGCCAGAAGCGGAAGTAGGGTTTCTATGACTAGTACCCCCAAAAGGACACAAATTCGCTCGCCAATCTTCAACAACATGAACATTAACCCTGTTTCCCTAAACTAAACCCTTTTAGGGGTCACTGGGAAGAAAAAGCACGAACCCAGAGCAAGAGCGCTCCCGGCCTCCTCTGGTGGGGCCTTGGATCGAAATGGGATGAGATTCAATGAAGGTGACGCAATGCTAAGGGCTTAGGGTTTGGGGTCTGGGTTTGGGGTTTAAGGCAGACTATGAGTGCGAGGCACGGCTAAGTCGTTGATACGCACAAAGGTGAGCTCGGCAACCAAGCGATTTGTGTCACTGGCCAACAAAATCCTGAGATGCCACGGACGCAACTGCAATTGACTGCATGGGTCAGAGTCAGTGCACTAACTAAGGGAACAGGAAGGTCGAAGTTATGACAAACGGTTGGAGCATGCGCTGTAGCCCGCACAACTTTTCGTGCCGGGCGTCTCTTTCATCGCTTTGTACTGTTTCAAACATCGCGAGTCGAAGATCTTGCGCCGAACGATATCCTTGGACTTCAGGACACAAGTTGGAAACACCTCTGCCTCCCCGTACCTTCCGCGAATCCTGCTCGAAGTGCTGTAGCTCTAGTCATGGGCTAGCTACGGCGATTGCAGGACAATACGTCGCTGGCTGCCGCTCTCAAACCACCATATGGCAATCTCCCAAAGTTGCCCGCCCCTACGGTTGACGGCAGTTGGCAGGGAATCTTGCCAGACGAGCTGCTTTGTCTTCAGCCAAGAACACGCGCATCAACGCCTCGACGGGGGCCATGCCGCAGCCAGTCAGCGTGTCAGCATTAGCAGCGGCACTGAGCCGACGAGAACCTTCCGCTGGACCATTGGCTAGCAACGGCTAGCAACTGGAAACTGGATGTCTGCTTGTGGCAACACTTGCTGCCTTTCTGCGAGCTCTTGATTGACAGTGTCATCGTCATGGCCATTTCCGAAGACAGCGGAGCCTTGTGTGTCAGTTGCAGTGGCATGGGGCCAGGTGGATAAGCTAAGTAAGATAGGTAGAGCTTCTTGAACTTTCGTTCGATGCTGTCATTGCGTACAACATGTCCACTTGCAAGATTACGATGTGGGACAGACTCTGCCCATTGTCAGCTGCAACTGTTGTCAACTGCTTTTTGCTGTAAGCCTTCCTGAAATGCTGAATCACTTGAATCACTTGAAGAACCTCATGATGTTAATGCCAAACCCTTTAGCCTTAGCCCCGGATCCTGCGTGTCCTGCGAAGGCCATCGCCAGCTCGCTTCACGATCGGAGTCTCCTCGTGGGTGCAATGGAAGACGTCTCCATGTGGGAAAATCTACCCAGACTCAAAATCGAGTTGGGTTCAGAGCAGCCTAGAGGAATCGGCAATCAGCGCAGCGCAGCTTGCAAAATCCCGCAAGCCAAGCCAAAGACAAAAGCCGAAGCCATCTAATTAACGTCCAAGTGGCGTCTTAGGCTCCTGTTAGACAGATTCCGAGGAATGGCATCATCGTCATATTGCAAGGCAATATACTCCGACAATTGGTTCCTGATTCAGAGCAGAGCAAAATAAAGCAATCATGGTGTCAACAATTTGACAACTTGAGGGCTCTGGTGAATGTCGGGTTTAGGAGCCGTCTATGGTGTTGCAAAAGAAACTCACGGATGCGACATGGCAGGATGCTCGGAGGGGGGAAGACCTTCACCCACGACCACATTCGCTGCTTGACACATTAGGGTACGACAACCTGCAAGCAACAACTACCGCAACCTCCAAAAGGGCTACAAGTAGCTTTCGTGATTAAGGGCAAAGCTGCATGGCATTTGACATTTGATCGATGTAAATACAACCAGTGACACCATGGGCGGAACCACCATCAAATCCTTCTCCCTAAGAACGCTGAAACAAGGGATTTGCGCCAAGAGGCAAAAAAGTGGTTGCATCCTGCAAGGGCAGAACGAGTCTTTCTTACTGTCCTTACTACAGGAGTCGGGGCAGGTGATCCAGACGCAAGAAGCCGGCGTACATGTGGATGGCTCTAGGCTTCTCCTCCTCTGTGTAGCGAGTGAGCCCGAGCGCCACCACAGCATGGTGTAGCTCGACTCCAGACATCATGGTCTGCCCAGCACAGGCTCCTGCACAATCGACACAAGCTGATCCACCGAACTCAGCCAATGTGAAGCACATCCTTGTCGATGTTTGACCCCGCCCTACGCCCTCCAGAAACACACCCGTACTCACGAAAATATGCGGAAAACTGTTTGTGTCCGTGCAATCCGTCGTTGCGAGCTTTGGCCTGGTTTTTGACGCCCCGCCCTACTCCGGCCACCCGGCCCATCACTCTTGGCCCCACCAAAGCCCCCAGGCTCGTGCCCCTGTACCGACAGCCCCTACCCGGGCGTTCATGATGAGGAGGCCCAGCTTTCAGGCACGTGCGTGCATGCGCTTGGGACACCTGCCCACGTCTGGGCCGCGGTGCTGAATGACAAAAAATGACAAATACAACAAACGAATCGAGGGCTCCCAATCGAAGCTGGAGGCGCTGCCGCACCGCACGCTGTTCCTTGAGATGTCACACGCTTAAGAGAAACACAACGCAGCGCCCGGCCATCAAAAGGCACCCTCAACAGCAACATCGAGGTGCAGGTTTTTTTCGGGGGCGAAGGGGTATTGGAGGTTGCGCGGTTCTAGGACCCTCGGAGTTGGGGGAGGTAGGGAAGGGAGTTGGAAGGGCATGGAAAAGATCCTGAATTATTGTACTAAAGTGGCAACGCATGGAAAGATGCCAACTGCTGCAAGGCTGCGATGCCAGAGGGCAAGGCTGCTTGAAGGCTCTCCTTTCTGGCCAGGCGCCCCTCAAGTAGAATGCCATGCCAGTTTGTGTCAAGATATGCAGGCGGGTGTCAAACGCCTACTGTCTACAGGCCGTCGCAAGTAAATCAGCTTGGTAAGCCGTGCGCCGAGCTTTGCATGGAGAGCTGACGATCCGGAGGTTGTGCGACGATTTTCGCTGGTGGGCTCGCGTGCCACCTGCTAGGGGGCACGGGTTTTGATTCACACCAAACATTCTACCAGAATCGCGAATAGACGACACAGAATTGCATGCAACAGGGCCAGAAAGCTGCCGCGGCCTCTTCTCGAAGACAGTGCCCTCACTGCCAAATGGCAGTAGAGATGAGTACCTGACGCCAGAGCACACGATCAACGGTCATGTCAGAATATGTCAGCCTTTACGACGACTTGTCAGGCATAGGGCTAGGCCAATGCAGCGTCGAGTTTGAGTCAGCACTTCAGCTTTCCGGGCCTCTCATCGTTGAGAACGGATGCCTGGAGATCCTCAGGACGCCTTGGCTGCAAGACTTGGAGATGCGGCAGCAGTGCAACATCAGTAATGACCCGTACTGACAAGCAGCCACCAAAAGCGTTCAAAAGCATTTCAAAGACGGGTCAACTCCCACGAGCTGAAAACAATTCGGGTAACCAACTTTGGGGGCCTTTGTAAGATTCAGGGTTGAGGGTTTTATAAGGCTTAGGGTGTGTTTTTTGGACCAGCAGCCCTGGGACCAGCACCAAACGCACTCCAACTCTCCCTGCTCGGATTGAAGTGCAGGATTTTTGTCCCGGTCAAGCGGCAAAGCTGAGTCTGGATAATCTGGATAGACATCCAGCAGCTGCCGCCTGAAGTCTTCCAATGATCTGTCCAGGAAGCGGGCGAAACCAGGCTTGTCCATGGCTCGTAAAAAATTATACCAAAGGCTGTAAAGACAGCGTTGCTCATGCAAGTAAGTGCACGCATTTGCGTCCGTTGGTCTGTCATGTCGCGGTGTGTGTTTGCTCAGGATACCATGCACCGACATCAAAGAGAGGCTTTGAGCGTGTAAACTTTACGAATGCCGGCAAACTGCTGAAAAAATCAGAAGTTCAGGAACATCTCTTTCCAGTTTTCCCGTACACCTGGCATGGCTCTGGGCAGAACTGCACGTGGCTTACGGTGGCCGCATCCTAAAGTAGAGCTTAGAAGTTCAAGTTGGCACTCTCAGTAGAACGAAGAACCCCCACAGTAAACCATTGGGATCGTATTGCCATGCATCCGCGATCCTTCGGCATGCTGAGTTGTGCGAGCTCTTCCCCAAACCATGGTCGTGGCACTAAAATGTTCCGCTTTCCTGTGTCATACTCGGGATGAAAAGCGGACACGGAAGACTAGGTCGCGACTAAGAGGCTTCCGTGAGGATTTTATGAATCCCCCCCAGCTTGAAGATGTTCTGCTTTCGTCCGGAGCAAAGCATCGAAGACAACATCCACTGCGAGACGAGATTTTGTCAATGGAGAGATCCTTGAGTCCTCTGGAGGTGTATCTTATCTTAAACCCTTGCTCTTTGCAGCGCAGGGCCCGTGCGAGAAGGAAAAATTGGCGAGGTAGCCTCCAGCACAAGTTGAGCTAGACATGCGAGATCATAGGAGATCGTACCAGCGCGAGAATCCACAGCCGGGTCTTGCAGGGCTTGGGACAAAGGACTTAGTGGACTGATGTGGACTGCAAACAGCTTCCAGATGTGCCTAGGGTCTCCAGCATGGGATGCGAGGTGCCCGAGATTGCCTCATGAGAGCGCAGGGTTTTGTAAGACTGGTTGGAGCAGATGAGATGGCTTCAATTGGCTGCACAACTGATTTACGGCTTTTGGCTTCTCCGTCTCGAACCTCAGTGACCACTGAGCTGTGGTGGTGCACATGGGAGGCCTGAGTCACTCAGAGAAGAGTCCGTCTTTGTTGCGTGCACCCTGTGCGGCTTCTGCTGTGCCCTTTCTGAGTGCCTTGTAGACAGACGGGGTGTGGAGCCATCGGTGAAAGAGGTAGTAGATTGGCTCCTCAGGGGAACTCAGGGAAGTCAGGGAGCTTCTGATCCATCCTCTTTTGCGTAGAACCTCATAGAACTGCCTCTACCTCCAGACAACCGCACGAAGAGCTTGGCTCTGGGTTTGGCGCACGACTGCTCTCCGAATCCGAGGTTTCGGCTACCACGAGATAGTGCCCGAGGAAACAGACCTGTGGTCCAGCGAAGAGCTGCAAATTTATGAATGAAGCTCGTCAAAGAAGGGAGGAGCAAGAACCACAGACGGAAAAGCCGGGAGGTAAGAGGGAAGAGAGACCAACACAGATGAAGACGTGACAGGCTCGATTCAGTTGAGGCTAAATGCTCTGTATTGCTCTGCGACATGCAACGTCTCTGCGCGGCTGCCAAGAGGCCGCAATGCTTGACCAGCTCAGCGGCACGGTCTTGGCAGCACAAAAGGCAGAGGATGCCCGAAACATCTGGCTTAGAAGGCTTAGCCTCACAGTGCTTCAAGGATCAACCCATTGTGCCATGTGCATGGTCGTGATTGCGGGCATGCCTAGCCTTGCGGGTCTAGTCTAAGGTCCCGGCTGTCCTCAGCCATGGCGTCACAGCATCCACCTGACATCAATACGTTCCCGTGCTACGGCTTGGAAGTTGCAAGATATTGTGGGCCTTAAGATATCAAGGGCCAGACACCCCGGTTCAGTGCGCACACCGTTCTATATACACAAATCAACGGCATGTTGGGATGCGGGTCGGGGCAGCGGAGCCAGGCTGCCCGGCCAGCACGAAGGCAGTTGGCGAAAGGATGACCGGACCGTCCCAGTCCTGGCATAAGCAAACAATGCAAGCACTACCTGTGTCCAGCATCAGCATGTGAGCGGTTGTGAGTGCACAGCAAAGCACAGCACGTAGACCGTCTAGGAGCCCGGAGTCCAGCTCGCGCTCATGCTGCTCCGCAGGAGGATTCGTCCTATGGATGCGCACCTGGGCTGCCAACACTACTTGCACTTACCATACTGAGTCTTTGGCTTGAAGCATGCTGCAGCACGGGGCCCTTAGATGCCTTAGATCCTGACCAAACTCAAAGTATTGTGCCCGGCTGAGGCTGCAACCGGCTCAGCGAAGGTGTCCAACTTTGAGAGGGCGGTGAAGAGCAGATTCACCTGATCCCATGGGTTGATCATTACAGGTTCAGGAGCCCCAGGAGCCTGCTGCCCCAGACGCTTCATGCACAGAATCAGAGAGCTTGCGTTGTACTTTGTGTCTGTTGCAGGCTTGGGTCGGGCCTACGCGGCGCGTCCGTCTTGCTTACACGCTTGCACGCCGCATGGTTCGGGGCCAGTCGGTCCAAGTTGACACGTGACACGCATAGCTTCCGCGGAGAGCATAAGCGGATTTCCAGTCGTGAGATCGCATACGCCTTCTTGCACGCAACGTGGCGAAACCTGTTGAATGCGCAGATGAATGCGCGGCCCCTTATGCACGCAGAGTTTTTGCTTACGCAGGCCTGGGCTCCGGAAGCCTGGGTTCCTCTTTGAGGCCGTGCAAACCAGAAACATCCAGAAACCAGCAACGAGTACCTTTGCTGAGGCTTCGCGCCGCATAGCGCAGCAGGGTGCCGACGATCAGCATCGGCCTGGGCATGGTTGAGGCTACCAAGAGGGCAAGGGGCAATGGCGCCTGCCTAAGGCACCTTCCGCCTATGTTTCCATGGTCATGGTCGTGACTTCTGTGTCCCGCGCAGCATGTGAGTAGCACCAACCTGGACTGCCAGCACCTCGGACAGTTTGGGTCTAGGAAGTGAGGATCTCACAGAACAAAAGCCAAGGCGGGCACGTAGGTTGCTGGATAGACCAGGTATCCTTAGATGCTTTGGGGCTTGGGCGAGGGGCTAAGCCAGCAAAGTCCTCGGAACATCTCAGAATGAACTTTTGTCTCTCTTGCTGCCCCTCTTCTTTAAGCGCATCAAAGGAACGGCCCCACCAAGTAGGGGATTGGGATCCTCTCGGATTTCAGATGCTCCGGGATGCTCTGAGCTCGGGACCCCAACATTTTTGCAGAGTCTGCTCTCTCTCTTCCTTCCTTCCTTCGCACATAGTCCCCCCGCGAGGGGACCGCCCTAATGGGCGTGCTCTCGCGGTCTGTCTGTGTGTGAGACATGTCGTGGTTATTATGATGTGGTTCCCCGCTAACTAACATAATCTGCAAGATAGCCTCCTCTCTCCCCATCATCCAACGGTGTGTGACCGTGTGTTCTTGCCGGCTCCCGAAACAACAACGAAGGAAAAACAAAAGTGAATGTACCCTCTCTCTCTGTCGCTCATGTTCGTTCGCGGATCTCCTCTGAACATGTTGAAGGTGAGTGCAGTAAGCACGATCACCGTAATGGAAACCTGCAAAGCTCGATGCGTGCAAAAAATGCGTGTGCAGTGAAGCTCGTATGCTTAAAGCAGGCTCAAACAGCCAGGTGCCGCATTGCCTGCAGCACCGCGAAAGCCATGCTGAAAACTTGGTCACGCGACCAAAGGCTTGCACAAGTGGAGTCTTCTATGGGCCGGGGAATTGGGGAATGCTGACCTTCTGTGTGATGGCTGTCACACTGCGGACTCTGGGCGCTTCGTCGATCTCTCGTCTTGCAAAGTCGGTACGCGCTCTCTCTTTGAAGCTGGACTAACAGGGGGCTCGATGCGTCAGACATGTTCGGGGAAGCCCACATGAATGTTTCTCACGCACCCTCACCTGCGAAGCCTGAAGCAGCGACGTCACGGGCTTGGCAAGACATTTCAGATCTTTACCTGCAAAACCTACTCCATCCTGCACTTAAGGAGTCAACGAGCGCTGAGGCGCTGCAGAAGCGATGCACCTCGTCTTTCGGCATGGGCCCAATTTCCACGAAGGTGTTCTTCACCCTGCACGTGTTGCGCACAGTCAGGTACAGAAAGAGGCAACAGATGTCCGGCTTGCTAGCAGGAATCTTGGAAAGGCAAAAGGCGTTGCATGGACGTCCCCCTCATGGACTCTCGGAGTCTTGTTTCTCCAGGCCGCAGAGCTCTCGCAGCCAGCCCGCCCGCAGCTTGCTTGCTGCACAGCAAGCGGCGTCATGCAACACATGTCCTAAGCATGGAGGTATTTGGTATTTGGAAACTACATATGGAAGGCTCGCGCACTCCTGAGGCTTGGTGCGTCTACGTGCTGAATTGTCTGCAGCTGTCCTTCCGCGCGCATCCTCCGTGACATCTACGTCGAAAATCACACAGCACTAGCATCTTAGACCAGCTGGCTGTTGGTTTCAGTCCGTGCCAGTGACTCCGGGTAGCCACACAGTGAGCAATCAATGCGCAAGGATTTGTATGCATTTGTCAAGTCTTGGTCCTTGGTGCACACTCTCGACCCATGCGTGACAACCCATGAAAAACAGGTGTTGCAGTTGCAGTCGGAGGCCAAAGGCGGCCAACCCATGCCCGCCCCTAGACGCCTGCCAAATCAGATGTCTGGCGCCTGCATAGCCGCATGCCAAGGTTCAAATAAAGCGTGCACCTAATTCGGGTACACCCCTGCCGAGGATGCCAAGAGACCACAGGTCCTCCACAACAAAAATCCTGCTTATCCATCGCATGTTGAATTGAAATCTTGGCTCCTCAAAGGTGTGTGTAGCCTAATGCTTTCGATTACATAAATTTACAATGCCGCCTTTGGCAGGCAGCAAAAGATTGGAAGCGCAGACTGAAACTTTGTCTCGTGCATTTGTAGCATTGAGAGTCAGATAGCCATGGAAAGAATCCGTAAATCTTTTTCGGTATCCGCAGCCAGCCGGCTGCCACTGTGCTCTGCACATACCCGCAATCCCAGGGCAAGGATAAGCCTGTGCAGGACTTCGACCTGTGGTCAGAATCTGCTGAGAGAAAGCGCCCAAAGCTTTTGGTAAACGATCCGGTCATCCACACCTTGGCAAAGCAATGGTAGGGCGGAGTCGACACGCACCGGGAACGTCAAGAGTGTCTACCGTAAGCTGTACCAAACTGCCGAGGCCCGCAAACCTAAGGCTTTTGGGGGGAAAGGCTTCCTCTTCGCAGTCCGGTCCCGAAATCCGCCCATACCCCCCCCCCACCCCTTTCCCCCCCCCACCCTTTCCCCCCCCCCACCCCCCCCCCCCCCAAGTTGGTTCCCAACCTTCCCAACGTGAACCCTGCACTAGCCTCGGTCCTCTTGTCGAGGCGGCGTGAGCGGTTAAATTGTAAGCTGCGGTACTTGCTTGTACCGGGTTCTGGGAGCCAGGCTGGCAATAGTAAGGCGCTGTTGTTTTACTTGTTGGAACCAGGGCGTGGGGCCCAGCAAAGGCATAGGGCACAGTTGCACACCCACCGACGGCTAGAAGTCCAGCTCACGTGCAGGCTGTGCCGAGGCGGGTCGCGTTGGCGCAATGAAGTAAGCATTTTCTCTCTTTAACCGTACCGTAGCCGGCCGCTTAGCCAAGCCGCATCTCGCAAAGAGCGCAAGCAGCACCTGCATTCGCTCAGCGACTGGCACAGGGTCAGCCCCTCTGAAGTTCTGCAAAGACCTGCGCTTCCGGAAAGCCGGAACTTAGCCTAAGGCTCCAGGAGTTTCCTGCATTATCCAAAAAGCAAGCAGTTCATCGGCTTCCCGGCACCTGGCGGATGCACTGCTCCTGAAAGATCTGCATGCGTTGCAATGCTTTCAACTGATTGCACTTTCTTGCACCCTCCTTGCAGTCCCTCTCCCAGAGGAGCTCCTCCCACGCAGCCCAAAGCCCGCGATTTTCGGTGAGCATCTCCTCGACATCTTGCGGAATCCCGGCCTGGTGTCAGAACCCTTTGCTCCCTCTTTAAGGATGCAAGTGTATCAGGTGTCGGCGCCATTCAGTCGCAAACTGTCGCTCTCACCTGGTCAGAGGAGGGCGAGGACCAGGAGCACTCCAGGCCAGAGCTCGCTTTGATGCAGGAGTTCCTTCAGAGAGAAAAAAACTCTTGGAGCGGGTGAGAGAATGCATGCACATGCATGCAAATGCAAGATTACACAGAGCATCAAGCTATCTTGGCCGTTCCGCCCCCTGGCTGAGGCTCTGGCGTGCCGATAAGGACCCAAACATCCAGCTGCCTGACCGTCACTTGTGAGCTTGTCGAACAATCGGGAGGAATTGAGCTGGGGCCCTGGGGAATGCCATTGGGGCATGGGTTTTCTGGTGTGGTGAGCAGCCCATGTGATCCACGTAAACGCACCAGATCTGCAGAAGCATGACCCATTTCTCTTTCAGGCTTCTGAGAAATGGTGAGAACACGTCGTGCTTGCGAATGCTGGTCTAACCTCGAAATCTCGACTGGCCAGAATCCGCCTGCCATTCAGAATCAGCCCCAGGAAAGCAAGCGCAAATGCACGCCAGTCACCTCGGACAAGGGCTCAGCCCAGCACTTAGGTGCTTCGAGTCAGAAGCCAAGACGGGGCAAGGCGGCGAGCAGCACCAGAGGCTTCAACTCACGTCGCATGCTGCCTATTACACCTTGTCTTTCTCATACGGTAGATCATCTTGCAATACCCGGTACGCAAAAGGATCTGTAAGTTTTCTGCTTTGATGCAGGCGAGGAGCGATTGCGACTCCATCGACTGTCGTACAGTTTTCCAAGTTCGTTCTGCCAGTGATCAGCTCCTGCGGGACGGCACCATTGCTAAGAGCCCACCTCGACCTTGCATATCTAGAGAAGCCTGATGCTCTGAGGCAGTGCGGGTAACGCTGCCAAGATCGATCAGCTTGTAGCTGTCCTGCAATACGGTAAAGACAATGCAGGACTGCTGCTCGTGGGGTTTCAAAACCGTTTCACCATATGATCCCGCGTGTGACCGTTGCAACGTCTTCGCCCAGGACGACAGAGTCTGCAGGCCGTTATACATCCAAGCATCAATATATTCTTCTGCCGAAGAATGTTGCCATCGTGCATGTCATTGTTAGACCTGCATTGAGCGGGGCAGCTCGATTGGCAGCGCCAGCACGATGCGGTACAGCGTTGTGACGGAGGTCACCCGATCAATCAAAAAAGCCTGCGGCAATGCCTGAAACCTCAAGAAGCAGATTCGATGTGTGCAGCACAGGGGCAAATCCATCGCTGTGAATTCGCCGAAGGACGTGAGCAACCTCACGAATGCAGCGTGTCCGGACAAGCAGGTCACGGAATCTGTTGCCACCCCCATTCCCCGTGGTGCTGAATGCGCTGAGCAACTGGGAGCAAGCTCTTTGCAGCCCTTTGCGGGGTGTAACGGACCTCAGGCATGCCCATCAAAGCAATGATCACGAACTTACGGCGACGATTTTTGAACATGTGGATGTTTTTATACATACAGGGATTTTTTATACTAGGTTGACAGGGTCCCGCCTGGCGCCAAGGCTATTTTTAACGAGCTAGGGGTGGGGGTGTCTAGGGGGTGGGGGCGTCACGTGCGAGTTGCAAGTCTCCGCAACAGGCACAGTTTGGACGCCCTGCACTTTCGCTGCACGTGGACAGATGTAGACAGCAAAAGGAGCCGAAGGTTCCCTGTTTGGTTTAGGATGCCGCCTTCAACCCTAACAACGCCAAGCCCCAAGTACTGAGTTCCGGCACACCGGCCGCTCTCGAAACCCTCCAACCTCCACCCGAAAAGGGCAAAGTCGTGCTGACGAATGGCGAGACCACGCCGAATGTCTTGCAGAATACAAGCCTCGCGCAGCAAGCATATGTAATCACGGACTGTGTTACGACGTAAGGTGTTCCAACAAACGGAGAGAGAGCGAGAGAGCGGGAGACTTTCCGGCCAACGACTGACCAGCTGGCCTTATCCGCGTCTCCTGTGCCTCTTCCCAGCTGCTTGCCCAGGCGCTCTTCGATAATCGCCTCCAAAACACGCACAGATTCGTATAGATATTCGAATTTATTGTTCAAGCTTCTGCGTGTACCTAGAACAGCAACTTGTCACGAAGAGCCACCCATGAATATTAAACTCCCAACCTGCGGCACGCCATTGTTCCATACCACTTTCCTCAGCACGGGGCTGTATCTCAGACTGGGTGTCTGAAGCAGGTGCACTGAAGTCCCCATCGCAAGCGTTCTGCCATGCAAGTCAGGACACTGCAGCTGCACCAATCCTGCTTCCCCGGACCAGCGTGCCAAATATCCGATCTCCAAGACCATGTCCTTGCGCAGCTTGCCCAACTGACCAGACTCTGACAGCTTGCTATCCATTGATGCGCATGTCCATCGCGACGGGCATGCTAGTTCCCCTCACAGACACGCTCTTGCCAAGCATCTTTCCGCATTTGGTCTCCCTTCCTGGGCCCAAGACTTGCACATGAGAACTGCTACACACTTGCAAAAACATCAGCCACCGGTTGCCCCAAGTTCTTGTTGCTCTGTGCACAGATTTTGGCATCTGAGAGGCTCCACGGTGAGCAGCCGCCTGCCTTCCTTTCAAGACATGCATTTGGCAGAACGCCCAGGATCGCAATCCTGCAGGTGAGTAGCCTACTTAGTACTACTTCAGCCAAGGTGCCATGTGGGACACAATGCGAACCAAGCGCGCGCTGCCAGCCTGCAGAACTCATACCATGTCATACGAGACATCGCAAAGTTTCAACATTTGCTCAGCAACATGAAGGTACAAGAAACGACTTAAAAAGCCGAGCCTGACCCACAACTTCCAGCTCCCATTGCTGGTTACGACCACCGTTCGCGGCGTAGGCACATACAGCTGCACCTCAGCAACAGTCCATAGCGTGCAGGTTGACCATGGTTGCTCCATGTCACCAGCGACTGTGAAAATCAGAGTTTGGGCCAGCGACTATTTGCATCCTGCGCCCCCACCACGTCAATGCAGAACTTCAGCGGAGCGGCTTGATTGTCCCTGACATGGCGCAACCATGTAAGGTTTCGCAATTGCGGGTCCCATATTGGGGTCCTTATTACAAGGGAATTCTACGTTTTGGGATCAATATTAGAGTCCTTCATTTTCGTAAACCCCGTATCGCGAGTGGCGCTGTAGCAGATCGCCTTGGGCTATTGGAAGTGAAGCGATTCATATTAATACAACTTATAATTGTAACTATAACCTCACTTCTTTACATTTCTGATTTTTTTACGCAGTTGTGTGTCTGTGCGTGCTTTTTGCAGTTCGTTTTTTGTGTTTCTTGTTTTGATTGCACTAATTTGTGCTGTTATGCATGTATTTATTGTTGTTATTGTTTTTTTCATGTTTCTTGCCTCTCTAAATCCTTTCTGTGCTTGTCACAAGCATAGAAGAGCACAAGCCAAAAACCAAAGCATCAAAAGTCCAACCACAAATCCAAAGCTCCAAAATCCAACAATCTTCTCGCCGGAAAAGTTTGGATTCATGGGCTTTTGGATTCTTGGATTTGAGTGTGGGTGGCTGGCTCGCATTTACCTGAGTGCATAGTTCTTCGGCACAGAGGGCAACCAGTGAGTTGTGTGTCCGAAGTTGCTTGTTTCAGTGTAATCGGGCAAGCCAAAAGCAACCAGCCCCAGGATCTCCCAAAAAAAAGTTTGGGTGTTGAATTTTATACAATTGATCTTTGGATTCTTGGGTTTTTGAGTATTTGGGTTTTGGGGTCTTTTGATTGACGAAGAGGTATGGCTTTCCTTCCCCCATCACAGCAATCCAAAGGTCCAAATCTTTTTGGAGTTTTGTCCGAAAAGTTTGGATTCTGGACTTGCTTTGGAAATTTGAATTGGGGACGTCTGGAACGTAGGGTCAATAATGTTTACTATAGCTTTTTCTTATAGAAGTCGTATGTCTAATTCATATGGTCTTTTGCTTGTTGTCTTAAATTTCTTTGCAACAATTATTAGTAAAAAGACCATTTATAATTCAACTACCAATCTCATGGTGTTGTAACCTTAAGATAGTGCGAAAACAACAAAAAAGCACAAATAAATGTAGACAGGCAAAAGCAGCACAACCAAGTGCAAAACAAGGCAATAAATGCAAAAATAAATGCAAAAACGAAAGCAAGAAAAGCACAGATCTAGATGTCACTTTGTGGCTGGTCTGTTTGGGGGGGGGGGGGGCGTAAGCATATATATATATATATGTGTCTCTGGAGAATATGTATTATCTATTGCATCTTCTTTGTCATACTTATATGTATGTATAACTATGTGTGCATATAACAATATGCTAATTACTTCACGATAGATCCGAAAGTTTGGTGCCAAAGCGCGGCTTGCAGTCCAGCTTGCTGGTGATACGACCACTGTCAACCTGAATGGTGAAGATGCGGGGGCCTTTTCGGGGGGTTTCTTCTGATGATGATGCTCATTGAGGGTCATGTTTAGAGGTACTCCGATTTTGGATTTACCCATATGAGAGTATGGGGACGTTGACGTGCAGAACAGGCCTTGGATTACTGCACGGCTTAGCAGAAGCCATGTCTCGAAAGTCTCTCGCACCGCAATCATACTCACAGTTCTACCAGGACATAGGAACCAGGTCTAGTTTTCAGCTGTAGGTTTGTGCCACGACACTTCGTTTCACAAACCCTGCTTCTTTCTGGCAGCTTGCCTTCCACTTCTGCCGGTCACCGCCAGAATACTCGGACAGCCTGCCGCGGCAGATGGCCAGGTGACACTCCCACCCGCCTACTGCAACGTGCAACGCACTGCAACCGACTGAAGACAGAGCCTAAGGCGCTGAATCCCTGAGTCTCTGCCTCAGCGATGCAGCGCTGTGCCCAGGGCCGCCACCACGAATCTCTAGGACCTGAAGCGGGGGAAGCTTTCGAATGCTTAAAAGTAGGGTTAGGGAATCGGAACTTAAGACTTAAAGAGCTTAGAGTTCAGAGTCTGGGGGTGCTGTGGTTGTGGATGGTTAAGGTATACACTGCAACATGCTGCCTGACCCTTCTAAGCCAGCAAACGAGCCCTTGAGAACGTCTCGAGTTTTGTAAGGGCTCTTACACAGGCGTCAACAACTTGCACATCTTAGTCAGCGCACGAATCGCCTGCATGCCCGAAGATCGATTGCAGAGGTGGAAGTAAGAACTGTCATCTTTGCAGGGTACGCAAAGCCACAGCCTTAGATCAGCTTTGCTTTTAGTCATGAACTCAAAGGCTTTCTGCACTAATCCTTGCATGAACTGAGCGGGTAGGGTCGCAGGGTCTCTCCATGCAGGCATGATGCTTCTGCGAGCAACAGCCATGTGCTAATTCACCCAAGGCTCTGATCACGCTCTGCGGTGCTCGGCATCTTGGGTGGACTCTCCGGCTGAACGAAATCCTGCATTTGCTTCTGCTTTCAAGACTTCTGCTTGCAGGTGCGCCATGTTTTTTTTAACAACAGACGACGCGATCACTTTGTTCACTGGGCCATTCTCGGCACTGAACTTTGCGCAAGCAAACTCTTCGTGGCTCCTTCAGGCAAGGTTTGCTGAAGGGCGGCCTTAGAGATTGGCATGTAAGTCGCAGATGCTACTCTCCATTTGACCCTATGCCCGATGTGCAAACCAGGAACAGCTTCATCACAGAAGGATACCACCTGACACCGGCCAGTGTTTTGCACTGCTGCAATTTAGATGCCCTTTTGTCGAAAGGGGATCAGCAACAGAATGTCCGATAAGACTGACGTCACTAGTCACAGTGTTTAGTCAACCCGAACCTGTGGCACTAATTCGTGGCACTTAGACACCTTCTGAGGGACTCCATAGCATCGGGTCAATTGAGTCTCTGCCTTCCGTCCGCACCTTGAAGTTCCACCTCATAGACCTTGGCCGTCCACAGGTGCAAGCCATTTTCCAGCTGCTAGATACACGTGGCTCTGCAAACACCCCCAGCCTCAATCCTTCGATTCTTCCCGAGCTGGGGGACATGCATATTTCAGGGGGGGAAAGCCGGTTTGTCGCGTCCACTGCAAACCGTACCAAGTCCTACGCCTATATCCGCCGAGGCACTCCTTTCAAGGCTGACCCCTTTTTCCCGAATGCGTAGCGATGCGTTCCCATTGTAAGAGGTGGGGTTTCAGGGGTTGAGGAGTTTCCCGTCATCGCGCGTGTTGGGTTCGCAAAGCGTTCGAAAGCGTCCGAAAGCGTGCGAAAGCTCGTGATTGTCGTCACTTTTTGACTATGCTTGCCTACAAAGGATGAGGCACGTGGTTGGCGCCATCATCGTGACTGTCTTTTTCAATTGTGCAGACAGTCACGCGGATGAGGAAGCGGGTGGCACCATCCTTGTAAGCTCGTTTCGTTGATCGCGGCTGGAAAGCGCAGACAATCACGAGGATAAGGCACCTCGGTTGCGCCATCCTCGTGGCTGTCGTTACTTTTTAAACGTGTTTCGATGTTCCCGGTTCAAAACGTGCGGACAGTCAAGACGATGAGGCACCTGGGTTGCGCCATGCTCGTGACTGTCGGCATGTCTAGAGCTTCCTTTCCAAAAAATGCAGACAGTCACGAGGATGAAGCGTGGCGCCATCCTTGTGGCTGTCGTTACGTTTTAAGCTTGCTTTGTTGTTCACGGCTCAAAAGTGCAGACAGTCACGAGGATGAGGCACGTGGGCGGCGCCATGCTCGTGACTGTCGTCACGTTTTCAGCTCGGTTTGTTGTGCACGGCTCCTGTTTCCAGGTTTTGCTTATCGGGGGTGAATGGTGAACACCTACAAAGTGTTCCTGCTTCCCGGTTTTGCAATTGGCGGGCGAGCGGTGAATACCTACAAAGCGTTCTTGATTCCAGGTTTTGCTTGTTGGGGGGGTGAGGGCGAATACCTACAGAGCGTTCCTGATTCCACCAGGTTTTTCTTATAGGGGGGTGAATGGTGAACACCTGCAAAGTGCTCCTGATTCCACGTGGTGAGTAGCTACAGGCTGTTCACGATGCCGGTTGTGCTTGTGCTTTCTGGGACGTGCCTTGTAAGTACCTACAAAGTTCCTGATTCCCGGTTTTTCTTGATTTCGGGGGGGTGAGTGTGAATAGCTACAAAGGGTCCCTGACCCTCATCTATAGCATCTAACCATGCCTTTCCCTCGACTCGAACAAGCGGCACTTCCCTGGTAGCCGTTGAAGAGACAGCGATGATCAAGGTCCTCATCCTGCACCCAAACTGCCAGGCTCAATCTTACAGCGATGCAGCTGACACCCCTCGAAGTCCCTTGAAGTTCCTCACCTGAGTGGGCCACACGCGAGCATCTCGCAGAGTTGGCACCACCAGCGAGGCCAGCCACCGCTCCTGCAGCTTGGGGGGGGGGGGGAGGGGTGCCACCAGGCTTGATAAGTGTCTTCTAGGGTGAGGGTTCAGGAGCTGCGGGCAGGTTCCAAAAACGGTGGGGTTTGGGCTTTACGGCTATACGGCTCTGGGCTGGAGCAAACTCTTGGAGTGTCTGGGCCACGGCAGAGAGGGTACACACAATCGACTTTAGCCATGGATCCCGCGAACATCCACCCGGTCGGCACCACTGAGTTACTGGGCACAACTAAATAAATCCCGATATGTAGAAGATCTAGGCACAAAGACACAACAGAAATCGAGCCATGCTCAGCCAAGATGCCCTCTCCGCTGCTGATACATCCTTCGATAGCCGCTGGTCCCTGGACCGAGGAGTGTCAACAGCTGCTCAAGCAGTGAAAAACTGAACCCTTTGGAGGCAACTTTTCGGACTTCGAAAGCCATTCCCTAAGCCCTAGACCCTAGACCCTAGACCCTAGACCCTAAACCCTAAACCCTAAACCCTACACCCTAAACCCTAAACCCTAAACCCTTGCATGCCGTGGCCTGGCTTGCTCCGCAGGCTTCGCAGGCCAGTCGGCATCCTCGGAGTTGTTCCTGCAGGGCGATGCTGAGATGCCTCATCTCTATTGCTTCTCCACAAGGCTGCTGCGGGGCCAGAAGATGAGGAATAGCAACTCAAACTACTACAAAACGCCAAGTCATTCCCGATGTGATCTCACGAGACAGCGAAAACGCCACAAACGTGTGCCTCAAAACTTAAATTACACACTTTGGCGGAGGTTGGCCTCTTCGTTCGGTACGCCTCTGCCCTTTTCACCGAGACTAAGTGCTGAGAGCAACAACCAAACTATGTGAGTTGTCTGGTAGTTACATGCAATCAGAGAACATACCGCTTGAAGAACAAACCAAAGCGTCCTGGCAACGCGGCGCCGCGCTGCTTCCTTCCACGAGGGCGTGGTTGGCTCCAGGGTTTTGGAGTGCGGCCTGGGGCTGACGCACTCAGGGCTAAACGGCTATCATTCTCGGGTAGTTGGTACACGTGCTTCAATCCGCCGAGGCCTCGGGGGTAGCACAAAACAGCCCCACCTCACCTTTATTTGGCACTTCTTTGCCTGGGCACCCCCCCCCCTAGGTGACAGGTATGCCAGAACGGGGTTTGACCCCCCCCCCCCCACCACCCGCCCAACGTCCATCCCGTGCGTGCCCGCTGTGTCCCCGGATTGTTCCCGAAAACCTTTCCGGGGTTGGGTTCTCATTTAGCGCTTCAACGCAGAAGGCGCGCTATCGGATCGCGTTCTGATGAAAGGGAGGGTCGGACAGAATGAATCTTGACGGGAGGCCACGGAGACGACGCAGTCAAGGGAGGGGGGTCGGAACATTTTGCTGGGAGAGGGGCGTGCGGAGGCGTGGACCATGCATTGGAGAAGCACGATGTACGGACTGGTTCGGGGGGGCGAGAACCAGGAGGGGGGAGCGCAGACGGGGAGCGTGACATTCGGTTGACGGGCAGAGGAGTGGGGTACACGTGGACAGGACAAGGGGTTCAGAGCGCGATGTATCCGGTTGAATGGAAGGGTGTAAGGGCGGGAGCGTGATAGCCGGTTGGTGGCTCTGAACGCCTTGCGTGGATTCTGCGGGCGCGTTGCATGGTTCCTTTGTAAAAATATGTTTACAAGACACGCAAGTGCAGCATAGCCTCTAAAGCGTCCACCTTACCCCCGACCCGCCGCAACCCTCCGCTCCGATGGACCGGCCTCCACCTTCCCACCCTCCTCCTCCTCCTCCTCCTCCTCCTCCTCCTCCTCCTCCTCCTCCTCCTCCTCCTCCTCCTCCTCCTCCTCCTCCTCCTCCTCCTCCTTATTTCGCTCCAAGCGAGCGAACAAGCACCTCTGCGCAGGTCCCGGCCGAGGCGGATCGCGTGGCTTTAAAATCCGCCCAGGCCTCGGGCCGAAGTGTCTAGGTTGTGAGAACAGATCACGCTGTAGGGTCTGACGCCACCCCCCCACGTCCCTCCTCTCCGGGAGCTGCATTGGGCCAGGCCGAGGCGGGTCGCGTAGCGTTAAAATTAGATAGCGACATCTGTCCCTGTCTCCCAACGGTCCATCCCCTTTACAGGACCCCTTAGGAACAGTCCCCAATAGGTGGGCCGTCCTACTGTGTCCCTTAACTATGTGCAAGCATGCAAAATACCCGGGGTGGTGGCTGACTCCTTATGACGTTAGGGTTTAGACTCAATGTACCCAAACAGTCGAGCAGCACAACAGTTCGAGGGCTGGTGTCTAGGCTCTGGTATTTGGCTCTGGATCTGGACCGTAGGCCTTGGCCGGGTCTATCGCTGAGGCGTAATGGAGACACGAACAGCAAAGACACTCAGCTCTGAATGAAAGCCTGCTGTTGGTGACATCATGCAACGACTTACAAGCAACTTCTCAGTTTGTGCCAAAGGACGAGGGGTGCACGAACGCCGCTCCTCGGCTGACACGGCATGCTCATCACTGACCTTTCTCCTAGACTGCATGATCGGAAGTCCGGTAACAACAGCTTGCGACCCAGGCACTTTCACACACCTTGCACAGCGCAGGTCCACACTGAGAAGCTGCAAGCATGACATACTTACAAAGGTCCTTGCTACGAAGCATTGTCTGAAGACAACTGGCTCTGTAGGAACGGTACCCCAAGCCACCCAAGTCGGTGCCAGGGTACACGTCATCCTGCCTACCATAGCCCGGCCATCTTGGCGCTGGCGCGATCCAGGAGGAAAGGAATCCTGCAGACCCAGTCCAGCAATAACTGTGACAAGCATCGATTGTGTTGCTGGCTACGTCATTCACCACAATCACCACAATCCGTCAGCAGGGACATGTGCGTTCCGACATGTCCGGTCCTGTCACTGGCGAGCCGCCATGTAAGCTGCACATCAAACTGACTGCCCTCTCTCCACACTCGACCTATCACGCTACAACCTTGAGCTGAACCATGGCGGATTCGCAACAGGCTTGGCAGCCAAAGAATTCTCACATCACACCGTCAACACCAATTGCCTCAACCTCCGTACACGACCCAGTACCCACCAGAACCACCCATCGTAGCATGCTCCGTCTTCACAACATACCTGTTGACAGACATGCCTGAGCTTCAGGATACCAACGTCGAGCCGTAGAACCCTCTTCACGATGTTTGTACTATCCGTGGCGATTCGCGACACGCTAACCAGCGTCAAGAAGGCCCCACAACCAAGCTCATGAAACCTCACAGAGGCAGAAGCTCCCGATGCGCAAAGATCCGGCCATTGCCTGTAGGCGACATCCTCCTTCACACCTCTTGGGCTAAGTGCCTGGAGACCACACAAGGGGTCGAGAAATGTCGCTTCTCAAGATGATACTCATCCAAAATATGTCACGGAATGCGTGGTTAGGCGGCCACCTCATGTCCGAAATAAAATAAAGCCTCCCATACAGCAGACGAGCAAGTTGTATTTTGGCGCCGAAAGCCCACTTTTTCGGTCAAAACGTTTGGGCCACCAAACCAGACCAAGATCTCCGCCAAACACTCCCGCAAGCCTCACCACGAGGACTGGGATTGCAACCAAAAACTCTTCCAGAACCACCAAAAGCAAAACCACAATCACCAAAACAACTGGCTTGCCCAACTAAGGCACGTGGGTTGGGGAACCTAAACCAGGACACTCAGGTCAGTCGCCAAACGTGCTTGCACGTTGTTCTTCAGGTTCGCTTAAGGTTACCCTGGTCGTGCCAGTCACTTCGCTGCAGGATGTGCATGCTAATATTAGGCTGGGTTCCTTTACAAGTACACCCCCAGACCCGGGGGGGGTGGTGGGGCAACCTGGCGAGATGAGGTCAGGCCATTGAGTTTAGGCCAGGCTAGGTTAGGTTGAGTTGAATGTAGCTGAGATTATACTAGGCGATGCTTCTGCAATAAACGAGGCTAAGTTGGATTGGGTGAGGTTAGGTTAGGTTTTGGTTTGGCTAATTTTAGGTCAGGCTAGGCTGAGTGACGATGTGAGGTTAAGTTCGGTAAGCTTGCTTTTGATTTAAGTTAGGTCCAACTTAGGCCACACGCGAAGCTTCTGTAAGTAACAACGACAGTAGAGTTGCAGGATATTTGTAGACTTAGCCCCGGGACCAGGTTGAGGGCCAGGATGCTTGAGAGCCAAATGAGCTGGTTAAGCAAGACGTGGCTGGTGGGTCAATCGGTTATTGATCCACCTTTTCCTGGCAAACACGCTAGCAGGCCTCTACTAAACAGTATAGGGCGGAGGTATTGTATGAAAGACGTATAGGGATTGACGTTGAGTTCAACAGTCACGCGTGTATGAAATCCTTCCGGGGCCAACATGTTGTAATTTTGGAGGAGGAGACTTGGGTTGAGATTGGAGGGTTGCGGGTTGGAAAGGCTTGGGACTTGGCTACAAACCTTCGGCCTGCGTCTGGTGACCGACTGGAAACCCAGGTTCGTGCAGCGTCGTGCTAGCGCCAGCAACTCCCTGATTTCTCAGCCCCAAAACACGACAAAACCATGTTTGTTGGCATGGTGTTTTCAGCGCCTACGCATGTCAAAAGCTCAAAACCATGATTCCCAACCCTTTCGGCTCGACAAGGGACGGTTGGGAACAATGGTTGCCGGTGAGCCCACACCGCGCTTCGCTGCCGCGGTACTTTCCAGCCCCAGAGCATCCACAAGGCTCGAAAAGGGGAGGTTGGGAGCAATGCTTTCCAGCCCCAAGCCCGGCCAACACCCAGTTCCCAACCCCTCCTTCTCGGCTGGAAAGCAAGTGGTTGGGAACAATGCTTTAGGCCTGCATGCGTACCTTTCTTTCTGTTCAAGCATTTGTCTAATGAACAGGACTTGGGTGGCCGCCCCAGAACGATGACATAAAGTTGATGTTAGTCTGATGGTTCGTGTGCCTTTCTATGTAAGCAATAGCGAGGCTTTTTGAGAACTCGTCAATGTAAAGCACCTACTGTAAGCATCTGCAGGCTCTGTAGGCGCTGCAACTGCAAACCTCTGGCAGATTTGTGAACTTCCCGATGCCCCAAAATTTTCCCGTGCGCCCCGCCCCAAACCCTAGTCCCAAGTCTACCGACATCTACGTATGAGCACCAAAAGGCAATGCAAGCAAGCAGGGCAAACACAATGTAACGAGTCCCTCAGTTCGGCAAACTCTGAGCAGAGACGAAATGAGCCTCCACCGCTGGGGCTCGAGCAGTTGAGTCCGCACAGACAGGACCCATGTCAGCAAATGCTCCTGGCGGACACCACAAGTTGTGCTCTGCAGGGAACATTCCAGTAACGAGGCAAGCCTTTCTCCAGCGAGGATGGGAATCGAGGCACTAGAGAGTCTCCTATTCTCTGCACAGTCTGCACAACTTGGGCTTAACGCGGCTGCGACACGTCAAGCGTTAACGCCCAGAAACACCACATCTTGCCGGCTTTGCTGAGGGACATCTTCACTTTCAAAGACCCAGACTTGGGCATGCTGTGCGAAATAGCCACGTAGTGCGTTCACGGCAGTGTGTTTCAAGTATGCTGCTGCGAACCTACATTGACCTGTGATTTCCATGTACTTCCATCGCTCTTTTTCTCTGACGGTCGCCCTTGCGTTTGGCCACGCAACTTTGGTGCGGCAGCTGGGCCTAACTAGAAACCGACGAAGTCGGCGTCACTCAGCGTCGATATCGGCTGGCATGGCGGCTGAGGATTTTAGTCGTGGCGTGCGTGGGGCCATGGCTCTTCAGACTAAACCTCAGGTGCAGGAATGCGACATTGCTCTGAGCTACGAGACAAGCATGGCAAGCTCATGAAGAAAGGCTTTGCACGAAACGTGATGCCAGGCCTTTGAGCAAAGCTTTGGAACGAAACATCACCAATACCGAATGAAAACTAGCAGTAAATGGCACTGCGCTCTGAAGGATAACTTCTCAACTACTCTCCCGATTTGCCAGAAAAGTGGGACCAACACAATTCGCATCGCTAAGGCTGCCAAAGCCTGCCAAAGCTGATCTCACTGCCGAGTCACTCGTAGGCTCGCTGAGCCCATTGACCAGCTTCCTCCATGCGCTCCAAAGAGAGGCACAGCGTGTAAGCCTGGAGCGTGCCAAGAGGCTGTGTGTTGTTCTGTCTGTTGTTCCCGCTTCATGGTGGAACCAGCAAGCGCAGGGCAATGGCTGAGGGCTGTCATGAGCTGTGCATGCTTTGCATGATGCCCTTTTTCTGACCTTAGGAGTCCAAGGACAAGTGCAGAGCCTGGTAGGCGGCCACCTTCCTGAAGCTGGCCACGTTCAGCCCCTGGGCCACCAGTAAGAAACGAAGGCCAAAGGGGGGGTTAAAGGGGGGGTTAAACAGTTCACCCTACCCTTCACTCCGAACTCTCAAGACCTGAAAATCCCCTATAGGCCCGAATTCCATTGCCTAACATGCACGCCCCTTTGCCCCTTTGGCCCCGACCCAACCCTTCCGGCTCTCTGGCTGAATTTCAGTCGGGCCTTGGTGGCTAAACACTTTGCACCATGTCGTTACAGGCTGAAGCTTGTTTACTGTCTGACAGCACTGCAATCTCTAACACCGAAAGAGCATGGCGCCTTTTTGCTCTAAAGAAAGTCTTGGCTCTCGGCCGCTCGAGAGGTAACAGTTCGGAGAAGCTCGTTCACTGAAAGCGCTCAAGTCCAATGGCGCTAAGCACGATCTTTCACACTGGTCTTACTTTCTTTTTGGACTTGATCAGTGAGTTGAAGCTTCGGGTCCCTAAGGAACTTGTTCAAAATCTCAGTCAGCTTCCAATCTAGCTTCGTGAGACCATCGGCTGCCATAAGGCTTGTTGGCACCCACCGAAAGTCTTCAGGCTTCACACACTGCTGTATGCTCCTGATATTTATCAGAGAGCGTTTGTCGCTGACTCCAGGATTTTCAGCTATCACAGTATCATACAAACTCTTGGCATCTGTTACTTGAACATTCGGGAAAACAGGTGGTGCCTTGAGTGCTTGATGTCCTGTGAAAAGCTCACTCAAGCAGAGGTTCGCGAAGCCTGCTCTGTCAGAGCCCTCGTCTGCAGCACTTGCCTCGGCTGCCAGCGTTGACCTACAAACTCTTGCCGACCTTGCAGACTTCCAGTCCACTAGCGTCCCTTTCGTGATCACGGCGGTCACGCGGACCTGGCTCAGGAAGACAAGGACGCCGTACTGCGATTTGAGCTCGGCGTTAGCAAAGCTGGAGTCGGTGTAGGTCACGAAGCAGCTGTCCTTATTCAGGGCGATGTCCTGGTAAACTAAACCATCTCGAGGAGTGGCTTTTAAGAACTCCACCGCTTCGTAGAGTCGCTGGAGGTCCTTGTAGTCGGTAGCCTTTCCCCGGTTACTCAACGAAACCAAGGGTCCGATTTCTGGCCTTGTCTGGCCGGCAATCCACTGCAGGCTGCCGCTGACGCTGCGAAAGTCTGCCCATTCACTGGGCGTCAAGTTTGCAGCTTGCTGGCCTCGCCCTCGAGCGATCTTGCCTCCTTCCATGCCCTCGATGAACTCGGACTGAGTCACCAAGTACTTGAAGCGGCTGCCTTCTTGGTGAAGCCGTATCTCCTTTCCACGGTACACGGCGTGCTCCTCGGTCGTCACCTTGGTGATGCTGCCCCAAACGAACATGTTCTCCAACAGGTGCAGTGGGAAGCTCTCGCTGTACGTCGCGAGGAAGTCGTCGACGTGGATGATCACCACTGCTTGGAGCTTGTTGCCGTCGCCGACGTAGTAGTACAAGCATCTGTCGAACGAATGCCGCTTGAAGCCGCGCTCGAGCATGGTCTTGTGCACTCGCAGGTACCAAACTCTTGGCGCGTTGGGCAATCCATAGCAGTTGCCTGTCACAAGGTAGAGCTCGGCTGGGAAGCTGCCGGTGGCCTCGATCAAAGGGTCCCTTGGGGGCCGCATGTACAATGGGCCGTTGCGCTCTGAAGCATCTTGATCTCCTTGAAGAAATGCCGATTTGGCATCTGACGCCCACAAGTGCCAGCGTTCGCCAGTGTAGTTGTACTCCTTGTTGATGCCGGCCGCGGCTATTGTCATAAGCAGCGATTCCGAGAGCCTTGTCGGAGTCGGTGAATCCCGGGTTATCTGGAACAAATCCGGGTCAGCACAGCCTATGATGACCACACGGCACTTGGGTCTCAAGGGACCTATGCCTTTCGACTTGTCCCGGTAGGCTGCCCGCGACTTGAGTATGCGGCGGGACAGCTTCGCGTCGCCCAGGATGCGCTTGGCCTCCCGGTGGGATATTGGTTGAATCCCGCCCCACGACATCCAGTTGTCGTTCTCGACACGAGTGGCCTCGAGGTAGGCGTCCAGCTGAGGCTTCGGGAGAATTGTCAGCTGTCTCCAGGGAATTTCTCGGTCAAGTTGTTTAAGCTCTTTTCGGCTGTGGGTCCTGGAGTTTGATGTGCTCATCGAGTTGTCGTCCGAGGACTCGTCGCTCCTTTCGGGCTCCTCGGTCACGCCGGCCTCGTTCATCTCCTTCTTGCGGACGCCGCTGTTCAGGTAGCACTTGTAAAAGTAGTTCCGCTTGAGGGGAATGTTGTTGTAGCCGCCGTCGTCTTGGTAGTCCCGGAGCGTCACCTCGCCGTTGTCGTGGTAGTTGAAGTTCAGCGGCCTGCTCGTCACAAGAACTGCCGCCGGCCGCTTCTGAGGTAGAGTGGGTAGCTCTTCCTCGGGCGTTTCCATGGCCTGCGCTTGAGCTGGCCGAGTGGAAGCTGACGCTTGCTCAGCAAGGTTTGGCTGAGTCTCCTGTGCATCTGTGTCGTTAGCATCGTGGTGCTCGTTGTGCGTGACGTGTCCACCTGGTTCAAGTGGAGGTTGTCGCAGCGGAAGCGACGTGTAGTCTGGAGTCCCAGGCGCTGCGTTCAAAGCTGGAGAGGCGTACTGGGCGCTGTCGTACTGTGCACTGTCGTACTGCAGCGCCTCTTGACGACGGTCACTGGTGACCCTTCTCGTCAGCGGTGTCCTGGAACGCCCCCTCCTGGTACTCCTCGGTGTAGGCGGCACAGGCGAAGCTGGGACACTGAACTGGATAGACCTGTTGTCTTGCGCCACAATTTGCTGAAAGACGGGCCCCACGTGAGTCTGCTGTTGCTGCTGGATGTGAGTCCGCGGTCGCTGCCGACGACTGCTATCATCGTCCTTGCTGCGAGTCTGCTGCTGCTGTCGAGCGTCGTCGGGTTGTGGTAGTGGAACGACTTCAACTGGAGCTGGGGGAAGCGGTCGTGGTAGTTCACGTGTCCTTTGAGGTTGGTCTCCAGGAGCAAGCTTCCAAAAGAAGGTAGTAGAACCGGTCCACGGCTCCTCGAAGGTGTGATGGCTCGAAGGGTCGCGCCACTGGTCTTCAGGAAGTTGTTCGTCTCCTTCGTTGCGGTGTGTCCTGCGTGCTTCTGCCAGGTCCTCGAGGTTGAAGTCACACTCGTGAGGTTGCGGTACGTAAAGTTCACGCCGTGGCGCAACGTGCACTCGACTCACACCCTCTTGTGTGTACCTCCAGTAGTCCTGTAGTTGTTGCAGCTCGGGCGGTAGTCCTGGAGGCGGTAGCAGGTTGTCGCCCGGGTCGCCAGTTGGTTCTTGAAGTTCACCTGGAGGTTCTTCGGTGTGGTCTTCCCACATGGCATCTTTGAGGTTGTTCTCAGCATCGCGGAGAATCTTCACATCCTCGGTGCTCGGTGTCCATTCTTCCCATCCGCAAGCTCGACGTACTTGGTTGGCCGCGACCTTGACAGTAGTGCTTCCGACCTGTAACCACAAAGATTTCCTGTCCGGATCTAGTGAAAGGAAGCGGCCCAAACACCAAGCACCTTTTTTATGCTGACGGGAACGCCCTGACCATCGCCAATAAGCAATGGGTTGTCCAGCCTGGAAGTCATTGGCATCTTGATGTCGCGTCTTTCTCAGCAAAGCGCGCCGAATGGCGCTGGAAGAGTTGAACTCTGCCAGGGCCTTGAGGGCGTCAGCACGCAGAAGTTCTGGCGCCAACCGTTTTTCTCCAGCTTCTGGTGAAAGCACGAGGGACCTTGGATCGGAACAGATATCTCCCAATGGCCTCGGCACTCTGCCGAAAACTGCCTGGAAGGGAGATCTTCCGTACGAATAGGTGCTGCTGTTCATGCTGAAGGTGACGGCGGGCAGGACCTTGTTCAGCTCCTCGATGGTGTGGATGCCCCGCTCGTCGATGATGCGCTCGGCAAGGGTCCTCATGAGGCTGTTTCGGCGCTCGATTTTGCCAAGGCGATGGTGAGCTTCTGCAGGTATTACCTCATGTAGCACACCACTTCGTCCATGCCAGGCGGCTACATCGGCCGCAAACTCTCCCCCAGCGTCACACTTGAAGTGCAAAGGGAGCCCAAGAGGACGGTACCAGATGTCCAAAAGGCATTGGAGTACTTCCGAAGGGTTCCTGGAGGTGAGGGCTTTGCTGGCGTGGTAGTTCGTCGCCTCGCAGGTGACGCCGATCACGGGGATGGCGGTGCCGGTGATGATCCTGATGTAGACCAAATCTGCCTGCAGCACCTCGCCGAAGTAGCCGGTGAAGACGGGTGCCACCGAAGACACCGGCGGAGGCCTTGGCTTCTGCATTCTCAGGCAGCTGCCGCACCTCAAGCAGTCAAGTCCCTGCAGCACTTTTCGAGAAAGGTTGCCGCTGGCCGCCAACATGCGTATCAACTCGGCCCGTGCGGGGTGACCCATATTTACGTGCAAACGGGCCAAACTGTACTGCAGCTTCTTGTCCACCTCCCGCGGCGGGTCCTCGAACCACAGCTCGGTGTCGAAACCATGCAGAGGTCGCGTGCTTGACTGTCCTGGTGGCTCATCGGGACTCGTCTCCTGAGCTTCAGGTGGTTTGTTTGGCACACCGTAGAAGAACACAGCCACACGGATCGGCTTGGCAAAGCGCTGTTTGGGATAGGTCACCTGGGAAAGGTCCTCGGATTCTATCGCAACTTCCCCAGTGGTGAGCATCAGCGCTGCGCCTCGATGCGTGAAGGGTATATCCTGTGGCCATCGCCGGGACTGTGGTGTCCAGGCAGCTTGCACGCGTTCCAGTTGCCACGGCACGAGTTGACTAAGAACTTCTCGAAGAGGGTCGCCGGGATTGAGGTTGAAGGGCTTCTTATGGGTGTTGGAGAAGCGCTGCTCAATCTCGTTCAGTACTTGCTTCCAGGTCTCCGGGTCGTTCAGAGGCCGCGCGTACATCACATCGAAGGTCTTATGCTGAAACCGAGAAGGGAAACGTCGCCTAGCCTCTTCCTGGACACCTTTAAGCACCGAAGATATCAAACCAAAGCACGGGTAACCCTTCTTGTGCACGGACTTCGTAGGCTGGTCCTGGCAGTACATCAGCTGTTCCTCGGTGAGCTTGTTCCCCAACCGGTCCAGCACCGCCCGGCTGTTTGAGATCCATTGGTGCTGCTGGGTCGTAGGATATCCTTGCTCGTCCTCCTCTCCATAAGCACCTGCGTGGCACACGGTTTTATGCACATCCTTGATTTCCAAGAGGGAGGCTGCACACTCACGTTGCCAGAATCGGCCGCGTGGGTCGTGCTCTCCAAGGAATAGCCGACCATGGTGACATTGTTCACGGCAAGCCCAGGCTCCGAGGTTGTACAGGTCATCGAGGTTGCCAAGTTGTGCGTCGCCGGCATTCTTGTGGGGCCACCGACACACAAGGAAAAGTGGTCTCAGCTGCCGCACCGCGTTTTTTAACGTATTGGTCTGCTCCTTGTCATTGAGATCCTGGCCGTAGACAAAGTCGAGGGGCTGGAGCGCCGTGAGGCCGTAGTGCCGCGCCGTCATGGTGATGCCGGCCGTGCCCGCGAAGATTTCAAGCACGTCAATCTTTGGCAGGCTGTAGACGCTCTTGTAAAAGGGCATCTCCTGGTGCTGCTCAACCTCGAAGCTGTAGTTCTCGCGCGCCTTGCGCACCTCGCTCACGAGCCATGTTTGATGCCCCCGCCTCAATCCTGAGGTGGCACCAGGCTCCAGTCGTAGGTGCTCAGGTCGTCGTCGATCTGCTCGTTCTCCTGCTCCTCTTCGGCCGGGGCCTGCTGAAGAGCATCGCTGCCCACCGCCTGCATGCGCTGGGCTGCTCGGGCCCTCGTCTGCTGCAACACTGCTTGCCCTTGTTGGTGACTGCCCTCCATCCGCATGGAACGAACCTCGGCCTCCGTGACGTCCAGTTCGCTCCGACAGGGCGGCGAAGGTTTGGCCTTTGCCGTCAGTCCAGTCACCGACCGGCTCCCCGAAGAAGAAGCCGTTGAGCATTGCACGTCCATCCCCGGCAACAACCGGATCGCCCATTCCCGTTTCGCTCCATATGTGCGAGAGGGAGGCAACGGCCGCTGCGATGGTGTAGAGGGCAGCTCTTCCCACGCTCCGTGCACCCATTTCCACACCTTGTTCCGCACTGGCAACACTTTTGGAACTGGCCGTGGCGATTGCCGCTTCGAGCCAGCATCGCCGCGGGATGTTCGCAGGGCATCTGGAGGTAGTTGATCAAGTTGTCGGTCCACCGCTGGTGCATCGGGTCCTGGTGCACCAGCCAAGAGCGTGGTCGAAGTCGAAGGCGAACCGTCTGCGCCATGAAGCGCAGGAGCTGCATCTCGGCGCCGAGGAACATCAGCACCATTTTGCGCCACTTCTGAAGCCATTGAGGTGGCGGCAGCGATGTGAACATGTGTTGGCGAGGTCTCTGAGGCAGGGGCTGTCACAAACTCCACGTCTGGGTCACCTTGATCCAGAACGCTGCTCAGTGACTTCCATTGCGCAAAATGCTTCTTGGGGAACTTGTTCAGGGCCAAACAGACGTGCCCACTGATCTTGACGATGGGGACCTCTACGCCGAACACCCCGAGGTAGGCAACACCTTTGGGGAAATCCAGAACGGCTTTGAGTTTCTTCGAAATCATTCCCAAGCTCAACAACAGCGGTATCTCACTGCCACCATCCATCACTGAAGCCCCAAACAGCGAACATGTTTGCAAGGTGCCATCTAGACATGTTGGGAAGTACGCATGCTCACTGCTGATTTGGATGGGCCCGGTGCCGAACTGAAAGCCTTCGTTCTCGGGTCTCAGCTTCGCATCCAGCTTGAAACTCCTAAGTTGCTCACGGTGGCTGTTCAACCATGTCTTGCTACACAAACTTCTCTGACAGGCGGTGTCAAGAACAGCGAATCCAGCATAATCCCCAGGACGACTAAGGAAAACTTCTTGAGGAGGCCCAACAAACGCAGTCATGAAGGTTGTGAAGTATGACCCGTACTCTTGTGTCTGCTCGTGCTCTTGTTCGGCCTCGGGGTCTTGGACGGGGCTGCTGCTCTCGAAGGAAACCGACTTGTCTAGGCCCGCTGGGTGGAACACCGTGAGGACTTTCTTTGGCGCTGCTCCCTTCTTGTCGTGCCTGTCGCCCTTCGGAAGCAGAGGAAGAGGCTGAGGAGCCGCGACCGCCTTTGGCGCTCACGGGGCAGGACTCATCCCCTTGCCAGTGGCCTTTCTGGCCGCAAGCCATGCAATGGCTATTCTTTTTACGCTGCTCCAAACCTTTGCCTCTGCCACCTCCAGAGAATTTCCTTCCCAGGGTGACTCCTTGGAGTCTTCTCGCAGTCACGGTCAAGCAATCTGCCACTTCGCGCATGACGTCCTCGATGTTCTCGGGGTCGTCCTGGGGCACAAGCTCCTCGTCGTCATCGTCGCCCTGTGCGTCGTCATCGTCTTCTTCCGGGATTCCCGGCATGTCGTCTTCGCCTTGGTCTTCGTCATCTGGCGCCTCTTCAGCAACATAAGCACGATGAACTTTTCCATGCTTGCCGTGGCCCTTCGGTCCTCGGCCTCCTTTTCCTTGGTCCTTGCCGCCCTTTGGTGCTCCTCGCTGACTGCCATCTGGATATCCAGACGTCCGATGCTGCACGTTCTCGAACTCCCGGTGGTAGGCCACAGGTGGCGTCGCCCTATGCTCAGGAAACTGCAGCTGGGCCGACTCGCGTATGCTGTCAAAGTGCAAGCTCTGGCCCGTCGCCACAAGGATGAGGCGCTGCTGTTCCGAAGTAAGGCGCATCCTGTCCAGCAACCGGCTGCCACGGGACTCGGCATCATACATCGCATTCACGTCGATCCTTGCAGCCAGCAAAGATTTCTCGGTCCGGTGATATCTGTTGCAAAAGGACCTGATCGATTCGTTGTTGTTTCGACCAAGGTATTCATAGTCGTGCAGGAACTTTCGCTTGAGGTAGATTGCACGTGTTTGGAGAGGCCGCCTCAAAGACTGCAAGATATTCTCTATCCCGCTCGGCGAGTCTATCTCGCCCATGTCCATGAACTCTAGCTCCTCTTCCGCCTCGCCTCTCAGAGACACGTAGAGCATCATCGCGGCCTCGTTCTTCGGCATGAAGGAGGAAACTTGCCTTTCCCACACTCGCACTTTTCTCTCATACCTGTCATACGCACGCACATCTTCCCGCGCATAGTTCCAGGTCGGTGGCTGAGGGGGCGCCCCGCCACGGTACTTGACTCCGGGCTTGGGTCCTTTGGAGAAAGACCACTCACCATCATTGCCGCGGTCCTTCTTTGAGAAGATCTCCCCCATGTCCTTTAGGAGCTTTCCCCTCCAGGTGCCACGGCCGTCAACATCTCGATCTTGTTCAGGGTCGTGACCTCCAGGCTGTCCTCGGGGCTGTACTTCCGGAGGGCGCCGATCTTGTCCTGAAGGTTCAGCTCGAGGTCGTTGGCCGCCGCTCTTCGCCGCAGCCGCTGCCGCCGCGCGTCGTTGTCGTCGAGAAAGTCGTCGTAGTGGCTCCAAAGTGTCTGGGTCCACGGTCGGGTCCGTCGTCGCCCGCTCCGACTCTGCTGTCTCACGGTGGTGTCCCTCGGCCCACTCTTGCCAAGGGAAGCTTCCAGCGGGACGCCGGGCTTCACGAGCCGACGGCGAAGTCGAAGACAGGCCATCCAAGGTCGAAGGTCGCCAAGGTGTCCCGGGCGAAGCGTCGAAACCATTGGGCTCAGGGTCTGCACGCGGAACATACACCCACGTTCCTGCTGGCGCCAGCCGTCGGCCGGGTGCGCTGCTGTTGTAGAAGTCTCTGCTGGAGCACACCGAGCAAAACCATCCATCTTGGTCCCGGCTGAACTGCTCGCTCTCACATCTACAGCAAACCCAGCGTGGCGCAGGTGTTTCCAGGCGTGGTGGTTCCAAAGGTACCTCCTCAGATCGAAGCCTGTTCCCGCCGGATGTCGTGGCAGGAGGTTCGAGACCTGGTGGCATCCTCGGTGCAGCTGGAATCTCGGGCTGCTGTATTTCCTGGCGATCTTCATCGTCCAGCCAGTCGTCCAGCTCCTCCAAGCCAACATCAGCTGCCATCTCGCGGGAGCAGGGAGGCTCCGGTGCCAACTGACAGCACTGCAATCTCTAACACCGAAAGAGCATGGCGCCTTTTTGCTCTAAAGAAAGTCTTGGCTCTCGGCCGCTCGAGAGGTAACAGTTCGGAGAAGCTCGTTCACTGAAAGCGCTCAAGTCCAATGGCGCTAAGCACGATCTTTCACATACTGAAGAACAGTGTTTGCTGATTCGGGACTTCATCCAAAATGCGGAGGCGGGGTCGGGCTCAAGGACACAGAACAACGCGGGCACTTCGGGTTAAGAGTCAATGCCCACGTGACCGACGGAACCATCACTTTGTTCTTGCCGTGTTTGTCAGATAGAGACGTTGGATGGGCCGGCGTGGGCTTGCGCCTTAGACGTCGATTTTATTGAGTAGCAGTAGGTGTCAGGCGCCTCCATGTCAGAGAGCTCGAAGGTCTCCCGGATCAGATCTAGCGCCTCTCAACGGAATGGAGTCAGAACAGGGCCTTAACCTCACTTGAAAACCCATGCATCACTTTGCAAAACCGGAGCTTGGGTGGGTGTGAGGCTCCCCCACCTCGGCCCCTCAATCCTGTTCTTTTCACAGGTTAAGCATAGTGAGCATCTGGGCACTGCATGGGTGTTGGGATATCTGGAGCTCTGCGGGATTCTCTGCGAGGAAACGCTGTAGGTTTCTTTGTGGATTCTCTACGGGATTTGCACGCAATCCCACAGCGTGTCCCCGGAGTGCACAGTCCAGCTCATTCAGCTAATGTTCTGTGGACCTAGGGTTCTCCGGTTTCAAGACCGGGCGGGAAGTACAGGATGCCCGCAATTAGGAGCATACTTGAGTCTAGCAACCCACGCCGAGGGGTGGGGAGCAGAAAAGGTCATGCCTACAACGAGCACAGAAAGCTCCCCACCCAGAGTCTCCATCCTACGTTATAATTTGCAGGGCCTTGTAGGGAGTTGATGCAGGAACCCTGATGTCAGATGGGCTCGGTTCGGGAGGTCGAGAACTACCTACAAGATGAGCCCTCCATACACGTGGATCGTTTCTGCCTGCTCGGGATCCTCGCAGCTGGGAATCTCCTCTGTCAAGCGCCATAAGCGCTCACGGCGCTCATCGCTGGTGGGATCTGGCAAACGGAGCTGTTGCACCAACTGACCCAGTAAGAAAAAAAGCGCCCCGCCTGCGGCACTGCAGACCGGACAGGCACAGGTGAAGCCCAACGATTGGAGCTTCTCCTGCAGAGGTGGGCAAATACTGCAGAGCCTCAGGGCTTATGCCTGGCCGATCGTCTCTCAAAGGATCCTGCCGCAATCGTAGGGGCTTGCGAACGTCAGTGTAGTACAAACAGAGCTCATCCCCAGGATGAATATCCTTGGCTGGTTCGGTTGAGACCAGGCCGCGGTAGCATGAAAAACCCAGCAAACCAGCATGGGAAAAAACTGCCCACGCAAAAAACGATGTAGAAGCGAAGTCGCCTCGCAGGCATAGATTTGCAGCAGGCCTCCCAAAGACATGAGCAGTGTACTGCTAACAGCCACTACCCCAAGTGTCTGCCTGCTGTCGGTTGCCACATTAGAAGCTACAAGCTTGGCCGAAGAAATGTCGACGTACACTCTGATTCCCGTGCTGACAACATGTCGAGAGAAAGATAACGAGAGAGAAAGATAACGAGAGAGGGAGAGAGGGAGAGAGGGAGAGAGGGAGAGAGGGAGAGAGAGGGAGAGAGAGGGAGAGAGAGGGAGAGAGAGGGAGAGAGAGGGAGAGAGAGAGAGGGAGAGAGAGGGAGAGAGAGGGAGAGAGAGGGAGAGAGAGCAAGAGAGAGCAAGAGAGAGCAAGAGAGAGCAAGAGAGAGCAAGAGAGAGCAAGAGAGAGCAAGAGAGAGAGAGATGGAAAGAAAAAACAGTGCTCGGAATCTGAGAAGGACAGGTTTGGTTCAAGGGCCAGCCTAGCCGGTCGTCCCAGCTTCCTTCGCAGTTTGGGCAGCAGGAGTGGTTGAAGCGGCTGAGTTCCAAGTACCTCACACCCACAGCGGCATCAGGTCAGCACGCGGAGCTGTGACCATTCCATTCTTCTAAGTATTGCCGAACGCTGCAGAAAGAAGTTTGTGGCAAAGGGAAAGACTGAATGTCAGAGCCTGCTTTCAGGAAACTGATTTTCTGAAGGAGATGTCCTCAATACAACGTGCCGGATGTCCTGTGTTCATGCTCTCATCAATGGCAAAACTCGCTGGCGCTTGCATTCCGCCACAAAGTGCTGAAAGCGGTCTCGCTCTCTTGCAGCAAGTTGCAAACTCTATTTCTGATCGTGTAGATCGTCCCTCCAGGACTCCATGGAGTTGCTTCAAGCATGGAAGCATGGCTGGCAGCCCACACCACAAGACTTTCTATGATTTTGTATAACTTTGTATGCGTTTTCATGATTTTGTCCATCTTCGTCCAGTAGCAGGACTCGCTCCTCCGTCTCATCCCAGGTGTCGTCCAAGCGCTGGCCGCTCTGGAAGGCGTTGGTGCAGGCCACGCCCAGAAGCCTCAATCGAAGCGTGGGTATTGTTACCAAAGCCAAATCCAGCAAAGCCTACAAGTGATGCCGACGCAGCTCCAAAACAATGTGAATTGCGAAAGGATGTGCAGCTGAAGCGCGTCTTCTCGGAGTCGCGATCGGCAAAGCTATCCTGTGAGGATGCGCAGCCGTGGAGCAAAGAGGGTTTCCTGCTTTTTGCTCCCGACAAGCTGCCTGCAAGTCCATCAGCGCACACTGCTTGCTCGCTGGCAGCGCATCGAAAAGCCTCTGCAATTCCTCCTCGCCAGGCATCATCAGGCATCCAGCACAGGCTGACACCGTACAGTGCATCAACATACCCTGGTGGTGTCCTCGTCCTCACCGGACCATTGTAGGAGAGGCGCCTAGCTGAAGAATTTCAAACTTTCTTGGCTTCAGCAGAGGGGCGGTCGCTGGCCGGACCGTGCAGTTCTCATTTACGGGATGCATGCACGATGCTCTGATTTTCTTTCTCAAATCACAATCGCTCAATGTAGGCTTGCCAGTTCCTTCATGCCTCCTCTGATGGGTCGGGTGTCTTGATGGCGTGTTCTGCATTGCGCTCTGGCAGCATCCGTCATAACTTAGAATTCCCAACCCAGCTGCAGTCCATCAATCCGCCGAGGCCTCGGGCCGAAGGTGTATAGGTTGTGAGAACAGGCAACCCCCCTCCAAATCTTCCCACCCCAAAACCACACGTCGGCCCACTTTTTTTGCCTGGAAAGGGTACCCCCCCGGGCGACCACAATCTGAACCAGGCGCAGTTGAAGCCCAGCCATCAGCCCCCCCACCCTTCCTGCCCTGCCCACCCCGCCCCCCCGCCCCCTGCCCCCGCCCCCCTTCCCTCAACATTGAACCCTAAACCCAAAAACCCTAAACCCCAAACCGTGAACCTTGAGCCCTAAGCCGATCCTAAGCCGTCAACCCTAAACTAACCCTCAACCCTAAACCCCAAACCATAAACCATAAACCCGGAACCCTAAACCCTAAACCCAACCCTGATTGCTTGGCGTCCAGCATGCTTACGCGGATGCGCTGGGCCGGGCCGAGGCGGGTCGCACAGCGTTAAAATTATTGCGGAGTTCACACCTTCATTGCTCTTACTACTTAGCTGACTGACGCGACTGTTTCAGAAAGGTTGTGCACTGTCCCCATTCATCGCGACCAGACTGATAGGCAAATCAAGCGGTCGTCCCTGTGCAGGTTCTGCATTATCACTCGGCTTGCGGCGCAAAATACACCGACGGCGGGAGGAAAAGTTCTCTTCTGTGCTGCGGAGACGCGGAGACGCGGGACGGCGGAGACACGGACGGGGATGCATGACAAGAAGGTCGCGGCATGGCGGTCGGCGACGTGGAGTCCTTGAAAGCTCAAAACGCCGAACATCTTACTATGAGCCCCTAAACCCTACCTGGGCCTTCCAGGGCACCAAGATTCTAGTCGTTGTATGGAAAGTATGAATTTCAGTCGCTGCTCGGGAAAAATCGTTTTTGAGCAATGCTCTCGCCATGTTTGGGCAAAGCAGCGGTTCCATGTCTCAGTCTGCAGTAAACTCCGCAGAACATAACTTTCAGTTCTCGGACACGAGAACAGTCTCTTCAAAAAACTGAAATTGTGACCTCCTCGGAAGGTCCAGGTAAACCTAAACCCTCAAGTTCAAAACCTTGTCAAAACCCTAACAGCCTAAACCCCAATAGTCCCCAATAACTTAAACAAGACCTACGCCTAAGCCCTTAAGCCATACACAATAAATCCTGCGAAACCCCAAAGTCCTAAACCCGAAAACCCCAAAAACAGTACTGCTAATCCTCCTCCTCCTCCTCCTCCTCCCCCTCCCCCTCCTCCCCCTCCTCCCCCTCCTCCCCCTCCCCCCCTCCCCCTCCCCCTCCTCCTCCCCCTCCTGCTCCTCCTGCTCCTCCTGCTCCTCCTGCTCCTCCTGCTCCTCCTGCTCCTCCGACTGCGACTGCGACTGCGACTGCGACTGCGACCGGCTTGGACTACTTGCTATACTATTATCACTACACAACATAGTCGGAGTGGGACCCCCTATATTCTCCGGCGCGCCCCCCTACCCCTTCTCTTTGCATGACAATGCACCGTAAAACGCGCCCCTCACCTTTTGTCAGGTTACAGGCCACAGGAACACCTTCGCCAGGACCCCACCCGTTCCCTTGCCCTCCACCGAGTCCGCCCCGGCACCCTTGCTGAGGCGGCCTCGCGCTAGCGATTAAATTACCGAGTTTGGAAGGCGCAGGCCTAGACGCCCAACAGGGCTGACGATGCAATGCTTGTGGTAGCATGTGAACCAAAGCCATGCGCAGGGCATCGAAAACGTCAGGATCGAGCTGAGCTTGATGAGGCAGATGTGAAGTGATTAACAGTTTGACATCAACTCCCATCTGTTGCTGGTCGGTTGGAGGAATTCGTTGGCTTTGTGAAGACCAATTATAGGGTTCTCCAAGGACTCTGGCGGAGTGAGCGGCGACTTTACTTCGCATTCGGCCCTTTAGCATCTCATAGCACATGGGCATTCCCTGCCTCCTCGGCCACAAGCTCGCCTGCCGCCAGCGGCCTTGCCGCAACTGCGCCAGCTCCTGCAACTGAGGAGAACCGGCTCACACACTAAAGGGCAACTGCCAGTCCGTACATGAGAAGAAAAAAACGGACACACGCAGCGAAGCCTTTGCCCGGCATGGACTGCACCACGTAGCAGCGACTGCAGAACAAAACTCAAAATCTGGTTGCAGGCTTTTGCATGTCAGACGTGACATGTCCTGTGACAGCCCGGCTCTCGGATCGCCCAAATTGCCCTAAGTACAGCATACAGCATACGAAAGTATATCGCAGTATCGTGAAGAATGAGAAAGTATAAGGAAGTTTTCGGAAGTACGCAAGAGTGCCCCGTGCCTGCCCGGGCTCGCGGCTCGCAGACGCAGGCGACCACAGCCACGGTGCCAGAGCAAAGCGCTCGCAGCCAACCGCAGCAGCTGCCACAGCTTTTGCAGAAGACATGTTTCTAAAATGTCACCACCAGTAGGTTGTCTACTGCGCTGGTCTTTGGAGGTCTGGTCTGTGATCCCGATGGTCCGTCATGATCCCTGCGACTGTTGGCCAACATCCCAGAATATCCCAGAACCCGAGCGCAGCCTTCGCAGGTTCTCGGGTCCCTGTGCAGTGTGCCGGAGCGGCCTCGCCCGCAGTACCCAAAACCTGCACACAGGATTGAACTTGGAATCTTCGGATTTGAAGATGTTTTGAAGATGCTTTGAAGCAGGCACGCCGGAAAGGCGACATCAAGGCGACCGTCATTTCGCACAAGAAGCAACATCAGAATGACTGTCAGAATGGACTTTGAGTATCAGAATATTACAAGGTCATGGACCTTTGCGGATGTAGCGGTAAACTGTCGAGCATCGCTTCAACTCTCACCTCATCGACGAGCCACTCTGCAGCCCGACGCTTCGAGTGGCTCAGAGTCTGCGAGTGTCTGCAAGCGCTCGAGACATTGAACGCTTTCTTGAAATCTGTGGAAGCCCACCCTGAAACATGCTGAAACCTAATTCTAGAATATTCATGGCTCTCATGAATCCCCTGTCGTTGGAAATAGCAGACGGCCAGCCAAATACGCAGCGGGAACGCATGCAGAAGAGCAAAGATGTGCAAACCTGCCAGGTCTGGGCCTTGGCCAGCCTTGAGAGGCTCCCTTCAGGAGCCGGCGACAAGTCTACAGACCGGAGCATTTAGCTCCTGTGCACCTTCCATGCGCTACACCTTTTCGGCGTGCTACGTGCTCACCGTCTGCTCAAAAGATGACCGAAGTCTTCGCATCACGTAAATTCAACACATCTCTACAGAGGTCCTCAGGCTCAACCAGGCCTGCTACAGCCAGACGGAGGAAGCCGTGAAGTCGGGCGTGGTTCTTTGGTTACCCTGCAGCTGCTCCTTCAACTGCTGCATAAGGCGAGTGTCCAAGTTCGTGCTCTTCTCCACGAAGCAGACCATCTGCTGGCAGCTCATCCGCGACATCGCCTTCTGCAAGTTGCGCTGCAAGGCACTGGACATGCTCGACTCTGGTGACCCCGGTGAAGACTCTGCCAGACGGCGGTGGATCTTCTGCAGGAAAGGGAAAAGGGCATCGAAACATTTGCCAGAAAGTGCACGCTTCGAAAGTTGGGCCAAAAGCAGTTCGAGGATCTCTTTCTCACCTCAGTGGAACAGAGCGGAATCACCTTGCAGGAGCTTCGTGGCCAACAAGGCAGGGAACAACAAGGCAGGTTCTGCTCGCACCATTTCGGGTGCCCAGGCGCTTAGTGACTTCATGGCGGCGCGCTGCTTCTTGTCGGGTTTCACACGGCCCGTGTGTTGGCCTCGCCGCATTCTCAGCACTGAACACTAGCGCCGGTAAGTTTGTGTGCAAAGTCTTCAACTGCGACGAATGCTACGATGAGCCCTCCTGTGCCAGCAGCTGTGCCCTCCCAGGCCCTCGCTCGAGAATTACACGTGATTTTGAGACGAGGAGCAGCGACAGAAGTGGCACTCGAATACCTCGTCGCTTGTGCTTTCTGGCTCTGTGTCGAAACCTCAAGTGAGGGCAATGGGATGGAAAGACTGCATCAAACAGGTGTAGGCTCACAAGTGTTACAGAAGAAAAAGTCGACGTGAAGGCTGACACTTGCATGTTACCCCTAGGACACCTCTGACATCACACTTCTCAGCAGCGAACATGACAAATAGGTACAACGGTACAACACATATTGAATCAAGCACGTGCTCCACACAAAGGCGCAAAAACACTCCTCCCATCACCACTGGCCATTTCGCATTTGGGTAGTCAATACAACATGCATCCGCAGCTCACCTCTAGCGACTCTAGCACAAGACCTTCAGTGCAGCAACTGAAGCATACTAAAGCGCTTGCCCGGGCACCGTTCGGCGACAGACCTGGAGGAGGCAGGATGCCTGAGACTCTGAGACGAATGAGGACACACGAGCACACACGCCATGTTGGCATGGCTCACAGCCTCCAGGCCAGTGCGCGGCATTGACTTCCACCGAGAGCCCTTCACCTGAACCGCATTTCAAGAGCGCAGTACGGAGACACGAACAGCGCGCGACGACACGGGACACTTACTGGTCTGCCTGGACAGTTCCTGGCAGCAGGTGGCAGCTGTTCCGCTGCTCTTGCCTGCGGCCACGACCTCAGCAGAACCACATGCCCAGCACATGCCTGTGCAATCCGTAAAGCTGTTTTGAGCCCATACTGTACAGACCGCATACAAACGCACCAAAAAGGATCGGAGCAAATCGGATCAGGCGGCGTCGCGGCTGCTCTCGAATCTGCTACCATGAACATGCGGCAGTGCAGGACCGGAACTGCACGATAAATACCGGCGGGCTCACGGCTACGATAAATACGGCGGGCCCACGGCTGCGCAAGTATCGAGCGATGCCACTCAAACTTCACAACATTTCACAACTGTCACCCAGAGGCGTGGGCTAAACCAGGGAATGCACGGGGACGGCCTCTTTGGTGGCCGGCGCAAGCCTGCCATGACCCGGGCATGCCTGCATTAGGACAAGGAGCTTCCATGGTACACTGGTACACCCATGATACCATGTGCACCATTGTGCACGGCAATCGCATTCCTTGTGAACGCTCCTGAAACCGGCATCCCCGAAGGCATCCGCCTGCCAGCTACGAAGGCCGAGGCGAGCATGAGCCGCATCAGCCGCATGAGCTATGGATGGGCAAAGCATTTCACTGCTCCAAGTCCTTCCAAAGCAGTGCAACTTCCTGACCTACAGAATGATCAACCTCGTACGGCGTTAGTGGCGGGCTTGTTTGGTACTGTCTGGTAAGGAATCATGAAGGAGATCAGCTTTCTGCGTGTCGGGAGCCGGGTTCCAAGCCATCGAAGCCAAGGCTCAAGTGGATGCAAGATGCAAGCTCGTGCAACCGATTGCTTCTACAGCACGTCGCATGACAATGCTTGGAACTTGCTTGGCCGCCACGCGCGCTGCAGCACCCACTTTTGCTTAGCACTACGTTCAAGAAACGTCAGAATGGCTAATCTTAGTAGCAAATTTCGACGGCATGCAGCCTGCAGTTCTGCGTTTCGTATGCAGTCCATGCGATCTAGCCGATCTAGCCTCTCGCTGTCAGTGTGTACCTCTACCTGGTTGCAAAGAACTGCTTCACCACTCACACTTCTTGGTGCAGTGGCGTGATCTAGTCACCGCAGCTTCATCCGGGCTTGTCCAGTCGTCTTTGGACTAGACACCGGCGAGAGCCCCAAGCCCAGGTCGAACGCAATGCAAAAGCACTGCCAGGCAATGACGTCTCTATATGTGTAAGATGAAACTCTAGAACAGCACCAGACTCCTGCACATCACCTGGCTACAACATTGTCAGATATCAGATATCTTCTGGCAAACCCTCAATCACATGATCTTTGCCTTCTAAAATAAGGTACTGAAAGTCCACCCCTTGTGTCATTGGGTTACGCTGCGTGCATGCTACCGCAACTTGGTAAGTGGCGGAAGGCTCTTTTTTACAGCTGTGGCTCGCCCTTTTCGTTCTAGAAGGTCTTGGAGGAGCTGAGTTTTTGAAAGGTGTGACTGAGGTCCCGGGTCCTTTTGCCAAGTACTAGGGAAGCAGCCACTATCACGCCCCCCGCCCCCCCCCCATTCTTTTGGTAACACCCCTTTTGTAAGGGTGTGGCTCAGGTCGCCTGGTCCCGTGGTCCTCTGGCACTGTCGTTCCTCGATGCACATCACACTCTCGCTTGACGATACTAAAGCCAGTCCTAGTACAATTCTGCTGATGCAGTATGAAGCAGTAGCATTAGCAGTAGTAAAAGTAGTAGTAAAAGTAGTAGTAGTAGTAGTAATGGTATAGCAACAGTAGTAGCAAAAGTAGTAGTAAAGGTAATAGTAAAAGTAGCAATAAAAGTAGTAATAGTAGTAGTAGTCGTCGTCGTCGCCGCCGTCGTCGTCGTCGCCGCAAGAGTTGTAACAGTAGTAGTCGTAGTAAGAGTAGTAGTAGTAGTAGTAGTAGTAGTAGTAGTAGTTAGTAGTAGTAGTAGTAGTAGTAAGTAGTAGTAGTCCTAGAAGTCGTAGTCGTAGTCGTAGTCGCAATCGTAGTAGTCGTCGTAGTAGTAGTAGTCGTCGTCGTCGTCGCCGCCACCGCCGTCGTCGTCGTCGTCGTGTCGTCGTCCTCGTGTCGTCGTCTCGTCCTCCTCCTCCTCCTCCTCCTCCTCCTCCTCCTCCTCCTCCTCCTCCTCCTCCTCCTCCTCCTCCTCCTCCTCCTCCTCCTCGTCGTCCTCGTCCTCGTCCTCGTCCTCGTCCTCGTCCTCGTCCTCGTCATTCGTACTCGTATTCGTATTCGTATTCGTAATATTATTCGTCGTCGTAGTCGTAGTAGTCGTCGTCGTCGTCGTCGTAGTCGTAGTCGTAGTCGTAGTCGTAGTCGTAGTCGTAGTCGTAGTCGTAGTAGTAGTAGTAGTAGTAGTAGTAGTAGTAGTAGTAGTAGTAGTAGTAGTAGTAGTAGTAGTAGTAGTAGTAGTAGTAGTAGTAGTAGTAGCGGTCGTGGTCGTGGTAGTGGTAGCAAGTCACACGCGCATGCACGCATTTTCTCTCTGTCTGTCTTCTACAGCTTGTCTCTCCCACGCTCGGGCCACCAATGGTCACCATCATGTCGACAGCTGCAGCATTCTTCACCTTGTTGTTCGGAGCTGCTAGGCTCCTCGCTTCAGGCATGGTCCCCAGATGGGAGAACTGCCTCAACCAGCTGCCTGACAAAGCTGCCGCATACCACAATTGTCCACGCGCTGCTTCTCCACAGCACACTGCATCCGTGCCAAAGCAGAATGCGTGATTCAGAACTGCACGCGCCGAGCATCTCGATTCGAAAGAGTTTATCTGCCGTACATGGTCGAAGCTCTGTGCTCGCGCCTGCGGCTGTGGAGGGCTGCCTGGGCAGCGGGCCGCATGCCAGGCCTCCAGCAGGTGTTGCAGCCCGAAAGCCTTGGGAATACTGAGCCCTGAACCCAGCCACCCCCCACCCGATCCCACCCCACCGGCACGAGGCGCTCGTGCAGGCTGGCAGAACAGCTCCGGAGCTCCCGCTGGGTCAGGTTGAAGAGGTCCTGGGCGCTTGTAAGCTCTCCAGATGTGGTTTTGGTATCTCCTGCGCCGCCTGAGGCCGATTGCGCATTGGTCGCGTATGGTTCGTGAGGTCTTGAAGTTGAGACTGTTCAGAGTCCATCCAGTTTGCATTCTGCTGGATGCCGCTGAATGCCACCGGAGGGGCCGGAGGCAACGGCTGGCCGTCTGGACATCGCGCCTGCTCTTCGCGGAGGCTGTCGAAGCAGCCATGCGCACAGGCCTGCCATCTTGATGTGCATTGCTTCAGCAAGTCCATGCAAGTCCTGCGTGAGTTTTCTCATTAGTCGCGGAACGCTGCGCTCGGAAAGTGGCGCAACATCACAAAAAAGAATCTTGATGGTGTCGAGAGCAACCACCGCGGCCTCAAGGGGCTTGATGCGCGCCTCGGGGTCGTACCTGTAGGGGACATGACAAGAGCAGCGGCACAGAATTTCGGATGATTCTACGCAGACCCGAGTCGCCTCAGGAGTTCTTAAGCGGCGGCAGCTCAGACCGCAACAGAGGTTAAAGAGGTGCCATGCTCGACTTCCAGAGCGGGGCTCGAGTTGCCGCTTTCATGAGATCTGTTCAGCGACATTTCTGTAGCTCTGTAGAGGGGCAACATCTAGCCTACCACAAATCAAAAAAAGCGCGATTTCCCTAATTTGCACCAATTTGCACTATACCCGGGCCACATCAGACGTCCCGAGCGTGCGCACTGGAGAAATTCCGACAACAGAGTGATGAACCTCAGTGCATCATAAATCCCTCAGGCCGCGTCATGACTTCTGCAAAACGCTAAGCTGCCAGCTCCGGCATCACGGTTTTCCGAAAAATGGTGCCTGGGGAAGGGCACCGCAACTCCCCCCCCCCCCCGACATGCATGTCGGCTTTGCGAGGCAGCGGCTCCAGCTGCATGCAGCAACGGTCGGAAAAGCGAAGCTGAAGTACCTGCACAGTGACAAATCACACGGTAATACGACTGCCATAACGGCATACGAAAAGAATGCGACACTGCGGGGACAAGGCTAGAAGACCAATCTGGTTGGCGAAAATGATGTATGTGAGTCTGCGCTGACTCGATACGTGTACACTGTAAGAGGGTCACTGCGGATTCATCGCTAGGACCTGTCTGCGAGACGGCGAGCCCAGGACCTCCAAACAGAGTACTCGCTTTGACATGCTGGTTTTGTCTTGCGCTTCTAGCAGATCATGATGCCAACATGTGAGCCTTGCGCGCGGAGTTGCGATGTTCTTGTTCCCAATTTGACAAGGAGCCAGGTTTTTTTGGGTTTTTTTTTGGGTTTTCTTTGGGTATGTTCTTGGGTTTAGGGTATGTTTTTGGGTTTAGGGTATGTTTTTGGGTTTAGGGTTTAGGATTGAGGGGTTAGGGGTTAGGGTGTAGGGTTTAGGGTTTAGGGTTTTAGGGTTTTAGGGTTTTAGGGTTTTCGGGTTTTAGGGTTTTGGGGTTTTAGGGTTCTAGGGTTTTAGGGTTTTAGGGTTTTAGGGTTTTAGGGTTTTAGGGTTTTAGGGTTTTAAGGTTTTAGGGTTTTAGGGTTTAGGGTTTTAGGGGTTTAGGGTTTAGGGCTTAGGGTTTAGGGTTTAGGGTTTAGGAGAAAACCAAAAAAAACACCCAACAAAAACCAAAAAATATAACCAAAAAGAACCCCCACCCATTTGACAAGTGACGCGATGTGCTCAGCACAGCAGGCAGTATAGCTTTCAGGCAATATTGGGGCTGGCTATCTTCCCCTTCCTTCCTTGGGTTCCTTCCTTCATCTATTGCACGGAACATGCGGCAAGCCCTATGAAACCAAGAGAACTAAAACAATCAAGCATCTGTGAGAAATAGCGACTAAACCTGGCCATCAAATCCTCATCCCACCCTCCACTCTCTTCTTCGACCTTCTGTTTCCGCCTCTGTCGTTATCATTCTACTTCGATTCCTTGGAGATGCAGAAGCTGCACTATCCTCGCAGCATATGAAAAAGATCGGCCTTGACGATCTCTACCAGCTGGTCCACGCCGTTTTCGCCAGGGAAGAGTGGCCGCCCTGAAAACTGATCGGGGGAGGCGACGAGTTTTCAACGTTTTACGGCGCAGGACTCGGAGGTCCCAAAAAAGACTGGGTTCAGAGGGCTGCGACATGACGAGACGACGCGTGTTAATCACAGTTCTGCTCACCCTGTGTCGTTCTGTGTCACTGCTCAACACTGCCTCGAAGCATCTCGGCCAGCACACAGCCGATCGACCAAAGATCCACGGCGGTCGTACTGCGTATCAGGGCACCAGTCGTCGAGTTGGGGGGGAGGGCTCTGAAGTGCTGATTGCAGTAAGCCCATGATAGGGCTCAAGCTTCATGCAGGGGGCTCAATCTTCATGCGCAGGTCAACAGACGGCCGGGCACAATGGCATGTGCACCTGTGGCCGAAGCCTGAGTCTCTGGCTAGTTCGTGGCACCGAAGATTAGCTCTGGCGCCCGGTAGTAGCGGGAGCAGATGTAAGCAACCTGCACCGCGGCTTGAGGCTGCATGAACCCTGGACGGACGCCTACAAGCCGCAGTTTCTGACTCCGGCGGCTACGAAAGGCAACAACAGGTTGCTTGGCGCCAGCTCTTAGCCCGCCACTAGTGCGGGCCGTCCCTGGCTCAGCCGCGCTGCTGAACCGAAGTCGCCTGGGTGCTCTCAACTTGTACGGAGCTTTCTTCCGCTGCCGTTTCTGTAGTCGACTTGAAGGAACTGGGGCTCGCTGATGTTCACTGGTTCACTAGTGGCACCTGCGACCACTCGAAGAGTGCTCTCCATGCCTTTCCACGAAGATAGGTGCCCAGCAAAGCTTCAGCAAGTGCCCGCGCGAGGCATCCACGAGCAAGTTCTGCGGCCTGAAGCACAGGCTTGAAGTGTTTAAGAGACTTTAGAGACCTTCGAGAAAGGAAAACCCGATGAAAATGAACATGACAATGAAGCGACATGGAATGAAAGAAAACTAGCCAGAGAAGATTGTGGAAGGGTCTGAAGCGTACAGTAGGTAGGAAGCCTAGAAAAGTGGAAAGGGCGAGGGCGAGGTCTTTCCATGCTCTCTCCGTTCTTTTTTTATTTGTTTCTTTCTTTCTTGCTTTTATTTATCTTTCTTTTTCTTTCTTTCTTTATCTATTTTTCTTTCTCTTTCTTTATTTCTATTTATTTCTTTATCGTTCTTTCTTTATCTTTATTTTTCTTTGTTTTTTTTTTTCATTTCTTTCATTTTTCTTTCTTTATTGTTTTATGTATTTCTTTATTTCTTTCGTTCTTGTTTTCTTGCTTTCTTGCTTTCTTGCTTTGTTGTTTTTTGCCTTCTTGCTTGCTTGCTTTCTTGCCTTCTTGCTTTCTTGCTTTGCTGCTTTCTTGCTTTCTTGGTTTCTTGCTTGCTTGCTGTCTTGCTTGCTTGCCGTCTTGCTTACTTGCTTTCTTGCTTTCTTGCTTTCTGGCTTTCTTGCTTTGTTGCTTTCTTGCTTTCTTGCTTTCTTGCTTGCTTGCTTGCTTGCTCGCTTGCTTGCTCGCTTGCTTGCTTTGTTGCTGTCTTGCTATGCTGCTTTCTTGATTTCATGCTTTCTTGCGTGGCGGGTTGTCCCAGCCCTCCTTCTTCACCCGTTGGCCCCAAAGCTCGCTCCACGCGCTAGGCTCGTCTCGACTTTCCCCTTCCGCCTGCGTGAGACTGCCGTTGTGGTCACGTACTCTCAGCTAAACACCCCCAAGCGGTCCCTGAACTGCCCCCCTTGCTTTGGGGTTTTGGGGCTTCGGGTTTTTTGGTCCCTGAACTACCACCCCCCATTATCTAACCTTCTTTCTTTCTTCATGGGGGAGACGCCCGCGAGGAGGCACGCCCCGGTGCTTGTGGTCGGTTCTACCACTCGCATCACGGCACTTTCGCCGTCACGTCACAAGCCCGCGCCATGAGGTGGGCCCGGTATCGGCCCCTCATCGACCCTTTATCGCTTCACTTTGCCACACCCTCCTCTTTGAGTCAACTACCTCCTAAAGCTGGCCCCCACGTCTCAACCATCTGCGGTGACCCACCCAAACTCAGCCTCCCATCCCGCCAACCTCTGCCCGTTTACTTACTCGGCCCTTCCCCTCCCCCGCGGACAACCATCAAGCCCCTCGCGCAGCCTTCGAGGTCAACCTCCCTCTCCCCCACATCACTCAAGCTCCCCTCCCCCGGAGCAACTCCACACCTCCTCACCCAAAGTCAACCTCCCTCTTCCCCCACTTATTTCCCTTAACCTTCTACTTGTTGTGGCTTGGGTCTCTCGGGCTTGTGCCTCGCCGCCCCCTCTCACTTTCCCCCAACCCCCTACACTACTTAGTTGCTACTCCGCCTAGTTTTGGGGTGGCGCGCGAGTGTTTGGGCCCCCCTTTGTAAGGTCTTCGGGGTTGGCCCTGGTGAACCCACCGCTCTCTCGGCCCCTTGGTCGTACCCCACACTCAACACTAACAGTCACTAACACCTTCGCTTTCCAACCTTCTCTCTCTCCCTCTCGCTCTCTCGCTCTCTCGCTCTCTCGCACTCTCTGAGACGGCTGGCTTGATGTCCCGGTGGACCACGCCGCTGGCATGCAGGTGGCCCAGGGCACGGCAGGCCTCTTCAATGGTTGGGGCTCACTGTGAGCTCTCTTTTTTGGCAAAACTGGGAAACCAGGAAATGTTTTTTGACTACAAGTTCAAGTCCGAGTTGCACGGTGCGACCTTCTCTGCTCTCCCGGCCTGGTATGTGTAGAGCTGAACGACAATGCGGGGCATTGGCTGCTTCTGCTTGCCTGGCATGGGGTATGATTGGCATGTGCTCTGGTTCTGCTCTTGCTGTGCTCTTGATGCCCTCTCTAGACCCCCCTGCACAACGGACTTTGGGGCTGGTGTGACGTTTGCCACAGTGTAAGACCTTAGGCGGGCAATCTCTGTTGAGTAGAGCCCAAACACATTAACGGAGCCAAGCTTCTCAAACAGCAGTTCTGCTTGGCAGAAGCTGCTTAGGGTTGCTCTCAACACGTTGACACAGAAATCGTGTAGTGTGTAGACAAACTAGTAGCCATCACGCCCACACGTTTTCAGAGCGACCCGGGACGCTGGCACTAATGTTCCCGGCTTGAATTCGGGGCGTGCTTAGTGTCGGGCGCCTTGAAAAATTTCTGCAACTGCGCAACAACAGCTGATTCGTTGTGCTGCTTGGAGATTCATCTGCGACATGAGACAGACAGGAGCCCATCTTCTTCAGTTCCTAAGCTAGCTACTGCAAGTTAGACTACTTTCCCCCCCTCTCAGATTGTTGTCATCCCCCTTGGAGAATCCTCAGCCGCACAATGCCTACACTCACGTAGGGTAGGCATGTGCAGGCCCCGCACTTCTGGTAGATGGCTTCGCGCCGCCCCCAGACGATCTTAACCTCAGCTCTCAACTGAGCTTGAAAAAGCTGAAAGGAGCTGAAAGCATTTCTAAAAGAAATCTTCTCTGGTCAGGATTACCGGATTCGCATGTCCAGGTCCAAGGTTGACCCCCACTAGGCGCTTCACCTCGTCCCAGCGCTGCCGCGACAGGGTCAGCAGCTGCCCTGTGGAGGCATCTGCACACCTTTCAGGACAAGGAGGCAGTTCAAGTTACTCAAGCCAGAACGCAAGTTGATTGATTGCTGGGGAAACGGGCAGGTACTTGTAGATCACGTCGCTCGGGCCATGGTAGCCCATGGACTTGAGGGCCTGAGGGCAGCAGGCTTATTAGATGAGTGCTTCAAGACAGGCGTCAAGCCGCGCAAGTATAATGCTCACCATCTAGGCCCCGCAATGCTATAGAGGCCTATGTTGATGTGTGACAATCAAGCCATCTGACGTGTCTGCACTGGCCTGGCACCACTCGTCAAAGTCTACGGTGTCGCTACCGTCCTGTGTCGCTTGCACACCGAAGAAACAAAGTGCCACACGGCACGCACTCTTGCATGAAACTATAGCGCGGCAACCTGGACCCGCACACCTGTCCTTGTCCAAGAAATCATACGCAACCTGCCATGCTGGATTCACAGATGATTGCCCCAGTGCTCTGCAGAAGGATTTTCATGAATGAGCAAACTGGAGAATGATGCTGCGCCCGGTCCACAATACACCAAACTTCTACTGTCGGGCCTCAACACTGCCAAAGGTTCGATCAACGTACCTGAATCCAGTGGGTAAGCACCAAGAGAGAATTGCGCCAGATGAAACCATGCAATGACATGCCGTACACCCCACTCAAAGCTGCGATGCTTGTTGACGTAAGTCGCAAACTGAAGTAATTCCAAGATGGCCAGCTGCAGTTCCTTTTGCGTGTGATTATAATGAGTACAACCAAGATGATCATGTTCAAACGGGTGTATCCATCAGCTGGCAATGCGTTTGACACAAACAAAACAGCACACATGACCTGCTACAGCATTTGCTGAAGCAATGCTTATCAAGCAAGCTTTCTCAACGCAAACACCGGCTCCTCTGTCAAATGCACATGCTCTCTTGCACATGGGCGTTTAGTTCCTCCAGCACTGCATCTGGAGCTGTTTGTGGCGACAATCTTTGCTTTGACGTGGAGGCTGTTCTCTTTCGTCCGTGTTCATCAGGCCTTTCGGTGCTGCCCCGACGCCGGGCTGTAAACAATTCGTAAAAACTAGTGCAAAGTATTTCGCAAGCATGTTGTGTGGCCCAACTCCAATGCGTTCATTTGCCAGCTTGCATCAGCCGGCAGTGCTAGGGGGCCGTCCTGAGTCGTAATGACAATCAATACTACAATACTACAAAACATCGATATGCTGAAGGCGACTCGAGGATTTCTGGAACTCGGAAGTGTTACATCGAGCTGTCGAACATCGAACCCTTGCCCAGGATTGTTGTGTCCGCAGCTTGGGACGATTTGAGCGCCGTTGGCGCTAGGTCGACGACTCCATGCTACATGCGAAAGTGCAACTGGCACGATTCCTTCGGGCTCACAACTGTCAGGAAAATTGGTGATGTCTACAATACTGCACGTACTGAAAAGCACCCCCTGCTGAACTGATTTCGGCATGCAATGCAAACTCCGTACTCGCTTCCACTCTGAACTGCACCCCTCCTTGAGGAGGTACTCCATGACCTGCCACTCTTCCCAGGAGATGGAACCTGCAGGGCGTCCCCTGTGAAGGGACCCCACGCAAGTCATGCAAGTTCCCCCAAATGTCTTATGCCATGGCGCGTTGCGACATGAATCAAAAGCTCACGAATCACCCCGGACCTCCTCGATCTGGGTCCAGGTATCGGAAGAGCTCCACAGCCTTCTCCGAGTCTTTGAACCTCAGGCAACACACGCAATCTTACGCATTTCCCAAAACGGATTAGAGCTCAATATGCGAACTTGGGATCTGTGCTCGCGCCAGCCGAGTCTGTCGAAGGCAGCCTTGAACTCTTTCCTGGCAGGCACACGGCAATCCAGCGAGTGAATAGAGGAAGGAAACGGCTACCAAACTCCCCCAAGACAGGCCAACTCTTCAACGAAAGCTTGCCGTTGCCATCTGGCCTCACGACTGAACCAAGAAAGTAACAGCCGTTCATGCCTTGTTCACTCCAACTCAAACAATAAGCACCGCACCCGTCAATCATCTGGAAAGCAGCACGCAGGTTGTGCTTAAAGTGGCGCATCACCTCAGAAGCTGAAGAGCTGAAACAAGCGAACACTCTCTAAACGATGTCGCCACGATGTACCCCCGATGAGGCCGACACGTGTACCAGGAAAGTACTCACAGCCTCTGGCACGGCCTTTCACCAAGGCAACTCGAAGCTGGTCGCATCTCGTTTGTGCTAAGCCGCTATGAATTCGCAACTGATGTCGGCCCCCCCTGCCCCCCCGAAGTATGACTACAAGTCTGGGTGGATGAAGCACTCGCTTATCGACATTTCAGGCCTTCTTTGGGGCCTCAGGGGCCCCTTTACTGCGCGTCTGAGCTCTCCCAACCGCACTTCCAGATGCAGATAACTGCAAGACTTGCCTGAACATCTGCCCACCAGATGACTTTGGAATTGTTGATCTCAACATTCCAGCCCCTGCAGCGGGTTCGGCGCTCGGCTGGACTTTGCTGCAGCTCACAAGACGCAGGCCCGTATTTGAGCATGTTCTCCACCCTCATGTCGAGGCTTCGATCCTGAACTTCCAGAGGGTACAGAGGGGCACCACAGCGAGAGGGAGAGAGAGAGAGAGGGAAAGAGAGAGAGAGAGATGAGAGAGGCACCGCAGAGGCAATTTCAGGTCCTCCGGAGCTGCCATGTACTGCCAGCTCAGCAAGCCGCTCGGAATCGTCCTCAGCCCGGTCAATCCAGTCACTTGAAGCTCCCAGTTAATGACTGCCAGGGACCCTGCGGCAGGTCTTTCCATGTTGCCGGGACCTTGAACCCAAACCAGGTCTGGGACATACTGGGAATGCCCACATTTCCGACTAACTCTTCGAGGCATTCTGCTATGAGGAGATGGCTGAGCCTCCGACACCTCGATCGAACGCAAACTCGGTCTTGTCCGCCAAAACAAGCCTCAATCACAGTGTCAGAGTGTCTGTGCCTTCCGTCTCCAAGTCATACGACGAAGATCCACAAATTCTACAAGTCCATCTCCTGCCTGGGCTGCCGCAGGTTTCCCAGGCGGCCCGGTGACTCTTTCATGTTCATCCGCACCTAGCAATGGGTGCTCTGCAGTCGTGTACCTCTGTAGAAGTGCAGAAAGGTGCAAGACAGGTCGGGCGTGCGGTCAGGCAGGCAGCCACCCGATCTTCGGGAATGTTGGTGTCGAAGGCCTAGATCCCAGAGCCCGAGGCAGGCATGCCTGTCAAGCCACAGAGAAGGCATGTACGACTCGCAATTGCTAGGGTCCCCTGCAAATCGATGCTGTTCGGGCTGGATGAAGGGGAAGAGAGTCAGGGTCTCAGAAGAATGGAGGATGTGCCGATGACGACTGCTTACTGCACACACAAGCCACCCAGGCTACCAAGTAAATTCACACTGGCGAGTGCTCAATCCTTGCATAATCACCCCTTTCATGGACTGGGACGAACGCTAGTGCAGGGCTCAAGGGTGCATCGACAAGTAGCATCTAGTTGCACGTAAGGAGTTTTCCCAAAAGTTGCCAGTTCCAGTCGCGACTTCAAAAACTTTGCAGAAATAGGACCCCGGCCCTAAACCCTACTCCGTAATCCCTCCCACTCGTTTATGACTTGGCTTTAAAGTCCAGAACTACATGATTTTCGTTTCGCACGTAGCCCAAAAGTTCTTTTCGTAAACCATCATAATCCTAAACCCTAAACTAAGCAATTCTTTCAGTCGTGGTTAGGCGTTCTTGGGCAGTAAAACGGCAACTCCCTTGCGCAACGGAGCAGTTCAAGTGTCAAAATGAGGCAGTTCCATCTGCAAAGAATAGCAGCCCATTTCCAGAAAAGAGTAGTTCATTCGCACAGGAAAAACGGCTACTTTGCACACAAGAGAGGCTGCCTACAACAACCCCAAGACAAGCAACTTCGCCCACAAGAGAGGCTGCCCACAACAACCCCAAGAAAAGCACCCAGTCTGCCTCTCATGGACGGATGACTCGATGCCACACACCCCTAGATGGAAGCTCAACGCTTTGGGGGACGTAACTCCGCTTTGAGCCCTCGAGCTTTCGTGATCGCACAGAAAGGTGGGGCAGCACCATGCTGCACTCCGAGGAGAGCACGCCAAGGCGCAGCCTCAGCTCGTCCCACTCCTCTGGGGCCTCGATGTCTCCCGCATCACGCAAGTTCCACAGAGGCTTCAGGAAGCTGAGACGTGAACGACGCGAGAGGCAACCATCTTCCTAAGCAAGTCTTGCGGAGGGTCTTTCATGGTCTTTCGAGTCTTTCTGCAACACGCGATCACACGGAAAGCGTTCACGAACAGCTCAAGGGCCTGGCACGAATCCTGCCTACACAATGCATTAGAATGCAACCTGGTTGCATGTTTTGCGGATCCGACAAACGCAGAATGAGGAACGTCAGCACCTCGCGTAGGCATGCGCAAGACGCTTGCTCGAAGCCCGCGCGTTGTGGAATGACGTAGACATGCTTCATCTCTGGCTTTTGCCTTGCACCGCCCACTGCAGAGCCTCGAGGCGGAAGGCCCGGTCCCCGAAGACTGCTACAAGCTGCCGGCACTGGGCAGCGGAGAGGAAAACGCGGTCCTCATGTCACCACGCGTGGAACCGTGAACATCACGAAATGCTGAAACCATGCAATGGCAAAGATGCGGAGATGCTCTGGAAGGTATATCGCATAGAAAAAACCGCGAAAGCTGGGCTCCCTAGCGGCAATGCCCCGCAGGACATGGACTTTGGCCTCCTGCTGCAGAGGCGCCTGGCAAGCCAGTGTACTCAGTAAACTCAGTCTACGCTTCCGTTGCGATTCAAGCCGTTGCGGCAAGCCGTTGCGTGCTTCTCGCAGAATCACCCGCCTGCGAGAGCTGCACCATCATCTCGTCCCATCTGACAAAATGGCTATTCAACGCTCCACTGAAGGGCTGCAGGCTGCAGGTTACAACACAGAGAGCCGTCTGCACAAGTTCTGCAGTTTCGAACCTGTCCGCCGGAAAAGCTATGGTGTCCTCTGGTGCATGGCTTCTGAACCGACCTCTGCCCTGACCGATTCTACCTTCAATGATGCCGAAGTCTTGTTGCAATGCATTGCCTATGGCCTGTTTATTGGGCCGTCAACATGAGTAATCAGAGTAGGTCTTCGCCAGCCCCAGTGAGGTATGGGAAGCTACCTTGGCGGGAGCATTCTGGGATCTGCCGTCGTCCTTGGCAGGCCGACGCCACGTGACGAAGTCCAGGGACAAGAGCTCCGTGCAGGGCAGAATCCTTATGAAGGCCATGCCAACTCTGACAAAAATCGACATCTCAGAACCGCTGCGTGCGAAATGCTCTTGAATCAGCGAGCACTTTGAATCATACTACACATCACCCTACACATTGCTCATGTCAGTTCAATTAGAGCCAGACCATTCAGACAACGACCGGATGACCGCGCTCTGGTGCATGCAGTTGCGGACCTGTTTTGAGGCATGTTCCATGTTTGGCCCTGAAGACGGTGACAGGGCGCTCGCAGCGTTCGCATAATGATCTTGGAGCCCAACGCTCGACCAATTGCTGTACCTCATTCGAGCAGATAAAGCACTTGCAGCTCACAGTCACACAATAAACGCCGCACTCTCCAAACTCACAACCCATGGGTAGGCAACAGCTTTAACCGCAACAAGGACAGAACAGCAACAAAACCATAGAAACGCAACCGCAACTGCAACATCAGCAATAGCAGCTGCAAGCAACAGCAGCAAGATGAAGATGAAGATGAAGATGATGATGACGATGACGATGACGATGATGACGATGACGATGATGAACAAGATCTCGATCACACAACAGATCGTGGTTTTTCGTAGTTCCGACGCCTTGACAGCATCGGCAAGCGCAGTTTTCCCTTTTTGTGAAGGGGTACTGATTAGACCCTTCATTCAATCGATTTCTGTATGTTCTGGGATTGTACTGTAAAAAGATGATTTCAAAATTAATTTTTTTTCCCAAGCAGTGTGTCAACATTAACATTGAGTAGTTCAAAAGTTTTGGTAAGGCAGGGTTAGATCGGTTTACTGTCATTGCTCGCAGGACCGCACTAGTCCGTTATAGTAGATGCACAGCCAAAATGGATTCGCAGCAAAGAGTGCAAACACACACCAGTGGCAGACCACAGACTGAATCAGCTAGACCAATGAAAAGTTAATGGGCCTGGAACCTGTTAGATGCACTTTTGAGCCTGTGGTGTCTCACCGACACCACCAACACAACAACACCACCAACACCACCAGTACCACCAACAAACACCACCAACACCATTAACACCACCCAACACCAACACGAACCCTCCAATCATGTCACACTCTGCTCCAGCGCACTTCGAGCGGTCTTCCAGACCTTTGGCCCTCGCCACTGCTGACTCCCATGCATCAAGCCTGGAGGTGCCGCGCCCATCGGAGAAAGGTCATGTCACCAGCAGTCGCAAAAGCTCTGCAAAGAAAACGCAGCTAGCAGAGCTAGGAAGGGTCCGATGTCAGGTAAGCACGAGGGAATGCACTTAGAAGAATTTTCTGAGGGAATGCAACGCTACAGCTGCAGCTTGGCGGGCAGTATGCTGTTCCTTAAAGATACCCAGCCACTCATTTTAGAATTCGAGATGATCTTCACCTTCTTACAAGTCTTAGCCCAACACATCTTCAGCATCTCGGCAACAGCGAAGTCGCTTGGCTGGGTCAAGTTGAGTGCATAGCGCCTGGCTCGCCACCGCTAAACAACAGGCTTCGTTCTGTTACAACTAAAGTGAACGGCTCGACTCGGCTACACTAGACTTTTGCTAGAATGGGCAGTGGGCAGACGTCCCTCTCACACGGCGGGTCTGCCCAGTGGGACAGTCGGCGTTGAAGACCAAAAGCCTGTGGCACCGCGCACTTCCTCTGAAATGCTCAGTTGTGAATGGCAGATGGGTCAAGGGGCCCGATTGCAGACTCTATGGCAAAGAGTGCGAGTGAGGCCTTTCACAGCGCTTGTAGACCTGCAGGGTATTCATATTTGTTTGGATCCCATGTTGTCATAATGAACCTCTGCTGAAACAGCCTTGATGTACTCGCGGAGCCGTGGCAAGTGAGTGAGCGCCTTGGCTTTTACAAAGCTTTGGGGAACAGATTGGGACTCGGGAGTGTTTCACTTTAGTGGTCCTGAACTATGCCCAGGCACCAAGAACAGACGTAGCTGCGACCTGGCACATGAAAATATGCCGACCTTCAGCGTTTACGAAGTTTAAAGTAGCTTCAACTGCTTCGTGCATGAACTCCAGACATCGAGACATTCGTTCCGTGGCCTGTGCACCCCGGGCAGTAGACTGACCATCGCGTCAATGCCATTGAACGAATCCTCTGAGATCAGCCCGTCATCTACGGAAACCGACATCTCATTCTTTGTTCTGCAGCACGTGGGACAAGTTGGACCCGAATGGAGAGAAACCGTTCCGAAAACGTTTTACAAGAAAAATTTCCGACAACAAACCTGAAAGGGGCCACGAACCGGAGTGCAGACATGTGTCACGTGCACAGCGAACAAAGGAGATGCGGTGCACGACACGAGATCCGAAGTGAAGCGCTTATCAGTGTTCTTCTTCTCATTATCCTTCTTCTTTTCCTGCTTCTTCTTCTTCTTCGTCTCCTTCTTCTTCTTCTTCTGCGCAGCGTGAATCGCACAAGCGCCCCCACTACTTTTGAGGCATGAACACCGAAAGGTTCAACAGCGATGACATTTACCAGGACGTGAACAAAACAGCGACGACATTTACGAGGTGGCGCACCAGACATGCTTCATCCTCGCAAGTGTCACAACAAACGAGGCTTCAAAAGTGAGTGACGACATTTACACACCCCACTTGCCACATCCTCGCAACTGTCTGCAGTTTGGAAGTGTGAGAAACGAACGAAGCTTGAAAAGTGACGACATTTAAGAGCATGGGCGCCCGCCCCACCTTCCTTATCCTCGTAACTGCCAGCCTTTCTGAGACGAGAACAACAAATGAGGCTTCCAATGTGACGAAATTTACGAGGATGGCCCCCGCACCTGCCTCATCCTCGTGAATGTCTGCACTTTTCAGATGTGAACAACGAACGAAGCTCAAACAGCGACGACATTTGCGAGGATGGTGCAAGCCGTGCCTTATCCTGCACAAGTAACTTTCAGGACTTTTTTCAGACGCGAACAACAAACCAGGTTTCAAAAGTGACGACGGTTGTGAGGATGACAGGATGGCGCAACCCACGTTTCTCATTCTCGCAACTGTCAGCACTTTCGAGACGCGAGCAACAAACGAAGCTTCAAAAGTGTGAGGACGGCGCACGCCACGTGCCTCATCCTCGTGGCTGTCTGCACTATTGAGGCAACCATAGCCTAAAAGTGAGAACAGCTACGAGAATCGCGCACCTGAGGGGCCAGAACCTCGTGACTGTCAGAACTGCTACGACAGACAAAGCACCAAACGATGCCAAGGCTTCCGCAACTACGCGAATGCCTTCGGACGCTTTCGAAAGCTCTGAAATCTTTCGAACGCTTTCGAGGATGCTTTCGACCGCCTTCTGGCACTTTCGAACACAAAACGCAATAAAACTGCTTCCTTCCATCCCGACGACTTTCTTTCCTTTGCATAACAACTACGATGAAGTTTGTGTTGATTGTAAAAAAATGTCTGTTGTTGATTGGCCCTGCACGTCTCACACTTTGCGTTGCAGCACGTGGGACAAGTTGGACACGACCCTCCTCGCCGATCTGTGCCACAAACTCATACTCGAGCGTGAAATCAGTCGACAGCGCATCCTGCAGCTTCGACACAAACTCACAACACCTCAACGCCTATCCCAGCTCTGCCACAGCACCAATGCCATAGCTGCTAAGACTGCTAAGAGCCACGCGAGCACCAGCTGCTGTTCATCTGAACGGCTCTTGAGGCCTCATAAGCCCGAGCCGGAAGACTTGAGATTCTGAGATCCCGATATGCGAACGCTTGACAGTCGTGGCCACACAAAGCACACAGACCAACAGAGCAACAGTACATATGCTATGCCACATGCTGTGATACTGTACATGCGGAGGATAAGCCGGGGAACTTCTGAAGTGGGCGAGCAGTGGCACGACCTGCATTCATTGCACTCGCAGCCGGAAGCAAACCCCAGAATTGACTCAAATCACGAAAGGCACGGCGCCTTGCGAATGGAGAGTTTTCGCCGAAGCCTTGCCTTTGGCTCCGCTGAATTCCACTCGCTGATCAGGGAATGTCGTGCCAGAATTGAAGGCGCTTCTTTTCCGATCTGCAGAAACTAACCTTGGTTTGAGTCTACTTCCGATCGGGGGGAAAGCGGCCCTTGCACGCCCTCCTTTATCAGGAGGATCCAGGGTATACTCGGCAGAAAAGAAGGCTCATGTTCTCAGCATAAGCATAATACGGGGCCCATGCAAAGCTGGGTGATACCCTGACGATGCTGGGAGACGGTCGTGAGAGACAAGCCTTGTAGCTCGCGTCCACGTTGGTCTCCGGCAGCGGCAAAACGTATAAAATAAAGCTACATCTCACCTGGAAGGCGTCCGAATCATGGTCTGCAAAGCACCAAAGTCGAAGCTAGTTCGTTGCTTTGGCCTGAGGCCACAGGCCCCAGGCCGAGGACATCAGAAACTCAAAGCAAGGCAGAGCTCCAAAGACCACATTGAGAGACCCACTGAGGGACTCACTGAGTGTCTTGTGTGGGGAACTGTCAAGAGACGCAAGATGAAACAAGCCACCTTCGACCTCCATCTTCCGGATGAGTGAGACATCTGCCTCCAGGACTTGGGGATCCGAATGGATCAGTACCGCCATCCCGGTGACAGTGAAAAGATCTATCGTTTTCTGTACATGGTCTCCTACATGGACGTTCTCCTCCAGAGAAACGTAGGACTTCAGTCTCCTGACTGTATCAAAACCTGGCGTGCCGTCAACAACCTCAGGAGCGGAGAGACTTGGAGGGACTTGGAGAGACACAACCCACCCCACCAGCCGCAACGACATTTGTTGGGGTGCGTGGTTCGTGTTGACTCTTCTTTGCTAGTCCTCTTCCCCTTGGCGAACATGGAACTCCAACCCCCACATCTCCATCCGATGCTACCACTTATGTCCCTAACACAGGCAAACTCAAGCGCAAAGGTACAGGCGTCTTGGCATGTCTTCATCCTTCAGCAAAGCAACACCCTCGTGATAGGAGATCAGGCTCACCATCTCTCCTGCCTCCCAGGGCTACAGGCTTACAACAACGCCATGTGGCATTGAAACACCCCCATAAACGCTTTCAAGTTCTCCCGGGCACGGGCCCCTACGAGCACAAGCACTGCATGAGAAAAGAAACCATGACCCCCGTGCCTTCAGGAATGGAGAAGGAGGCACCTCGGGCAAACGGTCAAAGGCCTCGGGGTTTAAGAAAGCGTCTACGCAAACGCCCACTTGCGTGTAGCCAGTGAGGGCTTCTGCGAGGGGCATCCAAGCGCCAGCAGCACCATGGCACCTGCTATTCACCTCGACAAGGCATGGTCCCTCCGCCGTCATCATGACCTCAGTGTGCGTGGCGCCGTTCGTTACCTTCAGCGCGTCCAAGCAGCCCTTGCTGTAGGCGATTAGCGATTTCGCCATCGGCTCATCTGCGAGGACACACTTTTGCCCGAAGTTGACGAAGTCACCGCCATTGGCAGCCCTGCGATCGTACACCCAAACCATGGTCGTCTTGTGGACCCCATTCCTCGACACGATGTCGACGATGTACTCTGTGCCCTTGAGGAATTCTTGTAGCAACACCGCAGCGCCCTGAGCACCGCACTTGCGCTGTGAGTTCATGAGCAACTCGAAATGCGCCTGTGCCTCCTCGACGGTGCAACACTTCTTCACTCCGTCTGAGCCGGCTGACTCGACAGGCTTGACTATGATAGGGAATTCCTCTTGCGAGGCAAAGGCAGCAACCTCGCTCCACTTGGTACCACATGCCGAGCGAACAGATCGAAGCCCAGCCGCTTTGACAGCTTCTTGCTGGACTCGCTTGTCCCTTCGATTCTCCATGCCATGGGCAGTACTGTTGCCACGAAGGCCCATGGACTCTGCAAGGGCATCTGCGACTTTGACCCCCGTCTCGCCACCGCACATGACAGCCACCAGCTCCTTGCCGACCGTGGCCTCCACCAAAGCTGCCGAAAGTCAGAAACAAACTTGCAGGGAACCCGCCTTTGAACTTTGGGCGGCGGGGGAAAAGAACTATCCGGGAATCCTAGTCCCAAAGCCCAAAGCCCCTACAATCACGAACCACAAGCCTTGCGGATGGCTTCGCTGGTCGCCTTAAGCGTGGGCTGCTCGTCCAATTCACAGAGGAACTTCTCCGGTACACCTCTGGCTGCCGTGGGATAGTGCCCACGATTCCTGGGGCACAAGGTCCCAAAAAGAACAGGGGGTTTCGGGTTTGAGTTCGGTTGAATGTCTCAGGCTTAGTTCAAGCTTAAGGCACTGAGATGCACTAAGCAGACAGCTTCGGGGATTGCTCCAAGACGAGTGCAGACACCACTCTTGACTGGATCTGCTAAGGGTCTCTTGTACCTCTGCCGTCCACAAGGCCACGACAACAAAGTTTCGGTTCAGCAATTCTGCTGCCAGCATCCCACCAGTCGAATAGGGATCTACCACAACCACACACTTCTCCAAGTTCTGCACCATCTGTGGAGATACACCCATGGCGCAATGTGGATTGACTCAGGCTACCTACATTCCATTCAGCAAAGAAGGCTATGAATGTCATGCCGGCACCTGCAAGTTCAGCAACACGCCCGCATTTCCACATCCCCGGTGCTTCCATCAGGGAGCCGCACGAAGTGACGGTCGATGTACATGGACGCCAGCTGCCGGGGACCCCGAAACCTAGCAATCGGCGAACTTGCTCTGAGATCAATTCAGCAAACCAAAAAGGCACCGGTACCAAATCCAGCTCGCGGAACCATTTGGAAGGGGAGGGGGGTGGCGGGGAAAGAGCGGAAAAGCAAAAGCGACGCGAAGGCCCACCGACTCTCCGGGCTGCCCGCTTGCCATCCAAGCCTTCTGCTTCAGGAACCATGCGCGAACGCGCCTCCACAAAGCCCACACAAGGTGAGAACCAGGGTGAGAACCACGTGAGCCAGCGCCTCGTTCAAGCAGAAGAAGAAGGACAGGATGCCATCCGTCGGCACTGGATAAACCTTACTCTGCGAAGTCACACACACACACACAGGGAGACTTTTGCGGAGCTTCAGCTCAGCATCAACCATTCACTAACATGAACGAACACCTGCAAACCTGTAGCATTGAGGCTCCCACACCTCCTGCGTCTTTACCCGTCGGATGCTGGAACCTGGTGCAGCATATTCATGCTGAGACAATGCTTGCCTGGGGGTCTGGTACTAAGTACTTCCTGATTCAATCCTGGCTTTCCCTGGCTTGCCCTCCTACTCTCATCAGGCGCGACATGGTCAAAGTACTCTTCCGGCACCAAAGCATATCAAAAGGTCTCCAACTAGTCCAAGGTTGCACCTCATGTCCCGCACAACTTTTCTCACTTCAGCGAGGGCGCTTTGCTGGCGATCTCGACGCAGCTGGGGACGCTGGCGACGGAACGGCAACCAATTGCTGGAAGGCCTGTTGGAAGCGGCGGGTGAAGCGCTGGAAGCACGTCAAAGCTTGTCACAAGGACAACATGCTGCACATGCTCCCTTGAAGGTCATGTGTTCTCCTCGGCGCAAAGGCTCTTGGCTGTGCTGTTCCACTTTGGGATGTTCGCTTGTCGACGGGATCGCACGGGTGGACCCCAAAAGACGTCAACTCCAAAGACTCTAAGGTGTCCAAAGGCCATGAATTGCGAATTAGGCTCAAGTTTTGAAAGAGGAGCAAGGATTTCTTTTGTAAGGTCCCTTGCCTGGTTGAAGTCCAGATTCACCGCCTCGCAGGTCTTGTAGAGAAGCCGCAGCAAGGATCTGAGAGGCCACAGAGCCGAGCACACTTCCCCATCTCGCTTTTGAGGCTTTGTGAAGGCTTCAAGGTCTTGACAAGTTTTAAGTGGATAGGGCTTTGAGGCGACCTGTGAGGCCTACACGTCCAGAAAGATGGGATGGATAGACGGATGGATGATGATGGATGGATGGATGGATGCACGGATGGCGGCAGGGTGTCGGCATGGCTACCAAGCCCCAGCCTGGCGTGTGACAGAGACAGGTCCAGCCTGACGGCAGGAGTGATTTCTGTCCCCGCTAAACCGTCCTGTTACCTCCAGAACCCTCCTGGGAGCCCCGCTTGTAGTGCCCTGAAGGCTCGCTAGCTCGGTAGCCACAATGGCCCTCGGAGAAGCGGCTCTCATCGCTGGTACCTATGACGAAGCATTCCAGAATTCCAGACCCCGGCCGATATCACAATAGCAGCAAAACAACAACAAACCAGGATAGAAAACATCCACGGCCAATAGGCGGCTGTCACTTTTGGGGTGCATCTCGAGACTCGTTGGAAAAGACACTTTTTCATCATGAACAAGCCAATTGTTAAGGGCAAGGTGATCCGGGGCGATGTCTTGGTAGATCCTGGAGACGCATCAAACAAACCACGTGAAGGCAAAGTAGGCTTTGGACTTGCATTGGGGCTGGGGTGGAGGGCTTGGGGTCGTTCAGCGGTTTCGTGGAGGCCCTGCCCCCCCCCCCCCCCTGACACCTCCCCGTCCTGATGCACGTGGCATCATGTGGTTCACTTACGTATACCCGAGGTAACTATACCAACTTTAAACGAACATACGAGGAAACTGAGAGCCTCCTCTTCCACGAATGTGGTGAATGCTGTGCCTTGGCATCCCACGGCTTCCAGCATTCGAAGGCCGCAGCTGGGCTGTCCCAGCAAACGGAGCAGGCACCTGAGAAAGGAAGGGCGAAACAGAGACAAATTAACACAGGCTTTTAAAGAGGACCGCGATATTGCAGTACGTTCACCACTAATCGGCTCTCTCAACAACGATGCCTCAATCCATGCACGCCGAAGGGATTTTGCCCCACATACAGCTCCTGGAGAGCCAACATGTGCACAAGAAGAGGTATAGGCCCAGATATAGGCACAAAAGGAGGCTCGGGTCCTGCAGTTTGCTGTGCTTGGCCAGAGAGTCCTTTCAACGCTGGAGGCTCACGCTCAACGGTAAGCAATGCTCAGCGCTTCAGGGCTTCAGGACACCGCGAGGCCTCCAAAATGAGAGCACTTGTCGATGTGAGCCGATTCATGGAGAGGTCCAGCATGGTCAGGCTGCTGTTCCGTCCCAAACCTGTTCACGGCGAAGCGAAAGTGCATCAACCCTGCTTCTTGTAAGAAGGCTTGGAGGTTGTCTTGCGCTCGCCCGGGCCTTCGAGGAAAACGTGCATGGAAGGCTGGGATCCAATCAGCGCTCGGCAGTCACAATTCGGCAGGTGGAGCTCCCGTAGACGCTTGTGGCTGGCGAGCCTGATGTTGAGTCTGAGATTGAGTGTGAAACGTATCTATCTGCTGAAGAAAGCAAGCAGCTCCCGTTCAATATCCATTCTCCTGTGAACGGGAATGGGACTCCATAACAACTAAAGCCTGTTTGCATCACCAGTTTTCATGAGGAACGAGGGGCTTCCTCATAGGTTCAAGCAGAAGCATCCCGTTCCCTACGCTTTCTAAGCGGGATAGCCGAATAGCTGTTAGTTCTAACTCGTTCTGCTGCTTACCCGTCTCTCAGCCGGGCACTATACCTAAGCACTATACCTAAGCGCGGGCATGCTCGTGGCTGAGCTTCCACCGAGCAGCATGTCACCCAGCGACTGCAGGGCTTCCTCTGAGAAGCTGTTCCAACCGAGGCCCAGAACCTTCAGCCGCAAAATCCCGACGCAATGGCCACGAACGGCGCCCACCCACAACCCTGACTAACATTGACGAAAACCTTGCTTCAAAACGAGCACCAGCAAATACGCTCCTCTGCATCCGAAACGAGGCCTGTGTCATCCCTCGACACCAGAGAAACAAGGCCTCCAGCGATGGCGCATTGAGGACGTCCTCCCGGTCAAGGCACTCTCACTGGCCACTCGTAGCAAAAGCTATTGTTCGCCATATCCCTGCAATCAGGGCTTCAAGTGTGTGTACCGCGATGCTTGATTCGGGAGTCTCAAGTGTACCCAAGCTGGTGCAACGATGAACCCAAATTTGCCAACATATCCAACAAAGGCCTCTTATGGCCTCTTTTTAGGTGGCTTTTCGTGTGGAACCTGCAAGCAGCTGGCGGCCGCAGGATGATGGCCAAGACCGGTATCCTGAAGTCGGAGACCTTGGCACTCAGGACCCCTGAACTCGTGTGCAGAATTTGTGCTCACATAACATCACGTCATGCGAAACTCCCTGTAGATCTATCAGTGAATGGACGCAGTCAGGCTGCATCGAATGGCCGGATGCAAGTGCACAGCACTGCAGAGCGATGTCAAGGTGTTGCTCGAGATCTTGATGCCACTGATGTCCAGGTGTCTCCTCCAGGGCTCGGGCTGCTGGGGCTGCAACTGCACAACTCGTGAGTCGAACACAGGTCTCTTTTTAGATTCTTCACGCAACCGAGGATCAATTTGTAGAGGCCACGCGTTTCCTGAGTGATCGGCGGTCCAAGTGCAAACCCATCTTTCATCAGCTGCGCCCTCTGCAGCTTAGCAACGCACATCATTTGTACCGACTAGAGGCGCCTCCGGGGCAAATGCTGATGGGAATTCAAAAGGGTAGAGCGCATGTCCGCCAAGCTTCCACAAGCAAGCTCACAATGGTGGCCGTTGCCCTGGGACCTGGCGGCGGATGTGACGACCGGTCCCATCAGATACGTCTACTCAACATGTCGCTGGTCAGTGGCAGTGGCAATTGTACATGAGGTGCAGGAGGGGGGGCTATTTGTGACTGTGGCAGCGGACGGAAAAAGATGTTGCGACCATTTGCGACCTCTAGTGGAGAGGGCGATGGAAGCTATCACAGTATCTGCAGCACAGCAGCGCGGCAGTATAAGATCGTCGAAATCTTTCGGGCTGAAGCATGACTTTTGCAAAGCTTCGTCAGGTCAAGCGACTCAGCAGTTTTGCCAGGGAACAAAACACGAATCATTGTACTACCAGTGGCAGCAGTAGCCGATGTCCTCGTGGTCGTCGCAATAGAGAGGCTGTAGGGATGATGACCAGCGGTGGCAACAACAACCAGTAGCGGCAACTACAACTGGTGAGCAGCAACAGCAAGACCCACGTCGAAAGAAAGCCTCAACCGGCATCACAGCTGCTTGGAGTGTAGCTGCAAAAAAACACACAGCCGGAGTTTGAGTGAGAGATTCCGTGACAAAGAGACTTCTGAATACGGGTCATGGTTCTGCTGCCCTCTTGCAGCCCCTTTTCCCCCAACTCCACCTGCGCCACGGCAGCGCGCAAGGTCCAGCTTCTCCAAGGAATCCATTGCCTCGGCAGAGACATCGACAATCGTTGCCAGAGCACGATTACCTTGTATGAGGTATTCTCAAGGCTGGCGACTGGTCGACCAAACAGCTTCTGCAAGAAGGTGTACAAGACCGTGTCGCTCAGCCTGATACGCCCAGAAGCTTTGCAGCAGCGCTCTACGTGTGCGGGTTAGTTGGCTCGACATGGCGATCTCGCAGAGCCATGGATTGTTGGCCTATTACTAGAGAATCTTTGGCTTGTGTCTTGGCCGATGCTTCGCATTTCCCTGCCAGGACACTGGGTGCTTCCGGCCAGACAGACCTCTTTGATCCTGTCAAGATGACCTGAGGCGCGATGTGATTTGCGCAAGGCGCGGAATGCCATCATGACTGGGACAACTAGGGTTGGGGCGGATCATTGTGGACATCGCCAGCAGCCTCACATTCGTGAAGCTTCAAAGCTCCCTGAGTTCCTTAGACGCCTGGCGCACCGGCAATTTCTGCAGCCGGGCAGCTCGTCATCCAGCAAAAACTCACTTCCGCTGCTGATCGCATGGCTGCGAACCATGTCCTGTGACCGCACAGATGGGAACTTGCATCCAAGTCAGAGAAGAAGCAGGTACGCGCCAGATCTAGAGAAGTCCCATGGAACGGTCCAGCACAGCCGCGGTAGGGACCACGCCGGTCGCATTGCAAACCTGCGTAGCAGACTGAGGGAGAGGTGCCATCTTCAAGAACCTGTGAACAAGGCGAGCCTAAATCAAGCTCAAACGAATCCTCAATGCTGCCAGCATGCTCGGATGTAGTGCATGGTCGCAGAATCTTCTTCTGCTTCGGGTTCCCGCTTGCCGGTCTGCGTGCGAACCTGAGCCGAGCATTGAGCTGAGTGGCCTTGAGTCTGGAGACTCTGTGCCTGTGACTGTCTCACTGATTCTCCAGTCTGGTTTGTCTCCCGTCTTCGCGCATGCCGCACCGTGATGTCATAGTGATGTCATCGCCATGACTCACTCTGTAGACTGCTTGTACTGCTTGCACACAAGACTTGCAGTGATGCCTCCGACTGCCAAGGTTGCAAGAAGGGCTCTGCCACTGCCTTCCCAGACGCAAGCAAGCACGGCCTAGAATAGTGCGAACGGTGCGGCTATGATGCAGAAGATGATGAAAACAAAGAACAATAGAGTCACAATCCTGCAAAGAACACCGACAGATCTGGAAAGGAGGTTGAGTTCTCTTCCTCATCCCCATCGGCCTCCAGGGAGAAAGGCGGCATTCTCAGTGCCGGCTGGGCGAGATTGGGTAAAGACCTGCCAGGAACTCAAAGACGCCAAAAACCAGACATCACTTCAGCCCAGCCACTCCCCGGAACAACTGGTTCCGACCAGCAGAAGTGGTGACTTTGATGTCTTTCGAGTTGATTGGCGCTGGCGTACGTAAGTGAGATGTTGTCTGTTCTCGGGATGAAAATCTTCGTTTCAAAAGGCTGAATGTTGTGGTGACCAGGCAAAACACCAAGTGTTTTGCCTGATCTCCGCGTGCGTTAGAACCGTAATTTAATGAGTGCCTGTCTCGAAATTTACCTGCCTTAGTGGGTCTTCCCTGTTGGTTGTTAAGATATGTCCTAGAACCTTGCATCTCTGGAGCAGCCATGTATCCGAGAACTTTACTACCTGGACATAGTGAGACGCCTGTAGCATTTGGACTACGACTTCGGGCTCTGTCGTCACATGTAGGGGGAAGCGCCATATGCTATCCGAAAAAGCGTCCAATCCAGACAATACATTCCTCCGCAGAATCGAATGCAAAATTGTACTTTCCATTGGATAGGGTTGTCAGCGCGATTCCAATAGAGCTTTATAATTGATTGCAGGTTCTTGTAGCATCTGTTGTCCACACTATCGGTCATTAACGAGCCCAAGTAATTGGCGATGTCCTTCTGGAAACCTAGGTGTCGTGAATATGTTTGAGACTGGACTGTCTGCGAATTGTAGCTAGTTGTCTGCAGTACCTTGACTCCTTTTGAATGTCATGCAACAGCATGTTAAGATGCTTGCAAATCATACCTCGGTATGTCCAGGGCTCTAGGGTGCTCGTATTGCCCTGCCTGGAGATGCTCATGGAAGTCTCCTCGTCCTGTGCCGGCACAGGTTTAGGCGCTCCATGAGTGTCAGAGAAGGCGTCGTTGCTGCTCATCTCTTCTACAAGTTCATTTGCGTGGCATGTGCGGACTCCCGACACTGGTACTCCTCCGGCAAGGGCGTCATGACACGGCGCTGTGGTTTGGACTCTCCAGGATTCCACCAGCCGGAGCCCGATGAGGTCCTGGAGAGTCAGACATGCAAAGGCATGCAAAGACAGACTGACAGGAACAGGAACACATGTAGAGCACATCAATCAGGCGTCTGATGAATCTGATCACAAGCGAAAACTCTTTAAACGTCAATCTGGAACGATTGGACTGCCACCATGCGGTCAGGGATCGCTGAGCTCACGGTCTCGCTCATGCCTTTGGTGCCTTGCCTGGCGCGGCTCCCAATCCGTGGCTGCACTGCTAGGCACTGCTAGGCCCGAGAAGGAGCGGATGCGGAGCGGGAGGGATGCCTGCTGCGCTCGCGGCTTCCCAGCTGAGGCAGCATGGGCACCGATCGGCTGCCAGGTCGCGGGCCTACCCAAAGCCCCAATCACTGATGAGCAAGGCAGGCTCAAAATGCTCAAACTTGAATTGCAGGCGGAGCGAAGGCCGAGCGCCTCTAAGACGCTTCGACGCACGCCGCGAAGGTTCCAGAAATCGGCCCAGGTCGAAGTACCCCCGCTCCTTCAGATTCACAACTGTGGAACAGTGCAACAGCGCTTGGCAAGAAAAGGCGTGGTGCATGCACAATGCAAGGGCATGGAGAAGCAAGCGCTCAGCTTCTGGGACAGCAATTGACGTGAACAAATCAGGTGCAGCTCGCTGGCACACGCTCGAAGTCGACTCAGCGCTTCTGAAATTGAAACTGGGCTTGCCTGAACCCTAAAATGCCCTGACGCCTGCACTCCCCTGCTCAATGGTCTGAAGCCGACATTGAGCTGCCCTCACACACGTACAATGACATTCGGTGCCCAACATCCCTGGCCGACTCGGACGCCTAAAATGCTAGGTGCACATCTTTCACTTCTGGGTGATTGTGCCCTTTGCAGCTTGCGCGCGCATCTATGGCTACAACTTTTCCGAAAGTGCGTTGTTTCACCGCATGCCGCATGGTCTTCTGACACAGGTTCCTATTTCCAAGGCAGCCTACGTTGAAACCATGCCAGAAAGCAAGCCGCTGGAATCACGGTGAAGAACTATGCCACCATGAACTGGAAATCAAGCGAACATGCCATGCAACAGCAGGTGGGGATGACTGAAAACCCCATACCCACTTGTTTGTCCCTGAAGTACGTTATCGTTTTCTTATGTTTCCGTATGTTTCGGCTGGATAATCACTGATTTGAAATGCAGGCCCCATACTGGAATCGAAGTTTCCGGAGCTGGCTGGATTTTTCACTGATTTGTAGATCTTTGTGGTATAAGCTCAGTAGCGGAATCGGCGTTGCCATGAGCCGGCTGCGGTTTGATTTGTAGTACTTAAGCTTAATAGTGGAATCGAAGTCTCCATGAGCCTGACTAGTAATACAAGAGCAGTACTGGGATCAAGCACCGAGGCACGACGGCTTTGTCGTCATCATTTTTATGATGTCGTCTTCGGTAAAGAGATTTTGAACCCACTCCAAGCCGCAAATATCATTAGAATATGCTGGAGATTTTCAGCAGATTTTTAGCAGGCCTGGCGAGTCGCGGGGCGCGAATCGAGATCCACATCATCCGCCTGACATCAAGAGAAAAACTGCTCCAGGCAGGCTCTCTCTCTCTCTCTCTCAAGAGGATTCCGCCACAAATACTTTGATGCATGCGAATGAAGTTTTGAAAGTCATGGTCTGGCCTCTGGAATTTGTGCTCGAGGCTTGTGCGACACCTGTGCTTAAGGTCTCCCAAAAGAAGCGCGCTGTGCGACCTCCCAGCCTAAAAGCCGTTGCCTCGTTCACAATGGGGAGGCGCTTCTGGTTGATGTCCCGGCGATGCTGGATGACCTGCAAGCCCGATGCTGCAGAATGGGGCCAACGTGTGCAAGCCGCTCAGTCGCTTAGTCGCTCAGTCACCGACCTTTCGCGCTGCCTGCGAGCGCTTTGACTTCAGCGCACTGTGGCCGATGGTCGACTCGGACTCCTACAGTACAAGCCGAACACTTTACCGCATTCTTTGCCCGTGACTTCCAGTCTGCCCTATCCTGCGCTCCCACGTTGGTGACGAGCTTTGCATCCGGAAGCTGCCTGCGATGTTCAAGTTGCAACGATCACGGGGCGCCTGAACACAGCCCTTCTCGCCAGCGCCTGTTGTAGGCAGCCCTGTAGAGCTCGCTCTCTTCTTGCTGGCCCCTGAAGCCGAACTCAGACGCAGCAACACTAGACACAGCTATGCAGAGCCTACACGGATCCCTACACGGATCCCTACACGCATCCCTGCTTCCCAATTTCAAGCTCAGCGACGGCATTGAAGACGGTGCTGGGAGCATCCACTTGCTATCTTCCTCATTGCGCACGGCAGTCGAAGCAATTGCAAGTATGCAGTTGCAAGACATTTGCAAGACCTTACACGCAGCAGTGTAGACTTTAAAACATGCCCAAGCAGGTCCTAAACCCACCTCTGAATTCACCGCTTCGGGTCCTTGTGGTAGATGCTCCAGAAGGCGTGAGGCCCGTTTTCACCGGCCCGGAATTGTCGGTGCAGCTTCGTGGTCAGCGCGGCCTCAGCCTCTCCTTGGAGCCATTTCCATTTTTCGATGTGATCCCGACTGCTATGAGGCGCTTCGGCATCACTGCCAAGCAATTGGCGTTGTCGGAAACAAGGCTCTTCATGATGTCTCTTGCTTAACGATTTGATCCATCCCAGCAATGGTCAGCTAGCACCTTTAGGACCACCTTGGTGCCTCCTGGCGACGGCGGTCACGCAGCGCCCTGCGGAAGGCCAGAAGCTCGCACTGTCGATTCACCGCCTCGAGCCAGGACATGCACATCGAAGAACAGAGTGAGGGGTCTTGCAATGCCTTACCATGTGTGACAATGGGTGACTGGAGTCTTCGTGTGCTGCAAACAGACGGTCTGGATATGTCTGGATTGTCCGAGTGCCTCCTGCAGGCCCCGAAAGCGGCAAACGATCAGGAAAATCTCCTTGGCATGACCCCGCAGGCGGTGGCAGAGATAGGAAAAGGATGGGGGTCCTGAACTCTAATTTTGATGACCTTGTCCATCCGAACAACACTTCGTGCCGCTGGGTCGCTTTTGATACCATTCGCGCACGTTCGAGCCCGTCTAGCTTGTCCGCCAGCCGTTCCTCAACAAAGACTGCTGCTCGGCCCGTGTCAAGCACAACCTGCACTCGACCTTCACAAGATTTCACAATCTGGCTCCTTCCAGAAGGTGTTGACATGATTGCGAAGCCGCTCGCAGGTGTACTCGAAACAGGCGATCTGCCTCGACAAGCCGAAGCGAAAACAAAAACAGGAACACAGAAGGAGAACAGGAGCACTGAAGGAAGTGGGGATGTGATTGCGCTGCCCCCTTCGAGACTCGGACCTGGCGCGGCGCCAGAAGGAGCGGTCGGCGAAGATGCCCTGCCTCAAAGACGAAGAAACCAACAAACGAAGAGACTAAAGGACTCGCGAAAGAGAGGCCCTCTCCAATCTTTTACTTCCGTGATTCACGTGCAAGAAGAGCTCCTAGAGTGCCGACAGATGAAACCATGCCTGCGACCTTTCCGATCGCTCGGAGAGGCCGTTAGCGACGAATCCTCTGACAATCACAAGCTCACAACAGATGTCGAATCCAGTCTGCAGGCAACGGCCGATGCCTTCACCGCATCATCGTCACTTCCCGAGGAATCCTTAGCAGGTAACGACCGTGACCTCTGGATACCATTGATGTTTCCGGACAATGCCAGACACCGGTCGCATGGCGGCAGGTTTTAGGGTTCTAGCCGTTCTAGCCCCTCCCTAATAGAAGAAGCTATTGGCCGGACCACCTCAAGACTGGGTTGCCTTCAAATCACTGAGATAGTAGGGGGTGCACTTGAACACTTGCCAAGATCTCATTCTCAAACCAAAAACTTAGAAAGCTTCAAACAAAGTATCATATCATGTATCAAGCGAAAATCTGAAAACTGCCGCTGTCAGCCTCCTGGCTGCATCTCCCAAACCCGAAAACCGGAAACCTGACCGAAACCCATGCGTCTCACCCCCTTGCAGTCCGGGACACCGCTGCCTGGTCCCTTACACGGCTTAGACATACCCATTGCTCCGAGAGACAATGAGGCAGCGGTGGGCATCGTCGCCGAGCAGTCTGCCTCTGACACCGCATGCACTAGCACAGAAGGAAGTCATGCGGCACACCAAATGCCAGCGTCTTGGCACCTGCTTCCTCGTCTCTGCGCAAGAAGTCCTAGCGCGAAGCGGAGGCCCTTGGAGGTGAGTGTTTCAAAACTGCTCTCCAAGAGTTAAGCCTTCGTTCAAGGAGGCACCCGTATTTCTGAAGTACTTTTGTTTCACCTTCGGGGAACACAAAACTGCAAAGCGTCCTGAACCAAGCCTCCAGTCCTCACCTGGAAAATCGGCGCAAAAGAAGAACTCTGTGAAGTGGGGGCGCGCTTGTTCAGTCACAGCATCTGCAAGGCAAGTAAAAGCGGCACCTTCAGAGCTGTCTCTGTCCCACTGACAATCACCTTCCATGCAAACAAACACCGCTCAATCTCTTTCAATTCCGATGTCAGGAAAGAGGTTGTTGTAGGCCAGCTTGCCTGGCGCAGGGCCAAAGAAGCTCTCCGCCGAAACGCCACAGGAGGAGGAGCCGCTGGCTCTAAGCGGCCTGAGATGTGAGGGCAACGGTGTCAAGACCGCTTTTCTCGGCACAATGCAGCCAGGCTCAACACAAGCATACAACTTATACAACCTAAGAACACCTCCCAATCTTAGGAATCTGCGACTTGCTTGTTTGGCAAGAGCTTTCTTCTTCTTCTCTGCCTGCCCAGAAGCAAAGGCCATGAAAATGCTGCTCGTTCATCTGCCGGCTCTGTACATGTTACAGCAATGTTACAGCACTGCTGCTGAGACTTAGCGGCCTCGAGGCGTCGCTCGATGCGTTCTGCACTTCCCGGCGTCCGCGGCTTCATGCCCCCCACCAGGGGAAGATCGCGCACGTCACTGCATCACCATGAGCAAGGTCGCCCAGACAGTGCAGAAGGGACACAAAACGACAACCAGTGGGGAAGCGTCACTGTAACTGGCATGAGGGTCTGGCTATGAGGGTTAGCTATGAGTAGTCCATACTAGAAATTTCCGACAGGCTTGAAGTTTTGAATTGACTCTCTCCAACAATGATAGACAAAGACACAATGACTTACATCCAAAACCATCAAAGAAGAGACCACACATGCCCCGTGTCAGATGATGTGTCTTGCACAAATTTGATGTCTCCGGGGCTGCCATTCAAAGAAGCATCACACATCCCAAACCCGATTCAAGCGCAACTCTAGGTTCATCAAAGTGCTCGGAGCTCGGAGGCCATTTCTTCCTTCTTTGGTGTCTGACTGGGCTTGAACGTGAGACTCTTTTCACCCAACCCCGCAGCAAGAAGGTCTTCCTGTCTTGGACGGCAGACTCCTGGTGTCATTCTGCTTCTTGTCTTGAACTGAGTCAGGACGAGGTCGGCTTGATTGGTCAGGCCCATGTGATGCTTCGCCGCGGCCGTTGCAGACCAATACTTTTGCTGTACGCAGGGTGTCTCGAGCCACTCCTATCCACGGCCCAACCATAACCATCGAACTCAAAATAGTGCACTGAGTAAGTCCCTGTCTGTCCTTGACGATGACAAAAGGCAGGTGCTTGCTCTGCCTCCTCAATCCTCCCCCACACATGGAAGCACACGAAGTCAGCGACGAAGAAAAACTGAAGTCTTCCTGCAAATGGCTGAAGTATCTCTGGCATGGCACCAATTATCCAACAAGTTCGTGCAGAAACGCATCGCTGAGGGTCCGGCATTATTCACCGACTCGACCAAAAGCAGCAATGTGAGTAGACTTTACCTGCATTTCCATCAAGTGTGAGTACAGCTGGGCAAGCAAACTCCCAGCCTCTGCCAGCAATCTCAGCTCCGTCTCGAAGCCCTGTGCTTCCAAGAAGACAGCGACAGATACAGCTTGAAATTAGTTTACAGCCTTACAGCACGTGCATCAACATGAACAGCCCACATGAACAGCCCGCACGGTTTCGACGCTGCTGCCCTGACCCGCCTCCCGAACTGCTGCTTGCTCTGCCGGCCCAGCATGCTCCATGGCCACCCGCTGCCACCTCGAAACATCAGCTGAGACCATTGCTCTTGGCAGGAGCTTCCCAGTCTCACCTGCGAACCAGCTCCTTGCCGCACCGCATCGCATTTTGTATTTCACCGGTCAGCAGGTGGACCTCAGCACAGAATCCAACACATTCGAACTTCAAGATTCCTGACCGTCGCAAGCCTGGGCTTTCGGCACGGAGCTGCACGGTCGCACCGCTCAGCATGGTCCTCAGAGCCCCAGCAGGTGCTGGGCGAGGACGTTAAGTAGGCTCTCGTGATAGCCGAAACATCCCGAATGTCATGCGGCGTGCGCGTGAAGTCGCCCCGCCTGCGGAAAGTCGAACCACCGTCTGCGAAACTGCAACGCGAGGCTCTGTTGCCCGGAGCGCGGCGACACGAAGCACTCTGCGGATAAAGCACGCGAAGCCAGCGGCACTCAACGCGGGATTCTTCAAGGTCATGCTGCATTTCCGGAAGAGCAGAACGAGAAACATGATCCGTTTAACAACGACGAAGCACTGTGCAAAAATCACGCAAACCTGCTGAACACGGCTCTGCACGAGTCCAGCACGAAGTGTCCCCAGTGTCACACTATGGTGGCACTATGAGATCCCGGTACATGTCAGTACCTTCCAGGTCGATCCATCGCCTGGTGAATAATGCCATTTTGTGCAGACATCCATTGTCATACACACAGCGATACCTTTCCCGAGAATCAAGCCCCCCGGTCAAAGCGCGTTTCGGGTCCGCCCGACCGTGAACGGGGCTGTGCGTTTCAGGTCCGCCGTGCGTGGCCGCGGAGGTGCGTTTCAGGCTCTGCTGGATTGCGTTTCGTACAGGCCAAGGTGCGTTTCAGGTCCGGCACCACCAGAAAGCCACACTTTGTGCCGCCCTGAACTAAAACCTAAAACCTAAAACCTAAACCCTAAACCCTAAACCCTAAACCCTAAGCCCTGAACCCTAAACCCTAGACCCTGAACCGAAAACCCTGAACCGTAAACCCTAAACCCTACACTCAAAACCCTAAACCCTAAACCCGAAACCCTAAACCCGAAACCCTAAACCCTAAAACCTAAACCCCAAACCCTAAAGCCTAAACCCTAAACCCCCTAAACCTTACAACCTAAACCCTAAACCCTAAACCCTCAACCCTAAACCCTAAACCCTAAACCGTAAACCCTAAGCCCTAAACCCTAAACCGTAAACCCTAAACCGTAAACCCTAAACCCTAAACCCTAAACCCGAAACCCTAAACCCGAAACCCTAAACCCTAAAACCTAAACCCCAAACCCTAAAGCCTAAACCCTAAACCCCCTAAACCTTACAACCTAAACCCTAAACCCTAAACCCTAAACCCTAAGCCCTAAACCCTAAACCGTAAACCCTAAGCCCTAAACCCTAAACCGTAAACCCTAAACCGTAAACCCTAAACCCTAAACCCTAAACCCCAAACCCCAAACCCCAAACCCTAAACCCGAAACCCTACACCCTAAAACCTAATCCCCAAACCCCAAACCCTAAACCATAAGTAGTGCGCCTGAAATGCACCATGTGTGCGTCTGAAACGGTTCTGAATTGTCTCCCGTCTGGTTCCTGAGCACCGGACCTGAAATTGGTACCCGAAACGACCCTAGGTGCGTCAGAACCGTACAACACTCCAAGCCCCCCATGTCTGCATCCCCGATGTCACGCTGTTTGTCGGCACACCTTCCCAACCCTACACCGACGTTCACCTGGTACCCTCTCCTTCCTTCGGAAAAAAAGCCACTGCACAGCCAGTGCACAGCCACTCCCATCAGGATCGGGCATCATCGTCATCGTGGCACGCAGCTGGCTTGCCAGGTGCGTGGCGCAGCGGAACAAACCCAGGTGAACCTGACAGCTGAACAAACCCACACGATCAGCACGAAAGAGTACGGGCGGGGCCCCCTGGGACCAGGCTGCAGGACTCCAGAAAAGTAGCCGCAGGTTGGCCTCCGGACACTGTGGTGCGGCCACGCCCCGTCACTGCCCAACAAGCCCGGTCCTGACCCTCGGCTAAGACGCCCCAGTTGGACACGAAGGCCTGAGCTGAGACGGGAAGTGTGGAAAGGGTGGAAAGGGTGAAAGGACAACTAAATGCAACTCCTCGCCAAACCCTGCCAATCCCCAACCGCACCTCCTTGATCTCCGAGGCGAGCTCATCGGTGGGCGCAGCCTGAGAAAGGCCACCGCGAGGCAGGCGCCGACATCTCTGGGTCAAAGCAAACATCTCTGAGTCACCAAACCCGTGAAGGCTTGGATGCGTAGAGCACTTCGAAAAGCAGATACCTGCACACCAAGGCTTCATTGCCTCGTTTGAGAGGTTGAGATTCACACGCTCGTGACAGGTCTGAACTGGGGGCCACGTGCAACAACCCAGTGCACTTTGCATTCCACAACAGACCTCCTCTTCTGTGCGACCATGGCATCCGAAGCATGGCACGAAGGCACTAGCAACACATTACTCTGTGGCTCACAGCATTGAATTGGGGGCTGAACTTCGGGGAGCCTCTCAGTTGTCAAGGATGCCAAGGTCTAAGACTCTGAGGCTCTAAGTCGTTATCTTTAGCGGCAAAGTGTAGCAACGCCCCGGCGGATTGCGCCGAAAGATGCTGCAAGCAAGTCAGACTTTGCCAGCACAAGGTAGCAACGTAGCACAACCACTCACTGCTGCGACCGGCAGTGGCATACCAGCATACCGAGCAAAGCTGGACCAAGGCACCAAAGCGCTTCATGACGCAGTACACGGTCTCCGGAACATATTCCATGACCTGAGCGTCTCTCAACAACCCCAGCAGCGCGAGGTTTTCTAAAATGCCAGTATCTCCTCATTCTCCGCTTGTGCCCGGGGACCAGGCCATATTGAGGTAGAGCTCGTCTGGGGAATCCCCAGAGGTGTAGAACGCATGCTGCGGCAGCGGGGCAGCTTGGCGTGCTCTTCTTATGCCTACAGCCTATTGGGATCACAACGCGTGGATCAGCCTTGAGGGTGACGATGTTCGGATGGTGCATCTCACGCCAAACCTTTGAAAATCCGACGCTAGAATTGCTGGAAACTGCAGTCCGCAGAAAACGAGCGTTCCACCTGCAGCTCCCGATTCCGATATCGTCTGTCCACAAAGACCTGATGCATTCGAGAACGTTCGGCAACTCGATTTCATGACAGGTCCCATCTAGGCCTTTTTGATGGCAACAGTCTCGTTGGTTTCCACAATATGAGCTGAGTACCTGGTCACTGTCGCGCGTGTCGTGAGGGTCGTGGGTGTAGTCCCTCCCCTCCCCTGGAGCTTGAAACTTCGCAACTTCGCTTCTTCTCTAGGGAAAGGATCGGAGAGGTACACGATGCCAAAGGTCCCATTGCCAATGACGCGCTCCGCGTTGTAGGTGCACTGCCAGTGCACTGCAGGCTCCAAAGAGATGAGGATCACATGACATGAGTACATGACTCACGACGACGCTCTGCGCGGCACGGCGGCAGACAAGTGCACTTAGCACGTTTGTGTACTCAACCGCGAGTGAGCATGTCTACGACCGCGGAGCGCCATGCTTCAACGCTTCAACAAGCTGAGCTTGGGCCTGCTGTTCACCCTCATCAACATTTTCCTCTGGCCTCTAGAGGCATGCGTCCAGGGTTGTGGCGAGCATGGTGCGTCATTGCCCTGCTACGTGCTACCACTACCACTGTGCTACTACCACTGCGCTACTTCCACCACTCCTGTCGACTCGACTCCGGTAGGTTTGCTTCACGGCTTGGGAACCCGAGCCCGCTTGCCAAACGGTGTTGCTGAGGCTGGCGCGGAAACTGCGGAGACGACTTCTGCTGGGGTGGCTCCTGCGAGAAGAATGACCGACAAACGACTGCCACTTCGAGAACGCCCAACCCTCACCGCATAGTCATACTCTAAGCGTCGGCCTTTATGTTCTGTGAGAACGTTCGCCACGCAGTACACTCAGCAGTGGGGACAAGTTCTCACAGGTTCTCAGAGAACCTTTCCGGACTCACAATCACAACACACTTGCACCATCAAGCCAGTTTGCATCATGCACCAGCTGATTCGGTGCGCATCTGGTGTTGCGCATGACTAGTCTTGACAGCTTCCAAGGCAGGTGAAGGCTAGGCGTAGTGGATGTAGTGCATTTCATCATCAGCTACCTCTGTGAAGGCATGAGCGGAGGCCTATTGTTTAGAGCTTCCGGAGGGAGACATCGAATTGTGTGCCGTGGCAGGAGTGCAGCAACGGTCACGGAGCCATGCGGTGCACTTGTCACTGTTGCAGGGCTGGATGTAGACATGGACCTAGGAAAGTGCCACTTCTGCACGGCACGTGCAAAGATGGCCATGCCTACACACCAGAGGGCTGTTGCATACGTTTTATGTGAAAGGTATCAGAGAAGCCGCCAGCAGGCCGATCGAAAAACGGGGCAGAAAACGTGCACGGGCCCAAGACCGGGCAAGTCAGTCTCTTGCTGCTGTAGTCTGGGCAATGGGAGTCTCCGTAGTCGAGCAATGGCTCCGTTCTACTAAAATACTTGCTTCTTGCTTCATCTTGTGTATTACATGTGTACTACATGTGTTTACTCTGACTCTGCAGAGTCACCCAAGGGCTCGGTGGCATGGCGGTACGAGCCACCAACCACTCTTCTGACGAGCCACCAGTTTGGCCCTCCAGCTGAAAGCCTTCTGTAGGCTCGCAGTAGAAGGCACTGAAAGGACAGGGTTGCAGATTGAATTTGACATGACAGCTTGAACACAGACCCTGAATGCCGCTCGATCTAATATTGTACCTCTGGCGTGGATTGCATGCAACAAGATCACCCGACATTCATGCACCTTGCACGGTGTGATGTCTGCAAAACTAGATAGCAGACTTGGAGGACAAGACGGCTAACTGTCAAGACGACACTAAACCAAGAAGGGTCTGCAATTGGCAAAGCACAAGCTGCCGTACGATGCCATACGGCTGTACCAGCCTCAACAGTGGGAGTCTGAAATCGCTTCTTTCCCTGAGTCCAAGACTCCCTAGTACAGCCATGCTCGCCGGCAATTTCCACAGCATAGTGAATCTGGATGCTTCCCTACTTACCGCAGAGAGCTTCTTGCCGGAGCAGCGTCCTATACGACAAGCCTACATCCTTCAAAAGCCTAGGCAAAGCATTGCAGGAAGTGTCCCAGACTTGTGTCACAATCTGATTTATGAAGTAAAGCAGCTACCTGCAAGCTGCGCAACTTTTCATTGCAATTGTGAAACCTGAAAACTAGTCATGCGGCATTGTTGAATAGCCGCTTGCGAGCACCATAAGGAAAGGTTCCACTTCATGTCATCACAGAGGGTGCTAATGGGCCGATAAGTGCACTTCTCGAAGTATACTTCCTTGGATGAGCTCGCCATTGTTCCCCCGAGGTTCCCTGGAAATCGCTAGCCACCGCCACAGCCCGAAAACAGGCAGCAGCGTCGGCGCTGCACCACCTGCCAAAAACGAGCAAAGGTCGGCTTTGCCAACTTGAGGGATGCTTTGAGCCTCTTCGGCTTTAGGAGTTCCATGAACGAACTCAAGCCCATGCGCAACGCGTTTTGCCGTGTGTAGACCCACGTGGCAAGCCTGGCTCCCTGATGGTCCGGGCCTCGACCTCTTGTAGCTTTGAGCGGCGGTCGCGAATTCCGCGGGGCTCGTCCAAAGCTGCCTGCCAAATAGGCGTGAGAGTCAAGTGAAGCAAGCTAAAGCGAGCTAAAGCGAGCGCGAGACTTGAAACTTCAAGCAGCAAATATGTCCACCTCGTCGGCATTGCTGAGGCTGTCCTGTCCCAGAGCCCCCAGAGCACAACTTAGGACAGCACGCATGCAGCTAGACAACGAATGTCCCATAAAGCAGCACCACCGGCACGGCCAGCACTGCTATAATGCTAAATGTCATCATAATCACCACCATCATCATCGTCACAGTATCATCACCATCAACATGAGCAACAGCATCATTACTATCATTACCGTCATCATCAGCATCTTGATCCGGGCAGGCTGCCAACGAAAGAGGCCTCTCCAACCCCCAAAGCGAAAGTTTTTCTGGACATGCACGAGGCTTCGAGAGCACGCCCAAGCACAACTGAAGGGCCTAGGCAGTTTACCAGGTTTCGACCAAGCTGGCACCCAGAACCAACTGGGTTTCGCGACCACGCCAGCCCCGAAAACGAAAGGGCCCAGGAGGCGGGCAACGACAAGACTCGCGGCAGGCGGCAAGACTGTGTGTGTGTGGAAATTGGCATTGTGCTGTTCATAGCTTCGGTGCTGGCAACAACATGCCTACGACATAGAACTGAAGCGCTTTCGAAATAATGTGGGTCTTCGGAATCTGGAAGCGACAAAGCCTGCAAAGCAATTCTGCCACATCGTGTTAGGCAGGTTCCGAAAGCTTTGATGATTTCGCAGCAAGAACAACACCGATAACGCAGCGATAATCTGGCACAAGCACTGCCTTTCTGCGAACTGTCTAGAAGGCCTTGCACGATCTGACTGGACTGCTTTGAGCTCCCTAATAAACTCCAAACTCTCTCTCTGGTACGGTAGGACCATGGACATAGCCCCAAATTTTGTCCAGCGCGATGTGGTAGGACTTTTTTCTGGGGAAAAGACCCAGATTTCTTCTTCACATGAAATAGCATTGACTCAGAGGGGTTGGACCTCGCAACTGCATGTGGTCTCGAGCTCGTAAGTGCACGTGATGCCTGAGACCCCTAGAGAAACCGAAAGATGTGCACCCTCAACCTCAAAAAGGAAATGCGTCCTTGAACCCAACAGAAGATATAAGGAGATGTTGCGAGGCGAACCCTAAAAGGAGATGTTGGAGAACCCCCTGGGAGCCTGAGCCCTTCAGAGACACCGTGCTGAGCCCGTAGTAGTAACAACAAGATTTTGGAACTGCCGAAGACCCCAAATGCGCCAATTGGTTTCGACGCTGTCACTTTTGGGCGGACCCATCATCTATCGCCTTCGAACGAAAACCAGTTCGAAGACGACGACACGTAACCGGGTTGCCACTTTGTAAGTTCGACGAAACAAAAACAACGACAGAGTCGAGGCGACTGACTGTTGTCGCTTGCGAGGTTCGAAGGTGCGGAGCGCTGACAGCTTCAGCGGATGGCAGTTATCGAGGGTCACAGGATGAAAGTTGCGAGGATGAAAGTTACGAGGATGGCAAGCGCTCCTCCCACTGCCCGACTGTCCGGCGCAAACGCTAACAAAACTACAAAACTACAGGAATGAAGTCATCGGAAGCAGCGAGCATCATTAGCATCAGCCTTGCAGATAACGTATTTGGGCTTCCGACAATCAGGGGTCCCTATCTTAGGTTCCTAAGATCAGGCTTATGGTTCTAGGCGTACAGTACAGAATCACATGCGGCGCACCCTTTTTTGAAAAATTGCCATAGTCAACCTAGCTTCACAAGGTGACATGGATCATAGCCACTACTTGCGGACAGTGTTTAGAGGCGGTGAGCACAGGAGCTTCGAGCAAGTATGGACATTGCGCGGCGCTATCCAGAGCATTGCCAACATGAACAGTGCCAATCGAGAGGTCTTCGCAACAAGTACGAACCTGCATTTCATGCCTGTGCTGCACTCTTGGCTGCACTGTGGTGCACTACCTCGCGTCACCCCCAAGATCTTAAACCTCTGACGGATGCTCCCACTTCCTTGGTGCTTTCATCGGAGACCACCACAGCCTCGGAATGCGGGAGCTCCTGGCAAGACGGGTGAATAGAACTGATCTCTTCAAAAGCACTGCACTGCGAGTACGGCGGCTTAACCGGGAGCTTCCGCACATATCCACATACACGACATCATGGTAGCACATGCATGTAAGCTGAAGAATTCCATAAGGCCACCCAGGAAAGAGTCCGGTCTACAAGAAAGCCAAGTCCTCATCCATCGAATTCGTGATTAGCACCTCCCGTGGCGTGCGCACGTTGTGATCTGCTTCTGCGCCATCAAGGCCTTGGCATCAGGTGTCCGTCAGTTCAGCTCACCCCGGAACAAAACCTTCCAGCCAGCATACTTTGCACATACATTGCGTGTTCCACCATCGCACGCCGCATGTCGCATGTCGCAAGATGTCTCAACCTCGTTGACGTGGAGAGGCACTGTTTTTGAAACTTCGGATCACCCCGACCTTCGAAACACTGTGCGTACGAACACCCCTGAACACCTCACCCCGCCCCCGGACATGGACCGGCTGAGAATGGTATACGAAGTGTATACGAGCACCACAGGCCGCCGCCGGCATATCACCTCTACAGCATCGAAGGGGACGTCAGAAAACCATGTGGCAAACCACACAAAACCGCACAGAACCCCATCAGGCCGCCCACGAAGCGGCGTGTGCGGCGAAGTCGCAGCACTGTTCGCATTCACAGGCCGAAAGCGACGTCGCCGTGCCCGGGCATGATGAAACATGATCCCATGTTCAACCCCAACTTATCGGCAGGCGACGACGCGTCGGCACAGCACCCCGGAAAAAAATCGCTCGAAACACAAAACAGGCGACCCTTTGAATGACATTGCGCGCAGCAATCTGTGAGAACCTATGCCTAGGAAGCTCAAGCACACCAGCATTGACAACCTCACACAACCTCCCTTTGCGGACCTCTTGCCGATGTCGGCACTTTCGGGGCGATCTCTGCAGGTACCTCAGTGACCAGCTGCATGCAGCTCAGAGCTCGGTTATCGCAATAGAAGCGCATACACACACACACACATCTTCCAGCAGTTGCGAGTGACTAAGCGGCGAGCAGGCAAGCCACACTTGCGAAAAATGTCAGCCGCGCAGTCGGAGAAGTCCAACCTTCGCACGCCGGGGTCCGTTTTTCGTGACATGCCATACAAACCCGAGAGTCTCCCCTGAAGTCTGTTCTACTGCGACAGAAAAATGGACTTGCGCGCAACTTCACGATGCCATCAAAAATGACACTCCGCGGCCCGGAAGACGACCTAAAAAGCCGGAGCGGAACCCCACAGAACCCCATAGAACCACACAGAACCACACGGAACCACACTGAACCACACTGAACCCTTCCATCTCATCCTCTTGCATTTCGGCCTCTGGTTCTCTTCGGGCTTCTTTCGCCAGTTCCACAGCCGACCCTTGGAGCCCTCTGCTGTGAGCACTTTGTGGACTCCTTAGTCTCAAGCAAGAGAAGCTTTTTAACCTTATAAGAGAAGCTCCGGAGAAGTGGTGGCGGGTTCGGGACTGGGGCAGATAGTTGGGGGCAGAAGCTTCGCAAAACAGTCTTGCCATCTGCAGGCCCAGAATCCTGGGACAGCCTCGTTCAAACACCTCGGCAGGTCGTCACGATGCTGAACAAGGACGCGCATCCTAAAACGTCATGTCAATGTATAGGCACGGATGGCTGACTGACACCAAAATGGTTCGGGAGAAATCCGCCGGCTCCTGCCTTGACATGATCAGCAAAACTGCTGAAAGAGGGCTTTTGGATCTGTTCGGAATACTGTCAATCACAGGACCGGCGACCATCAACAACCGACCACAAGCTGCGACTTGGCTGGAAATCATCCTGTACTTTACGTACACATGGGCTTGCGTGCATGTTGACTGAAGGCAAGACTACTTGTGCTGCGGCCAGACTGAGTTTGCAATGTCCTTTCAAACAGCGCACGGGTAGCTGCAAAAGCGCGAAGTCCGGGCCAAACAGAGGATGAAGACAAGTCGTTGGAAACGCGAGCCCGTGCGTCCCTGTTTGGGAAAGGTTTCTCGCATTACTCGCAGTCAACCAGCCAGTCCCCGAGGGTGCCAGGGCATGTTCACACATCGTGCGACTACATGCAGCTGGCGATCAAGCATAAGCCAAAGAAGCTGACGAGTCGCAGATCGGCTTGTGCAGCTTGTGATGGGCAGCAGACCATGTGTAAGTCGTTCAAATTTCGGACTGTGGGCAAATCAACGGCTGATGAGCTGCGCGGTTGCGAAACCGAGCGTTGCGAGCACTACGACTTTCAGATGCGGTCGGCGATATCCATAGGCCGGAGGCTCCTGAAACGAAGCTTGATCAAGCAAACCGCTAAGGCACGAGCCGCGGCGAAGGAGGCGTATTGGGCTCAAAGGGACCAGGCAGAAGAGGAAACGGAAAGAAATCCTGAGAGTTCTGATCCACACAACGCACTGCTCACAAAACACTGCCAAAATACTGCAAACCAAACTCGACAGGGGCTTTGGAAGTAGAGAAATGGCTCCTAACCCGGCAAGCCGGGCCTTCAGCGGCGGCCGGGAACCACCGAGATCTTCCTCGATCTGCCTCCAGAAAGAGCCAGCTCACAAGTCGAGAAAAACGACCAAAACGAAGCGCTCTTCAAAAAGAGCCCCCCCCCTAAGACTCCCGTAGGTAGGTGTCGTGCTTGAGAAGCTGTTCTTCAAGAATTTGAGGCGCAGGCCTGTCTGCCATATCCCTCGTGATGTCCTCCGGCCTAACGAAACACAGCGATGGGCGAGTCTTTTCCCCATCGATTCTCAGTCCGAGCCTGCAAACAAAGACCAGCTTCTGCCGCTGACGCTCGGTGAGCACCTGCAAAGGATTGTAGGACGGCTTGCGGGGAAGCAGGGGCATGAGGGAGCGGCAACCCGATGCGTAATTCGACATGCATGAACCACCATCCAACTAGCCGCCTTCTTTGCCAGCGGGACCAGTGTTCCTAGGATTCGAGGCCTCAGCGACTTCGGAAACTTCAGAGCTTTACGAAAGGATCGAAACTCTTCAACATGTACCCTTTGCACCGTTTGCAAGTTCTATGCCCAAATGCGTTGTTGGGGCTAAGAGCCATGCATGTTGCAAATGTAGAATCGGAAAATGCGACCTGTGAAATGGGATGCCACGTAGAGGGGCAGAAGGAGGAGTGAGGAGGGCGAGGAAGAGGAAGAAAAGGAGCCGCAGGAAGAGTTTGGGCGAGAGAGAAGCATTGACGATGCAGCTGGCGCACCGACATAGTACATTCCCATGCTCCTGACATGTGCATCTGCATGTCTTCATGCAGCTTTCGTCGGTTGGGTCGCCAGGGTGTCCTGTGCACCTCCCGAAGCACACCGATAGGAATCTGCGAGAGGGTCAAGTCCTGGCTGCCACAAAGGCCAACCGGAAACACCGGCAACTGCTGTCAGCGGAAGCTCTGGAAGTACAGGAGTTTAGACCTTCTGAGCCCGATGAGAGTCTCAAGATGACCACAAAGCGGTGCTCCTTCAGATCTATGACCACATTGATGCTCTCGATTTTTCCAGGAACCTCATGTTCAGAAGACAGACCCCTTTCTACATCAATCAGCTGTCTGCGGATCTGTTAAGCCAGCGGCGGCCATGTACCGAAGGAAATACCTAGACTCCCAGTGCAGATGCTGGAAACCCAAGGCCAGGGAGACAGTGCTGCCAGTGCTACCTGGAACAGCCTCCTGGCTGTCTGCGCTCTAAGACCCCATCTCCATGCAAAAGACCAAAACCTTGGGGAGAGAGCACGAAGAAGCCACCGTTGTGGAGTGAGACTCGATTCTGAGCTCAAGGCTCTAATGACAAGGTCGTAGCGCCTCTCTCTATGCCTAGGCCCACCAGGTCGGCTTCTTTTGGGTCAAAGCCGCAGGCATCCGCAGGCAAACGTGTGCCGAGATCTCCACCATGCAGCTGGAATACGCGCGGCCCGGAACACGAGCACTGGACGCAGAGCCTGTGTGGCAGACAAAGCCGTGCAATGCCCTGTATCGCAGTGTCAAGCCCCCTGAACCACAGCTCGGCGATCTGACACAGAATGTGGTCGTCAAGAGTCTGGAGTGTCTCGAGGCCTTGTCCCGGCCCGTGAAGTATGCCAACCCTAGCTGGAGGTCCTGCACATGTCGAACAGACACAGGGCAAACGCACAAAAAACGGAAAGCACAGAGGACCTCGGCCATGTCTGCATCGGAGAGTGGCCTTACGAGCCCAAGTCATGCTGACGCTTTGACGCTCTCGTCATCTGTTGGACATTTGTTGTCCGTTTGGGTTGCTTTTGGATGTTGTTTGGATGTTGCTTGGGTGGCATGGCAAGCCCCGGCGGGCTGCACCTGGCAGCACCTGCGTCACGTGTCACCGGAAGCTGAGACCCAGGACCGAGTGAAGTAGGAGGTACGCCACTCCGCGGTAGTCTGCCAAGTAAGACAAGTAAGCAGATACCCTGTCCATGGAGAATCTCATCTCTGTCAAGGAATGGCTGTCTTGCCTCCATCATTTTCAAGGCCTTCTTGGGGTCCCCGTGAGAATGGCCTGCCCAGTCACTTCGATCCAAAAGCCGCAGCATTCTAAGGTTGCGCATGGCACAGTACTGAGGTGTTGACTGAGATACCGCGTAGCAGAGGCCTGAAAAGGAAATCACGGACGAAGCACCCTGCAGTATACCACTGAGAAGAGCATGCACTAAGAGAACTTACAGTTAACCTCGGTGCGGCGATAGGCTTGGCCACGTCACGTGTGTATGGAAGCGGAAAGCAAGCACACGCAATCTGTGCCCTCCAGACAACGACAGAGACCCTGCCATTCCGGTGCTGTGCTGATGGATACAAGACCGAGTTCCAAGCAGATATGGAAACCGGCAGTGCCACGTGTTGCGCGCGCGCCTCTTCCTGCCCAACTCACTACAATCAAGAAGCAAGCCATGGTGTGCGTCCGTGATTTAGCGCGAAAGTGCCCAAGTCAGGTCTCATTCTTGCCACTGCCGACTCACCAAAGGACCAAAGCCAACTAAACCTACACAACCTGACCCGCGCAGAACTCAGCTGCGATATGCATCATAATCTGTACTGCGAGTTCATGATGCGACATGATGCGACGCTTCGACTCAGAGAGTGGTGAAGGCATGAAGGCTGGAAGAATCGGGCCCATGCCGCGCCTGTAGCAGGCGCAGGGCCTGGAAGACATCGCTCACTTGCTGCTCGCTGAAACAGAAACTAAACAAGCCGCTCTGCCTCCAACTCCTCGTGGGTCAACTCAATGTTGCAGTGCAGTTTCCTGCACATGATTTGGGCTGGCGGTGCATTGTGCTACATCGACGCCTCGCAAGATATCACAGACATGCCTGCGAATCAACTTGATCCAACTTGCAAGAAACGGACTGAAACCTCCTGCTGGCGTCAACTGCTTTGCTTTGAGACCCCCTGTAATGCCCAAGCATGGATATGACCCCGGCGATAGACACGCTGAGTCAGCAAGACTTGAAAAAAACAACAGTTGCCTTATTGGCCCTATTTCCGAACAACCCACTGACCAAGGCATTCACAATGCTGAGAGCCTCTCACAATCGCCATTCACAAATCGTGCGAACACCGCTTGATCGTCTGGCTGGAAGGAGAGCACTTCCTGCAACGTGAACCAAACAGATCAAAAACATGCACGCTCCTTCAAGGAATCTGCTTCCGTGCCTGCGGAAGAGAGAAAGGCGCAACATTCTGCTCCTGTGCCACATCTCTCACATCTCACGAACGGGCACATGCATATCAGACAGACTTGTCTTCTGTGACTCTCAGACACTCAGACTCCAGGCCTCGATTTCGATCGAGCTGCTTTCAGGGAGCACGCGGATTCCATTCCTGAGTTCAGGACTTTCCGATTGCTTTACCTGGAGAGTTTGACCTTCCAAGATCGACTCCAATAGGACTCGCAGGCAAGTGTACGGATTACCTTAACCCTGACACTCCCTGGCACTGGCTCTCTTGTCCCGTTTCGAGCGGCGCAACGACAGCCGGCTCTGCAAAGAAGCCATCCCGAGAAGCCTGCCAACGATCACACGATCGTCGAGTCCAGCGTGGTCTTTTGCATTCTTTTTCCCAGCAAATTTGAACTAAGCTGCATCAAACTTTTCCCTTATGAACACCCGGTCTATCAGAGCCTGTTTGCATGACGGCTTGCAAGCTTCTTGGGTCCCAGCCTGTGCTCGGCTGTTGTGGCTGGATGTACTCGAAGGCCTTGGGTAGTCTTAAGCTTTTTTCTGATAGGTCATCGCACAGATGAGCCACTCCATGCCCGATGCGGTAGAGCATAGTAGAACCAAAGTCATATTGTCCAAGCGACCACGGGGGAAAATGGCGCATTGCTGCCGCAACAGCCATGTGAGGCCGCACGCAGCGTCTCTTCAGTATGGTAATCAATAACGACTGCCGTATGCTGAACGTGGCAGGCCCGAATCGAACTGATTTCAACTTGGCCTTGCTTCCTGGGCCTAGCTATCACTTGAGCCTGGAGGACATGCACACCAGTCTGGAAATCTGGCATATTTTTAACATTGCAACTTGAGATCTTACTGGTCTCTGAAGTCAGGTGCTATCCTGATTGATCTGATTTGTATGCTGCCTAGCCTGGACAGGTCCATGTGCCGGTTGCAACTCCTCGTCCACGACAGCTTGCATCGTGTTTATGGCAGTGGGAGCCTTGAGAACGCACAGTTGTGCTTGAAGACTAAACGGCTCTGAGTATTATATCCGCCCTCCTGCCGCATCCTGGGCCCAAAGCCACTGGTGCCGTCACCGATGACGTCAGCGGGATCTCAGGAGCATGGCATAGGCACAAACACCGTGCCCATGGTTCTCATCATATCCAAAATCTGTTTTCGGCGTAAGCACTGCTCGCTCGATTGTCATACTCACCAGACGTAAGATGAGATGCTCACTTGCTGGCCATACTCGGCTGGAACCTCTGGCACGGACGACCGCGACCGTCGCTGTTCACCAACATACCTGGCAGCTTGGGTTCTCCGAACTCTTTGCGCCGAAGCCGGTTTGTTGAACAAGGGGCAAGGAGATGCATCTGGGGGCCGGGCAAAGGGCCACTTGCCGGCCTGGCTCTGGAAGCTTACTATCCCCCCCCCCCTCCTGTCGTGTGGTTGGGGGCTGGTTAGGGTTTAGGGTTTAGGGTTTAGGGTTTAGGGTTTAGGGTTTAGGGTTTAGGGTTTAGGGTTTAGGGTTTAGGGTTTAGGGTTTAGGGTTTAGGGTTTAGGGTTTAGGGTTTAGGGTTTAGGGTTTAGGGTTTAGGTTTTATGGTTTAGGGTTTAGGGTTTAGGGTTTAGGGTTTTGGGTTTAGGGTTTAGGGTTTAGGGTTTAGGGTTTAGGGTTTAGGGTTTAGGGTTTAGGGTTTAGGGTTTAGGGTTTAGGGTTTAGGGTTTAGGGCTTCGGGCTTCGGGCTTCGGGTTTCGGGTTTAGGGTTTTGGGTTTTGGGTTTTGGGTTTGGGTTTAGGGTGTGTAGAAGGGAAGCTCGCTGGTGCTAAACGCACCCACGCCGCTCGCTTGCCTTAGCATGTGGTCCCACCCCAACCACCCAAACTATTCTCATTTAGGGTTTAGGGTTCACGCCCCAAACCCTCAAGGGGGGCTTTCTTGCTTTTTACTTCTTTCAGAGCTGTAAGAAAGGAATAAGAGCAAAGGAGGGGGTCCCAAAGGCCTCCTGGAGCCTTCTGGAGCCTGTCAGTGGCTCGCGGGCCTTCTTGGGGCTTTCGCGGAGTAAAATGGAGGGCCCCCACGCCCCCCCCTACCCCCCCCTCATCCCCCCACAGGAGAAAAAAAAACCAAAACCGACCAATTTTGTGTTTTCGCGGCGCCACCAAGCAGAAAGTGCGCGTTTTGCGTTGGCCTCACCCTCTCCCCCCACCCCCCAAGCCCCCCCCCACGGCTTCCCCACCCCCTTACCCCATCCTCTCACAGGAAAGAACCAAAAACAACCAGCTTTCGTAAAACAAAAAAAGCCATGCGGACACATGCGTATCCACAGCTTTTGCCATGCGGACACACGCGTATCCTTGGGAGTTTGTGGCGGGGTCCAGCAGAGGCCATGCGCAGATGTGGATGCCTTGATTTTCTGCTTGGCTTAGGGCTCGGGGTGACTGGTTTGAAGATGTTTGAAGGTTCAGGTTTCGGATGTTCACTTCAGTTTCGTTTTTCAACTTTCTCCTGGCCGGACTTGTCTCAAAACTACCGCTTGGCTCGCTTTGTGGAGCCTTGTTTTGTCTTCTTCTTCTTCTTCTTCTTCTTCTTCTTCTTCTTCTTCTTCTTCTTCTTCTTCTTCTTCTTCTTCTCTTGAACCTTGTTTATACATATAACCTATGGAAACTAGCTTAAACTTGTAAGAAAGCATTGTAGTTATTTCTCTTCAGTTTAAGGGCATTAAAAATGCGGACAAATATCATATGTTTAGTTAACTCTGGCTAAGTCCGGCTATCTTTTTGTGTTGATATACCTTCACTTCTTACAGTGAACTTGTAACTTTACCAGAAACTTGGGCATGCTTATAACAACAAGCTATGTATCTTTAGCGGAAGCGTTTTGCGCTGGCCCCCTCGCCCCCCACCCCCCCCTCTTCCCCATCCCCCGACAGATCAAGAACCAAAACAACCAGTTTTGTGTCAAGCGGACCCCAAGCCCCCCACGGCCTTCCCCCCCGCCACCCCATCCCCCCACAGCAAAAGAACCAAAACAAGGCAGCCACGACACGTTTTGCGTTGGCCTCCCCGGCCCCCCTACCCCACCTCCACAGGGAAAAAAACCCAAAACAACCAGTTTTGTGTCTTTGCAGTTGGATACATGAGCTCTAGGACCTGCGAGGCTTGAACATGCGGTTGAATGTCTTGCTTCCGATCTTGATCGACATGCCCCCACCCCCCGCCCCCTTTTCCGGGTTGAACGCCTCGAGTGCAGGCGGGCCCTAAGCCCCCTTACCTTGGGGGTCGGTGGCAGCGGGGCCAGCCTTCAAATCCGGGCACGGACCCGGTTGGGTTGCCAACATCCGGCTCCAAACGCGGCTTCCGAAGGGAATCCTTTTTTAGGTACATCTTTTCTGGGCCCCACCTAAATTGGGCTCCAGGTGTGCAAGCAAACCCTAATTCTGCCATCCAATGAGCAACCTTGTTTGCAACATCCAGGGAGCTTGTGGAAAGTCTTCTCTTCAAGGATCTCCTGTGCAACGACATGAAGACTCGCAGAATCTCTGTGCTCAACAATGATGCTGCCACACTCGCCGGTCTTCCATGTGTGCGCTACACCCCTCAACTTCAGTCTACTGAGCACCAGGCTCTGGCAACTCTGCAGCCAAGTGGCCTTCAAGAATTCCACGCTGGAGACTAGACCCTTGTTGGAGGAGCTCTTCAGGTCTCCAATGACTCTTGAGCCCACTTCACGGGGCACCGCTTCGGCGGAAGAAGCGAAACCCGTGAGGCGCAAGGGCGGTGCTAGAAAACGAAGTGACCAGTAGAGAGAGAGAGAGAGAGAGAGAGAGAGAGAGAGAGAGAGAGAGAGAGAGAGAGAGAGAGAGAGAGAGAGAGAGAGAGAGAGAGAGAGAGAGAGAGAGAGAGAGAGAGAGAGAGATCCTTCTCATTCCCTGACCAGTGAAGAACCTCCTAGCTTATGACTCCCCAGCCCCTCAGACCTCTGACCCTAAAACCAACAAAAGGCCCGAAACCGTAAGTCCGAAACCCTTCACCCCTACCCTAGACCCGAGTCCGTCTCCGAGTACTGAGGCAAAGGCTTCCCAAGCACCATCATTGCGCTGGGCCTTTCTATGATTTCGTGGTTTTTTTTTCAGGCTTCAGACATTTAGGTGCATTCCTGTCGTGTGGCAGCTGATGCATCCTTGGATTATTGTCATCAGGTTGCATACGTTTACAACGATATTACTCTGCTGTTTCTGCTGATGATGTCATGATCTGACGGGGCGGTGATAAAGACGATGGCGATGGTGGTGTCGCTGGGTGGCTTTGCTCGGAATCTTTGCTCTTTGTTGTTGTCGCGGTTCTGTTCTGCATGCACTCTCGCCACAGGAAGTGCTGCAAAGGCATGACCCACCTAACATCCCACTGCCTAATCAAACCTGGATCAGGAATTCGATTTCGGGCCTTGGGGTTCGAAAAAAACTTATAGAAAACTGAAGATTTTTCCGTTATTGTTTGACATTGAGTTCTCTACGTTACGGGTCTAATTAAAGTCTTGGCTCAATGTGCCGCATAGACACCCCGTCGGCGGCAGGTGGAGCCGGTGGAGCAATGACTGGGTCAAAAGCCTTCATCAGAAGGAACCACGAGAACAAACCGCGTTTTTGGGCTTAAAGAGGGAGCTGTCTTGTCTGTTCCAAAAAGAACAAGCCCAGCAGTGCATCACATAAGTGTGTGTGTGTGCGTGTGTGCGCGTGTGCGCGCATACGTGTGTGGAGACTTTCAGTTCAATCTGTCGCTGAGGATACAGGCTATATAGTGGCCTGCTTTCAATATATAAAAAAAGGGTACGTATCAATGCGTATACAAACAAAAACACAGATGCGTGTGTGTGTGTGTGTGTGTGTACATATATATATATGTACTGCTTACATCCTTTTGCAGATCTGTGCGTCGCCCAGCGGCTGTCGCTGTGTTGGTGTTGGACTGCTCCGCTTAGCGCAAACGACTCTGCAGAGGAGAGACAGCGAAACTACAAACCTCGATGTAGATCCCCGTGCAAACCCTCTCGAAAACCCGCAAAAACCTTCGTGAACCCTGCAAAGAAACAACATAAACCCAAGTAATTACAAGCCCTCAGCTGTGAAACCTAAACCCTAAACCCTAAGGCCCTCAGCCCCAAACTCCTAAACCCTCACACAACTCGAAAGGCCTTTGTCCTGGCGAGCTTGAACTTGGCGATGCCCAGAAGCAAAAGCAGAAGCCCAGCAAAGAGAAGAACCCTCCTCAGATAACCACCGACCCCCAAGGTAAGGGGGCTTAGGGCCCTCCTGAACCCGGGTGTGGAGGCGTGTCGATCAAGATCGGAAGCGTTACATTCAACCGCATGTTCAAGCCTCGCAGGTCCTAGAGCTCATTTATCCAACTGCAAAGACACAAAACTGGTTGTTCTGGGTTTTTCCCGAAAGCATCGCGAAGGGTTCTTCCGTGCGGAGCCCCCTGACACAACAACATAGACTGAAGTGCATAGAGTGAAGTGCATAGAGTGAAGTGCATAGAGTGAAGTGCATAGAGTGAAGTGCATAGAGTGAAGTGCATAGAGCGAAGTGCATAGAGCGAAGTGCATAGAGCGAAGTGCATAGAGTGAAGCGCATAGAGCAAAGTGCATAGAGTGAAGTGCATAGAGGCAAGTGCACAGAGTGAAGTGCACAGAGTGAAGCGCATAGAGTGAAGTGCATAGAGTGAAGTGCATAGAGTGAAGTGCATAGAGTGAAGTGCATAGAGTGAAGTGCATAGAGTGAAGTGCATAGAGTGAAGTGCATAGAGTGAAGCGCATAGAGTGAAGTGCATAGAGTGAAGTGCATAGAGTGAAGTGCATAGAGTGAAGTGCATAGAGTGAATTGCATAGAGTTTAGTAATCAGTGAATACAAATTTCTAGATTTACGTAGAATTTACTAGACCTTCGTACCCAGTCCTAGATTTCTAAATTAAAATTACTCTTTCTAAGGCGGCGGGCTGGGTTGACATCGCCAATCGGGATTGCAACCCTCTGCGGGTTTCGGCGTGGTCGCGGTGCTAAAACCGTCGTTTTTTTACGTTTCTTGATTTGCGCGGACAACCCTCTGCGGGTTTCGGCGTGGTCGCGGTGCCAAAACCGTCGTTTTTTTACGTTTCTTTGTGGCCGCGGACAACCCTCTGCGGGTTTCGGCGTGGTCGCGGTGCCAAAACCGTCGTTTTTTTTACGTTTCTTTGTGTCCGCGGACAACCCTCTGCGGGTGATCGCCGGGTCGCGGTGCTAAAACCGTCGTTTTTGGAACTTTTTTCCGTGGCCGCAGACAACCCTCTGCGGGTTTCGGCGTTGGCGCAGTGCCAAAACCGTCGTGTTTTTGCGTTTTCTGACATACAAACGTAACCCCTCTGCGGGTTTCGGCGTTGGCGCGGTGCCAAAACCCTCGTGTTTTTGCGTTTCTTGACATGCAAACGTAACCCCTCTGCAGGTTTTCGCGTGGTCGCGGTGCTAAAACCGTAGTGTTTTTGCGTTTTTTGCGTTTGTTTTTCGACTTGTGTAGTACAGACGCAGTACGCCGGGGACTTCCGTGGCTGGAAAATCGAGTTTTGTAGTACAAATGTAGTACGCAGGGGACGCCCGGAGCTTCCGTGGCTGGAAAGTCGACTTTTGTAGTACAAACGTAGTACGCCGCGGACACGCGGAGCTTCCGTAGCTGGAAAATCGAGTTTTGTAGTACAGACGTATAGTACGCCGGGGACGCCCGGAGCTTCCGTGGCGGAAAGTCGGTTCTTGTAGTACAAACGTAGTACGCCGCGGACACGCGGAGCTTCCGTAGCTGGAAAGTCAGCTGGAAAGTCGACTTTTGTAGTACAGACGTATAGTACGCCGGGGACGCCCGGAGCTCCCGTGGCTGGAAGATCGACCTTTGTAGTACAAACGTAGTACGCCGCGCACGCGCGGAGCTTCCGTGGCTGGAAAGTCGACTTTTGTAGTACAGACGTACAGTACGCCGGGGACGCCCGGAGCTTCCGTGGCTGGAAAGTCGACTTTTTGTAGCACTCACGTAGTACGCCGCGCACACGCGGAGCTTCCGCGGCTGGAAAGTCGACTTTTTGTAGTACAGACGTATAGTACGCCGCGGACGCCCTGGGCGTCTGAAAACACCGCAAATAGCATGGTAACGGACATCTGGCCGCTTGAAAACACCGCAAATAGCATGGTAACGGACATCTGGCCGCTTGAAAACACCGCTGGTAACGGACATCTGGCCGCTTGAAGACACCGCAAATAGCATGGTATAACGGACATCTGGGCGCATGAAAACGCCGCAAATAGCACGGTAACGGACATCTGGGCGCTTGAAAACACTGCAAATAGCATGGTAACGGACATCTGGGCGCTTGAAAACACCGCAAATAGCATGGTAACGGACATCTGGGCGCATGAAATCGCCGCAAATAGCATGGTAACGGACATCTGGGCGCTTGAAAACACTGCAAATAGCACGGTAACGGACATCTGGGCGCTTGAAAACGCCGCAAATAGCATGGTAACGGACATCTGGGCGCATGAAATCGCCGCAAATAGCACGGTAACGGACATCTGGGCGCTTGAAAACACTGCAAATAGCATGGTAACGGACATCTGGGCGCTTGAAAACACCGCAAATAGCATGGAAGCGGAAGTCCGGACATACTTGAAAACCTCGCAAATAGCATTCCCGCCGCGGACACCCGGAGCTTGCGTGTCGAAACCATCGCAAAAAAATCATCGCAAATATCGTGGGACACGAATTCCTCGAAACCCTTGCAAATGTCGTGGGACTCGAATTCCGGGGCCTCGAAAACCTCGCAAATATCGTGGGACTCGAATTCCTCCAAAACCTCGCAAATATCGTGGGACTCGAATTCCGGGGCCTCGAAAACCTCGTAAATATCGTGGTTCCAAAACCATCGCAAATACCCTGGTCCCCGAATTCGCTGGTTCCAAAACCATCGCAAATACCATGGTCCCCGAATTCGCTGGTTCCAAAAACCATCGCGAAAACCATGGTCCCCGAATTCGCTGCTTCCAAAACCATCGCAAATACCATGGTTCCCGAATTCGCTGGTTCCAAAACCATCGCAAATACCATGGTCCCCGAAGTCGCTGTTTCCAAAAGCATCGCAAATACCATGGTCCCCGAAATCGCTGTTTCCAAAACCATCGCGAAAACCATGGTCCCCGAATTCGCTGGTTCCAAAAGCATCGCAAGTATACCATGGTCCCCGAATTCGCTGGTTCCAAAACCATCGCAAATCAGACAAGTGCAGTGTACAAGTGACTATGCAACCATGTAAGTGCATACATTTGTCCAAGTGCATACACTTCGGCTGCAAGGAGTCAACTGCATGGAGTCAACGCACGGCAAATCGATGCTTTCGGGCCATCCCTCTTCTAGTTTCCTTGTGGAGGGATGGGGTAGGGGGGGCGTGGCTGCCTTTTTTTTGGTTCTTTTGCTGTGGGGGGATGGGGGGCTGTGAGGGGGGTAGGGGGGGCGTGGGGGTAGGGAGGAATGCAAAGATGCAGACACAACTTTCCTGTGGTGGGATAGGCAACTTGTTATCTTGAGTGCGAGCCCTCACGGGGCGTCCCAAAAACGAATCCGGACAGCATCATTGCTTACCTGTATATTTTCACCTTGTATAATTGTTGGTCCTGAAGACTAAAGCTTAAGCTGTTGCGCCGAAGCAACACTTGGTAAATCACAAGCAAACCCTAACTCCAATGAGCAACCTTGTTTGCAACATCCAGGAAGCTTGTGGAAAGTCTTCTCTTCAACGACCTCCTGTGCAACGACATGAAGACTCGCAGAATCTCTGCGCTCAACAATCATGCTGCCACACTCGCCGGTCTTCCATGCATGCACTACACCCCTCAACTTCAGTCTGCTGAGCACCAGGCTCTGGCAACTCTGCAGCCAAGTGGCCTTCAAGAACTCCATGCTGGAGACTAGGCTCTTCAGGTCTCCAGTGACTCTTGAGCCCACTTGACGGGATGCTGCACTTCGCGAAGAGCTGGTGGCTGAAAGGCTGTGTCGGGCGGTTCTTGAGGAGCGACGGCAGTGCCTGGCTACGCTCAGACCAAGGGCGTCAGCCCTATATAATTAGGACCCCAAACCCCGCACCATTATTGATAGGCGGTTTGGGGGGTACCCCTCCCAGGCTGGCAGACTCCACCAGCCGTTTTGCTGCCCATTGAGGGGGATCCAGCGTGCCATTGAGGGGTCGGTTGAGCCTCACGCTGAGTCAGTAAAGCTTACACTGTCTCTCTCCTCGCGCCCGCAAGCCAAAGCATCAGCCAGGGCGCGCTGCTCGGACGCAACCTCATCCTCCAGGAAATTACTGTCGTCGCATTTCTACAGCCACATCTAGGCAAAGCCTGGATGCACAAACCCCACACTTGCAATAAAAATGGCATTTTCAGCCCAACTGTCCTGGCTGTGGCAACGAGCAGTCTTCAGGGCAACGGCAGTGTTCGAAACGACGAAGCCCGACACTTCACATTCGCTTGAGACTTACACTGTTATCAGGTCCCACACCTCCTGCATGCTCTGCCGTCTAGCGGGAGGCTTTACCCTCCCTCACCGTTCTGCGAAGATGCTGGGAACCTCGGTCGAAGCCTCGAGCGCCCATGCAAATGGACAGCGGCGCTCTCTTAGGGTTTCGGGTTTAGGGTTTAGGGTTTAGGGTTTAGGGTTTGGGGTTTGGGGTTTGGGGTTTAGGGTTTAGGGTTTAGAGTTTAGGGTTTAGGGTTTAGGGTTCAGCACAAGTTCGAGCATTTACTAGGCCAGCAGTGTGTGTAGGCAACGGAAAAAATCCACCCGCCCAAAGAATCCCATAACATTAAGAAAAAACAACAAAGTTCATTAATTTCTGTTCAGACGCACCAAGAGGCCAAACAATCACACGGGTCAGACGGGTCAAAACGCCAAATTCGTGCTGAACAATGGGGGGCCAAATGGGTCAGACGGGTCAAAACGCCAAATTCGTGTTGAACAACGGGGGGCCAAACGGGTCAGACAAGTCAAAATGCCAAATTCATGCTGAACAATGGGGGGCCAAAAAGGGTCAGACGGGTCAAAACGCCAAATTCGTGCTGAACGATAGGGGGCCAAACGGGTCAGACGGGTCAAAACGCCAAATTCGTGCTGAACAATGGGGGGCCAAATGGGTCAGACGGGTCAAAACGCGAAATTCGTGCTGCACAATGGGGGCTAAACGGGTCAGACGGGTCAAAACGCCAAATTCGTGCTGAACAATGGGGGTCTAAACGCGGTAACGCGGTTTAGGGTTTATGGTTTAGGGCTTGGGGTTTAGGGTTTGGGGTTTAGGGTTTGGGGTTTAGGGTTTAGGGTTTAGGGTTTAGGGTTTAAGGTTAGGGTTTAGGGTTTAGGGTTTAAGGTTTAGGGTGTGTCAGTCGTACTCGCTCGCTCGGGTGTAAAAACACCACGAGCCGCTCGCTCCAGCTTAGCTAAGTGACACCCACCCTAGACCCACCCAGACTCGACTCTTTTAGGGTTTAGGGTTTCTACCCCCAACCCCCTATCAATGGGGCTTACATTTTTGTTCCGTGCTGGTTTGGGTGCAAACATTTTTTTTGGGGGGCCACAACACTGAGGCTTTTTCGCGTTTGGGGTTGGGCCGAGGGGCTGAACTTTTTGTTCCCCGTTTCTAATATACTGGAGTGTTTTCGCATCTGGCCGTACTTGAAGGCCCCTTCTGGGGGGGAAGGCCCTTTTCGAAGGGAAGGCCCCTTACGGGGGAAGGCCCACATACAGGGCCCTGCATAGAAGGTCCCTTGCAATGGGAAGGCCGCTTATGGGCGAAAGGCGGCCCCTTGGGCCCTAAACCCGGATCACCCGTCCGCCTCACGTGGTGGTATGGCTAAAGCCTTACTCGCTAAGCGTCGGTTCCAGGCCCAAGCTGGAGGCTTAAGCCTCCAGCGCAGCTTGCAGACGTTACCAGATTGCAAAGCCTCTCGCAGCCGAGTGCTTGGCTCTGCCTAGCTCGGCAGCGGCCGCTCGGGCTCTGCTGCACGCTCCTCGAGCCCTCGTTAAGTTTAGGGTTTAGGGTTTAGGGTTTAGGGTTTAGGGTTTAGGTTTAGGGTTTAGGGTTTAGAGTTTAGGGTTTAGGGTTTAGGGGGGTTGGGGGGGGGATAACATTGGGGGGGGGGGGGGGGGGGGGGGGGGGGCTGGCTCGGTTCGGGATCATCTATGGTATGCACAGGGGCGCAAATCACCTTGTGTCACAGTCTTGTGAGGAATCCTTAACTCCTTGCAACCGTTGTGCCTGGCCAAGGGCCGCATCGTGGCCGCCATGGCTGTGGCCATGTCTTTGAGACCCCGCTGGCTCACTTGGATGTTTATCTACGTCCAAAGTGCGATCTGAGACCTGTCCTCAAGATTGTAGCTTCAGTAGTACCAACGGGCATGGACATGAAGAACAGTCATCAGACATGGTCTGCTGCCATGGCTGGTAGATCATGACCCTCTTGGTGAGAAACATTCTGATCAATAAGAAACAGCTGCTGCAGATGAGTCAAGGTCATCCGGCTATCTTGCAATACGAGCATGGTAACCATGATGCCAGCCACAAGGCACAAAAAACATGGAGGCAGTGTCCGAGGTCACGGGTCTCACACAATCGGAGTTGCCACGAGCTACCGCGAGAACATGTGAGAACCTTCCACTCATTCGACACATTGAACGATCCCGACTCACCTTAACGTGTCAGGACCTGAAACTTGCAGCAATCGAAGATTGTGTAACGCAGGTTGTTTGCTTTGCACGCCAGACCGAACACCTGGCTACCTACGTGTTGCCTTTGGCAACGACCAACGTCTGCAGCGAAGTGCATTGCAACGTCGCAGAGGTCTAGAAATGCAACGGGCCAGACAAGAGTCCAATGGCACATACTTCTACTTCTGTCCGCAGATATCAGCGGCCAAACTGTCGCAGCTATGGACATTGATGCAGGGTTTGCACATACTCGACAGGCCTACCTCATTTAAAAGTGCAGTGCCTGGTCAAGGCACTGCCGACAACATGGGCGGATTTACTATGGGTCGCTGGAACTTCTGCAGGATTGGCAACGCTTGCGCCGGCACGGTATAGTTGTACTGGCCAAGTCCTCCACCGAAGCAAATTTATGAAGTCCATATGTTTGGACATCTTCAATGCTGCTGAAGAGCACAGGGAAATCTTTCTGAGCATATGGACCAGAGTGCGCACCCCATGATCCCTGATGCTGACTGCCTTGGGGGTAGCGGAAAGCCTTGTGCCCAGGACGAGCCTTGGTTGCAGATCACATACGGCAAGTACGTCAAGTATGGCAAGTATGCTGTGCATGCTCAGTACAGTCTGCGATGCCTGTGGCACATGTCCACGTTTCTTTCGCAAGGCTAAGGCCTCCATGTTGTGCGCGCATAGCATGAGTCCATCATGCAGAACGACATGTGCAGGACAATCCAACTCCCAGCCTTCATGGACTTGCCAAGATTGTCTTCAGAAGCCTGCGACATTCAAATCACACAGACAGGGCAAGCCCCAATAAAGGATGCTCAGCGACAGTTGGCGCGCATTCGCCAACAGGTCCCTGAAGCCTGGCCTCCAGTTCCGCAGCCATCTGAAGATTCGGCAACGTTGCGGCACGACTCAAGGCCTTGTCTTGCAGTCTACAGCATGATGATTTCTCAAGAAAAAATGATAGTCTCGATTCACTGGAACGCGTGCTCCGCAGCAAGCTCTGTCGAGGAAGCTGCCCGATCCTTCAATGTGAGGCCGTGCTGTCGCGGCCTGGAAGAGAGAACAAATGTCCAGCCCTTCAGTCCAGCACTATATATTGTCATGTTTGCCCACACACACACCAGCGCCGAGCCCGCACAGGCGATGGGAGTCGTGGAGGCGACTCTCATGGAGGTGCTGCAGGACGAAGCTCCTTGCATGGTAGACAAATGAGTTTAAACAGATACAAGTCGAATACAAACTCTAACGAGATTTTGCTGAATGCTTCCTTTGTGCCCAAGTTGCAAAGAAAACAACTGTCGAATGTCAGATGGCTCCCCAAAGCAGATGATGGTACAACGATGTCACATTGCCACTACATGGCACTCGTGTGCCACAAAGTACCCGAGTGGACTGCAGCCTCCATCACGAAAGCATCTTTGCAACTTTCAAAAAAATCAAAGCCGAACACCATCACAAATCACACAAAGCATGTGAAAGCAAACAAAGTTCCTCAAGCCTGCATCTTGCTGAGATCTATCTTGCTGTCCATGTCCTGTTGACGCGGGCTGCACATCGAGTCGTGTCCCATTGGCTTCCGAGTCCTTGCACCATCGGCGCAAAAACTCTGTGTACCAAAGGAACCACTGAACACAAACAGGCGATCTACGTGCCGAGCCTTGTTCACTGGCAACCCGACCCAGGTTGAACTCAGGATGCTGCGAAAACGGATCAAGCTGAAATGTCCGAAGTGCAAAGCACACCGACAAGCCCTGTTGGCCCTTAGACTGCCCCAAAGGTGTATCGCTGGAGAACTCTTGGAGTTCAGGCTGAGACCCCAGCCTCGGGATGCTGCGTGATGATGAAATCGGATCTGGTGCCTGGCGACAGACAGCAACAACAACGAGCTCTCTCGTACGACCAAGAGAACTGGCACACAGTTGAATCGAGCAGACACAAAGTACTTCGAAGATGGAAAGCCTGCAAACATGCCGAAGTGGTTGCCACCGCAACCTCTAAGACTGTACATTGCTGAAATTCACTCTGACATGGAACGGGTTACACTTGCAACTATGTCACTATGCCAAATTGACACCGAGTGCGATGCTAACCTGGGGTTGAAAATAGCAGGGTTGCCTGTGCCTAAAGCCTGTGGGCTCCACAATATTGAGCATTCGTGGACACGTGTATCAACGGCGTACGCATCGAGACTTGTTCTCGGTCCAGAGAGAGCCACAAGCGCTGATCTGAGCACTTTACAGTGTCGCTCGAACTGACATGAACAAACAAACAAGAACCCTTGTGCTGCGCACTCCGCAAGGTAGCTCCACGACTCATCAGCTTTTCTCAAGAGGTTGCAATTGCGTCTGAACAGGTTCTCTGCAAAGCAATACAAGGGGAACATAAAGCACGGAAAGCCGGGGTTGGTAAACATAACCATAAACTCGCTGTTCTTGCTTCTAGGCATGAGAACATCCACGCTGTCCCCAGCCCCCTCTGAAGAAGTCTCACCGATGAGGCTTACACAGACATCATCTCACTTTTGAGTGACAGTCTTTTTGGCAGCACAACTTTGTACAGCTGCATGATGAGTACCTGACGCAAGATGCCACTTGAAGACGCGATCTACCTGCTGCTTTGACGTTGAGGACTGCTCTGTTTGCAGCCAAGGAACAACCGACAGCAACACCAGACCCTGACCCGTCAACTCCACGTGATCGGGTCGTTTACTGTGAATGACGATGTCCAGCACCACCTTTCGACAACTGGGCAAGGGGCAATGCCTGCCCTGCACACCAAGTTCTAACGAAGCTGAGCCACAGTCAGTGGCACCGACAAGGCGGATGTGCTTGGAAGCAGCATCGGGGATCCCCACATCACCTCCGGCACAGCACTGACGACGGCATGCTGTACCATCACTGCACACTCTCACAATTGGGGTGCGTAATAAAAACCTTTTCTCCAAGAACGCGAAATTGAACTCTACTGTCGCCAACCCCATGCTTACGGGTCGGACTTTGGCAGAAGTGGGGGGTGGGGGAGGCAGATTAATACGACGATGGTTGTCGGCTTAGGGTTGGCTGACAGCAGACATCGTCTGGGCCCGGATGGGCCAAGACCTTGCCTAGCTTTCGCGGGACTTTCACGAATTTGGATGCAGGGCTTTTCAGATCGCGTGCTTTGCAAAATTCGAGGAGTTTGAAGCTCTGGGCAAACAAAAACACACACACACACACACACACACACACACACACACACACACACACACACACACACACACACACACACACACACACACACACACACACACCACACACACACACACACACACACACACACACACACACACACACACACACACACACACACACACACACACACACACACACACACATATATATATATATATATATATTTGTTTTTTTCGCTTGCGCAGCGGGAAGCGTGCAATCTGGCTATGAGCGCATTTTGTCATGCAACTGCGGAATTCGAACCTGTACGCCTGCAGACTGCCGGCAAGTGCCAAGCACTTAGCAAGATACCTCGACAGCAAGGACGGCAGAAAACATAGGTTACCTAAAGGCTTTGCGAAAGTATATTTCTGCTTGCGCGAGCACCATCGCGGACTTTTGAGCTACGCCTTCAAATGTCCGCTCTGGTTTGAAAAATGCGAAACCTGTGGATCGCGGCCCAGATAGACCAAGTTAGCAACAGCATTCTGGACCGCAGTGGCACTTCGCTGAGGCGTGGGCTATGCACAAGTAAAGCACCTGAGATCCATAATGTGCCATACACCAGCCCAAGCCATTGCATTCTTGCTGTCGTAACGACATACAGAAGTTACACAAGCAGTGCAACACTGGATACATGGTGTGACATGAGGCATGTCTATGCAAAGTCAGCATACAATGAGTCCAGTCGAGGGGTGATGCCTCGTCGCTGAGCAAGGCACATTCACTGTCGACGCAATCATCGCAGAGACTCCCGTGCCCAGCAGCGCGAAAAGTCCATGCGGCCTGCCGGGGTCCGAAAGGTACGATATGGTACGATCAAACTAGGATCTTGAGATGCGCAAGCTGCGTGCAAAATGCGAGCAAGCCCTTGGGACCCGGCAGCTGCAGCCGCTCAATACCAGCAACGTGAGCTGCCAGGACCAGCGGCAGCACTATCAGCAAATGCCTCGCTTGAATGAGATCTGCAAGGGTCGGAGCTCAAGGCAGTGCAAAGCACGCAGGATCTCGTCTCCAACATCTTTTCACCTCTCAAGATGCCAAGACTGCTCACTTGCCCACGGATTTCTTAATGTGATATTCAAGCCGCACTGTGGAGCCCTGAGTCACAAGTCAGGCAAAAGCATATGAAATGCAGTTGAGATACCACAAGCTGATCCAGGAGAAGAAGTGAGCCAGGAAGGAAGCATTTTGCTTCAAGTGGCCAAAGATCCAGCGAAACAATACCTCTCTACATGCGAGGCAGTACATGCTTCACCCATTCTCATCAGCTCGCGAGGTGCTGTTCGGTATGGACATAGCATACAAGACTGTATGGAGTCGGCACCCTTTGTGAACGATGTGTCTTAACTCGGTATGACTGGGAGGTGTGAATCTTGCTGCCTGATAGGCCGTGTAGCCCACAGCTGCAGAAAGTGCCAGAGCAAAGCCAACAACCTGTCCAGCAGCAAATGCGAAAGGCTCATAAAAGAATACAAGTAGAAACGTAACAATGTCAGGGTAACACCTTCACATGGCCTGGAGTTGATGCCGCGGGCCTGTGCTGCCTCGGCATTCTGCCGGCTTACTGCACGGGCATTCTACGGTTGCTGTGCGTTCTCGATATTCCGCACTCTCGCATGACTTTCAGAACCCTGTCCCCAAACCTTTTGTAAGCGCACGGCGTCCGTCATCCCACCTGAGACCGCTGGCCAAGAACGATCCTGGCGTTGCTCGAACGAGCCAGAATAAAAAACCATGAACGGTGGACTCAGCAGAACTGGAGTAGGCGATGATCCCCAACCAAGGAACAAGGGTGCCAAAACTGCCCAACTAAACTAAGCAAATCTCTGCTGCATTGTTCAGAACAGAAGGACTCAACAGAAACATGGCCTGCAAGGGAGAGCATCACGCCAAGCAGCCGCTCCACACACACCGCCTGTGCTTCAAAATCATGGCATCTACTCTACCCTGGTTGCGCTTTCTTGCTGTGTTGGATCTGCATGCTGCTCTGTTGACAAGAATGTGCAATCCAGTCCAGTCACCGCTGAAGGCCGACTTGACTTGACATGTGACTCAAGAAGCTGTGCAGGAACAAGCTCAGAAGCCTCCCCAAAGAGTTGCACGCTCGCAACGTACACAAGAGCCTCGAATGGAATCACTGCTTGGTGTTGCCGTCATGCACGCGTTCAGACGTGCTTCCCAAAGACGTCATGCACGCGTTCAGACGTGCTTCCCAAAGACGACATGACTCAAAACCGAGGAGCTACGGAGACTTGGAACACCGCGTTCGTAAGGCGCAGGTCTATGAAGCTGGCACTCAAGAGCCAAGCGTAGTTGTAGCCCATGAGGAGCAGGGCCTCAAACTCAAGATTCCCCACCAACAAACAAACGATTCACATCCTTCTCCTTGCAAGTTGGCGGCAAAGGGCAACGCCACAAGGCGCGGCCGCTGCGAGAGTATTGCACGGGTGCCTGTGGATGATGGGCAAGCAAGCTCCTGCGATCGCGGATGGTTTAAGGATGCAAGGGCAGGCAAATGCAGCTGAGAACCAAAAAACACTGCTTCTGAACGGCGATTCAATCACTCGGATTGAGAAAGAACTAAATTCCAGTCACCCGCAAGTCCTCTTGCTGGGAGCCGGTGCTTCCAAAATGCGGCACAAACCTCGCGGAACAAACATGAACAGATCACACTCGCTCAAGAAGCTTTTGCCTCCAACTTTCCGAAAGTTAATTCGTCCGGTGTGCAGCAGCCCCCCGAGGTGGCATAGGGCCAGGTTCAGCAACGGCGAAGCATGGTGCCCAGGAGCCGCACGCTGCAGTGCCTCATGGATGCGGCACTCAAAACCAATGCTTTTGGGGGGGGTTGGGGAAGCTCGCTTCGTCGACGAAGTTGCTTTGCATCGGCATGCCCATGTTGCGGTCAAGCTTGGCAAAACCCTGCCTGCAGGAGCTCGCCTTATTTTTCTAAGGCCAGCGGGTTTTTCACATGTCGCACACAAAACCATGAAAGCCAAGAAGCCATTGAGGCAATACAAAGCGCACGAGCTGATGGCCGCCACGTATGCCAATCCCGTCTTCATGGGGGTTGTCCTGAACTGAGATAGAATACCATGGGCAATCCCACAGTGCAATGCATGTACACTCCCGGGTACACCTAAGGACTAAGCCGGTCGTCACTGCTCATGCAAAGGGCTTGGCCATGGCTGGCTGCTGGAAGTGAAGAGGAAGCGCATTGTTGGCACAAGAAGGTTGTTCGAATCATGCAAGACCTATTGCATTTCCTTCCTTGCACAAGAGCGCACTTGCTCTGCGCAAATTTGCAAGATGACATGGGAAAGCTGACAACCACCATCAACTTCGTTCATGCTGTCAAACGTGCAGTTGCAAAGCTGCCTTTGACAGCTTCGGACGTGACTACCTTGCGGAAACACGTCACAAGAAAGACGACATGCCGAACGGTTTCAACCTTCCCTTACAGCGTTTCTTGGACAATCTTCCCGGTGGCACCAATGTGCTTGAATTTGCACGTTAACATTCCTCAGGATACCGAAGAATAACCTCAAAATCAGGGTTGTCGGATGCGGAACCGAATTACGGAACCAAAACGGTTAGGCGAGGCAGGTTGCAAGTAGGCTAGAGGATGAAAAGCTGAAACATTCACAAAACAAAAGATTAGCTGCTGCTGATGAATAATCACCTCGAGTAGATTCGTGTTTTGGGGTAAGCCATATCAACAACGGCTCCCAGGCTTAGAGACGAATGAACTATTCAAGCATATTCAAGCTTTATATGGGCTTCGCAACAGCCACCTTTTCACTAACACGTGGGTTATATAGGCCCACTGGTCATTGTTTACCCCTCCCCCCCCCCTGCAGTTCAGTTTTTTGGCCCTCCTGGGCATTTTCTTTCTGGCCCTTACCAAGGAAAACATTCTTGATGGAATAATTTAATTGTGGGCACTAGAACTATGGGCGTGGGGTTTCCTCATCCTTCATTCTGCACACCTCCTGAAAAGATATCTGTCCTTGCGAGGTTGCCAAGATGTCGACCTGGCAAGTACATTTGCGAGGTTGCCAAGATGTCACACCGAAGCCTGAACAGAGGGTGCATTCTGTTGGAAGATGTTCCTGGCCAGCGGATGAAAATGTGCGTGGTGATGAAAGACAAGGCCCTACGCATGCTGGAGATGACAGTGACTCTGTGCTGGAAAAGGAGAAAAGAGCGCCGGAGGTTTCGCCGGAGGAGGTCGACACGTCTGGATCCTTTTCTGGAGTTGCAGGCCGTCTTTCTGCTATGCTGAGGAGACATTGATATGGACTGGTTGCTCAGCTGGGAACGTCATCTTCTTCGAGGCGGACTGGGAAGGTTTTTTGACAGTACGCTGGGATATCCTGGCGAGGGGCCAACTTCGGCCAAGGCCCAAAGAAGGCTGGATCTGGCAATGAACTGGATCAACGAGGACAAGTTGGATCTTGTTGAAGAAAAAGAGACGTTGGGATCGTGCACGAAGGTTGGATTTTAAAAAGGGAGTCTGTTGCTTTGGTGGAAAGGCTTTAGGGAGAGACAAAGGAAGCTGCGTCTTAGGGCTAGGAGTGGATTGTGTCAACAAAGAATAGCCCAAGGCAGGAGGTCTTTCTCTGAGGGGGAAAGAGGCGGTGGACTGCTGGTTTTCTGGCGCGGAACTGTCAAGGACAGATTGTCTAGAAATTCAAGGAGTTGTTGTACCACAAACAAGGGTACTTCAGAAGGTTTTTCCGTTGTGTAGGACCATGGGCGTTCAACTGTGCGAGCTGGTATGGATCTTGATGAGGCTGAGAATCGGAGAGGGATCTGTTTCTGTTACAGGTCGTGCCACTCCCGGATTGCAAGTTCAAACACACTGACGAGCCGATTATTCTGAAGTCGTACTGGTGCAAGTATTACACAACAGGAAGACCCTGCTTTGAGGGTGAGAGGTGTCAATCCTCACACGACACAGCTGGCGTATTATGTCATCGGTGGAGAAACACAGGGATGGGCCAGTGTGGAGATTTATGCGCCTTTCAACATGATCGTTTTCTGCAACAGGAGGACGAGTCTGAAGAGGAAACGAGGGCATTTGAAATGCTCACTGAAGCGATTCGTATTATGCCCAATGGAACCGACAATGTTGATAGGTGGGAGGGAGAAGCAACTTTTTCAGCTTCTCGGTATTTCTGGAGACAGTGAAATGATGAACGGTGCCTGGATGTCGCGAACAGACGGGTTGCTATCCGTGTTGGACCTATCTGGCTTGGTTCAAGAACACAACGTTACGACCGTTACGATTGAGGAGATAGAGGATTGGACAAATTCTTTTCGGATTTGGGCAGAGAAGGCGCATCTGGGTCGAGAGTCGGTGACAGAGCCTTCTCCCAAGAGAGAGAAGAAGGCAAAGGAGGAGGAGCCAAAGGACCGATCCCCGGAACGCAACGAGTCTGTGCCCATGGACACGGAGGATGAAATTGAAGATCTGGAGGAGTTTCTGGAGGAGCCCGCCAAGGATGGGGACGTTCCACCGGAAGAGAACCCTCCTGAAGTTGAAAACAAGAAGACAGGAAAGAAGAGGAAGGCTGCTGCTGTTGAGAGCTCAAAGTCCTTTGTTACGCCGGCAACGAAGAAATGCAGAAGTCGGCGGATGGATCTGCTGTGAAGAAGGTTAAAGCTGTTCCGAAGAGCCAAAGCTCTGACGGTGGTGGAGATGATTTCCCACAAGGTGTCAAGATGATGCCTGTTTATACGCCTGTGCGATGTAAGAGCAAGGAGGAGCCAAAGAGTCGTTCGACACCGGCTTCGAGCTCAGTGCTTCCAGATTCTGGGCGAGCAGATGGTTTTCCAGCGCCGGCTGTCTTTGGATGATGCGAATTGCCCACCCTCTCTTGACTACCGAGAATCTGGAGGACATTCTGGTTCACTCCCGCCGGATACTGGAGGTTCGCCGCGTGGAAGTGAATCGTACAAATCGACTTGGTGTGGATGTATTCTGCTGGTGAGAATTTCTGGAGCGCTGGCCGAATGGTTCACAACTGGCGGTGGAAGAACTGGCGTCTTTCTGTGGGCGGTTTTTCTGGCGTGAAAATTCCGCTGGAGTGCCACCGATGACGCTGAACTTGTTTGGTTGGAAAAGGGCCAATTATTCGGGAGTTTGGATGGTGTGGAGTGGAAGATAGGGTTTTGGTTTAGATCCTGTAGCCGCTCAGGCAGTGTCAAACCCGCGGACGCGCTTACAAGTCCTCCGTTTTGGGTTTAAAGATCCTCAATGGGGATATTAGGAAAGATGGCTACGGACCACCCAACGAGGCGTAAAAAGATAAGGGCTACGGATCGCCCATGAAGCGTAAAACTCTTGCGGCGGCCGCAAGGGTGTCCCAGGCAACCTGGGACAGTGGGAGTGCGGAGATGTAGTTGGATGTTGGAAAGGGTTGCAACAACCCGTAACATGTTTGGCTCAAGATGGCCACGGGAGCCATCAGCAGGATTAGGGTCTGGGGGCGTTGGTACTAGGACCCGCGGTTGGGTTGTTGGTTTAGGCCTTGGTAACCTGCACTACCTCTTCAGGGAGTAAAGGGTTGTTGGGTTTCAATCCCAAACATCTGGAGCCCCTTACGGGGTGATATTATTGGTACCTTCTCCCCCTTTGCGGTTCCCCCACATAGGGTTTAGGGTTTAGAGTTTAAGGTTAGGGTTTAGGGTTTAGTGTTTAGGGTTTCTAGCCCCTGTGGCGCGGTTGTGGGCTGGTCTTAACTTAGGGTTTCGGGTTTTAGAGTTTTGGGTTTAGGGTTAGGGTTTAGGGTTTAGGGTTTAGGGTTTAGGATTTATATATGCTAGCATATACTACATAATGTACATACTACAGCATGTTTCGGGTCTAACAGGGGCGTCTTGTGGGTCTCTAGCACACTAGTATATAGTCTATAGTGTTTTGTCTATACTTACTATAAAGCCGGTGTGCTCTGTATTCGTACAATGTGCTGCGGATTGCTGCGGTAGACGGTCCACTCGACCCCTCTCGCGTGCCTCTTCTGGCGCCTGCCCGCAGAGCCGCCGACCCACCCCTGGCAAGCATCATGAGACCCTCGTTCCCTGGCTCGGCGGCATCTCATAATCACCAAACGGTCCAGCTTAATTTGAACATAGCCGCATGTTTCTAAATCGTCCAAGCCAATCTAAGTCAAGCGCAATCAAATAATCGTGCAAAATAGTTCAGGATCTTGGGGATAGGACTAGGGGGACCCTTGCCGATATAGACCCTCTGAATAAGGTCAGAGACAGAAGAGGGTTAAGAAGGGCTCCCCTTTAAGGGTCTCCCTTATCCTACCTCGGAGGATCCTCAGGAATAGTTATATGGGAACGAGGGATGGCAACTAACTAAAATGGAATCATCTTGAATCTAAATCAAGAGGGCGCAAGAGTTCTATGTCGGTTGGGTTTGGCGTAGCTGCCCTCGAAAAAATCAGCGAAGATTCGTTCGAATTTCATCAACGCATCCTCCAAAATCCTAGAAGCCAAGTTTCACAACAGTCACATCCAATTCTTTATTTGCCCCAGACACAAACCCAAATTGCATAGCCCCGCAAGCCCACGCCCCCATAGCTGCCCCCCAAAGCGATGTTTGGCCTTGGTCCTCCGCCAACCCGACGCGCGCACCGTTGCTGCAAGAGGACTTGCGGTAAGCAGCAGCGACTCCGAAACTCTGCCAACAAGCAACTCATCGATCATCAGTCGTCAATCCTTAAACATCAATATCAATCATCATCATCGTCATCATCATCATCATCATCATCATCACTAGCAGCATCATCTCTCCTCCTCCTCCTCCTCATCCCCATCATCATCATCATCATCATCATCATCATCATCATCATCATCATCATCATCCTCATCTCACTTCAGACTGGCTTGGACCAACATTGCACCTAACATGCACAACGCCTCGCCTAAAGCTGTTCCGCAATCTTCCACATGCAGCGAAACCATGTTGCCCTGCAGAAGCAACAAGCCCCCCGCAGCCGTTGAGCATCATCTTCACTCTCATCCTCACCGTCAGCTCCAGAATCCGCTCCGTAAGCACAAACGACGGTGCGCAGCAGGAAAAGGAACGAGAAGAGCCCCAAAAAAACAGAGGAAGTTGAAGTAGAAGAAGGCGAACGAAAATCAACGATGATGATGATGATGAGGATGACGATGATGATGACGATGATGAGGACGACGATGATGATGATGATGATGATGAAGACGATGACGATGACGATGACGATGATTTTGATGATGATGATGATGATGGTGGTGATGATGATGATGATGACGATGAAGATGAAGATGAAGATGAAGATGAAGATGAAGATGAAGATGAAGATGAAGATGAAGATGAAGATGAAGATGAAGACGATGATGATGATGATGACGATGACGATGATGATGATGATGATGATGATGACGATGAAGAAGATGATGATGATGATGATGACGACGATTATCCTGACAACTGGTTACGATGACCATCATCAGGAAGGTAATGATGATGCTCCATAATAACAGCGAGCGTCAGTTGGTGACGACTGAGAACCTGGCCTGGACTCAGACTTGTCCCCCCCGCAGCTTGCAGGCTTGGCCGCCCTTCCTCAGAGCAGCCAGCAGTGATAACAACGGCGGCGACGACGACAGCGACGTGACAATGATGATAACGCCGACAATGACAATGGCTTGAGATTGCCGACAGTGACGATGACAATGTACCGCCGAGGATGTTGCTGATGGCGAGGGTGTAAAATCAATGCTCCTCCAAAATTGACTGTTCTGCGCGCGCGCGACATTTAGCCAGTCCAGATTGGCAAGCGAGGCGGCTTCCACCCGCGTGGAGAACCAAAGGCCTTGCAGCGGCAACCTCCTCCAAAAGTCATGTCTGCGTAGGTCACGTCCTTGGCCGGTCACGCAAGGTGAGGAAAGGGGCCGTGTTAAGGCGTGGGCAGCTGTTGCTACTCTAAAGCCAGACCTTGGCGCCGATGATCTGAGAGGCTGCCAATGACCAACATTGCAACAAGGTTCGTCTCAGCTTCCGGCCGAAGCAAACTGCTTCCATCTGTGAGCTGCACAGGCAAGTCTGCAATGAAGCAACTCTCGATGAGGTTTATGTCATCACCCTCACAGCAGTCAAATGGAACTCAGCTTCTGAAACATGAACGCTAGCAACATGCTTCTGCAGCGCAAAGCGGCCGTGACTCAACCGACCAACTAAGGCACCGACATCAATCTCCAAGTTCACCTCCACAATAGGGATCGGATGGCCAAACTTTCCCATCAAGACCTGCAGCTCGCGGTGAATCAAGAAGGGGTCAACATCCTTCGCGCGGCGCCTCTCCAGCAACTTGGAAAGCTCGGTGGCCTGCGGGGGCCACTGCATTTCAACCCTCACAGCACGTCAAGGCACATACGCCAAGCTCAGCAGGGCACGGCACGAGCTGGCCTTGCACGCCCAACATCCTAACCCACCATCCTCAACGGCAGAAAGAAAATCCGTCTCTAACTATCTGGAACACGTGCCATGGATTGCCGCGGTGTTTGGGTGTACTAAAACGTTTTACTTGGGTGTTGGCAGGATTCCTAAAACAGGAGGTTAAAAATGCAGTAAAGAACTACTTCGATTTATACTCAATTTGGGGATTCGGGGTTAATTGACATCGTACTTCAGCGTCGACTTTGACCTGTCCTGGCATTGGCTTCTATACATCCACTTCTTGTTCCACATCCTTATACCAGTGTTTTGGGCATAAAACGCTGTAAATACCAGTGTTTTGGGCACGGTCGCGAAAGGCATGGACGCTTGTGACAGTTCCACATCCTTGCATACGTTGCACAAAGAGGTGAAAACGCTGTAAATACCAGCGTTTTGGGCATGGGCGCAATATGATGACGTTCTTATGCCCCCTCCAACCCCCCCCCCCCCATAAGCCCTGAAACGCCGGAAACCTCGCGGACAGGCCATAGATTGCCGAAAACCTCGCGGCAATCTACGGCCCGTGTTTCAACTACATCCCCACACTACCCTGTCGAGCCACCACTGACTCAGTACTCGGCCTGGAGGAGATAGTTCCCAGCGTACGCTCCACCATTGCAGACCCATCATCTACCAGCGCGCCAGTTTTCAGACCATCTTTCTCTGCCAAATTTCCAGTAATCTCTGACGCACCCGTGGGGCATTCCCAGGGAACCACAAGGGGGAAAAGGAACCAAAACATCACCCCTTAAGGCTCCAGAGTTTTTGGGATTGAAACCCAACAGGTATCAACAAAGGCCAGCGGGGTCCAGCGCAGGTTACAGTACCAAGTCCTAAGCCAATAACCCAACCGCGGGTCCTAGTACCAACACCCCCAAACCCTAGGACTGGAGCCTGCGGGCCTACCTTTTCTTCTCCAGAGGCTGATGGCTCCCGTGGCCATCTTGAGCCAAACATGTTACGGGTTGTCCTTTCCAACATGTGACTACATCTCCGCACCCTAAACCCTAAAACCGTAAACCCTAAAACCAACCCACAACGGGGGGGGGTACCATTGGGAAGGGGGGGGGGGCAGCCCGCCACCAGCATCATATATACAAAGGTTGCCGCCAGTTCCGATACGGCTCAATGGCAGGAGGGGTGCCCCCACAACCCCCCCCCCCCCCAACCCAGACCTTTTCGGAGGCTCGCAACCCTCCTAAAACCTACTGAAGATACTGTTTTGGGCGCCCCAGCCAGCATCATGAGCATCATTGGCGCTCCGGCCCCCCCGAAAAACCCCGGTGAGCATCAAGATTTCGGTCTTCCGGTACCTCCGTTGAAAAATTGAGAAAATCTTGTTGCTCGCAGGACGCATTTTTGGGCGGTGCTGCCGAAATAGGGGTGCAGCTGATGCTCATGATGTAAAACTCGAGAAAAATACGGATTTGGCTGGAGGGGAGCGTGCTTCCGAAGGAAAGGCGGGAGCCAGGCCAGAGGCTATGGCCTTCGGCGGCACCCGAGGGCGTTGCCCGATTCAATGGCTGCCGCCAATGCCGGCGACCCCAACAGGGGCTGGCAGGACATCCAACAGCCTTGCTACGGCTGTTCGTACCACGACTACTCGTTGTAGTAGTCATGGAAGGTATTCGTTGTAGTAGTCGCAGTAGCAGTAAAAGGAATAGTTCTGGAAGATAGTCAATATGGCATCGACCATCAAGATGGGACACATGTTTCGGTATGCATCGATTGATTTGTGGCTTGCAAGTGACCGACCCCTGTTGCACCCATGTTGTACATCCCAGAACCAAACGTACTTTGAGTGATCACATTCCGTTCGACACGGACTCTAATCATCCGCGACGTTTCCCTGGTCACCTTCCCCACTTCCTTGGACTACGAGAAGCTTCCTTCAGGCACCATGGATGCAAGCAGAGTCTCGGAGAATGGCGAGGGGCACTACATCTTGGATGCCATCATCGGTGATGGTGTCAAGAGCACCCAGGGCGGCATGGGTGTGGTGAACCTGCAGAGTGGATTCATCGCTGACGAGATCAGAGACTCTCAGGCGGGGTGGCAGGGGCGGAGGTCGGTGTTCAGATCGCTGTCCGGTGTAGGGCAGTGTAGGGGGCAGTGTACGGAAGATGGAAATGTCTTCCGTTGGAGCGCCTTCCGTAGTCAAATAGTGTCAATTCTTGAGATGTGCTTTTTAATAACCGAATTGGTCTGCTAAGCTGCTGGATCAGAAACCCGGTTTTGGGACAAAAAATAGACCTCCAAGATCCAGCCAAATTGCTTTCCCAGAGAGAAACACCGTCAACATCAGAATCTTGGCATCTTCCTTGTGACCAACAGCATCCAAAAACATCCTAATGGTTAAAAGAAAAACATGAATCATCTCATCTTGACCCATCACAGCTATCAATACTGCGTGAGTATACTGTGCAAAAAGGTCGACCTGTGCAAAAAGGTCGACTTTGAAACAAGCGCTACAAGTAAACATAAGATCTTCTCTTAGTAAATTGACAACGGACCCATGGATATGCTTGCTGCGACGGGTTGGGCATGCTGTTCCTGGATGTTACGATTCAGGATTCCTCAGGGACACTCAGGCGGCGCTACATCCGAAAGCCAACCGCTTTCACGTAAACCGCTGCATCTTCACTTGGTTGTCACGACGCGTCTAGATTTGTGGACTTGTTGGCCCCTTTGGTGTCAGAGCCGTCTGTGTCATTTTCAACAGGGGGCAATCACACAACTGAATGGTTGGGTCGGAAGATGTCAAATAATAACTTGAAAACCTAACAAGACATTTGAAACAAATAAACAGTATGCGCTTCAGTAGTTGCTGGGAGTTCTAATTGTGATCTTGAACCTGTCGCTTAAGCGTATTTGGCAAATACCTTTCAGTTCGATTGGCCAACAGCACTGAACTGAAACTCATTTCAATCACGGGCTACCATTCTCATGCGTTGCCTCCATGCACACAAACCTGATCGACCAACTCGTAACTTAGGAGCATCCAGCCCTGTTCTTTGAAACCGACTCTACATGTTTTGCTGCTCGTTTGTGGACACATATTAGCTTTTTGCATTGCCAAGTGCGCTCACTCACATTTTGAGCCAACATTAGATGTTGAGTGACTTGAAAGACTACAAACATTTGCTATGCCATGATTCGAATTGATTGTTTGTTTCGGCATGGAATATTCTGACTGGGTGTGTTTCAGTTGTATACTTGAATGGCTGTCAACTGCATTAGTGTACGACAACTATATGATGAACTTATGTTCATACCCAAGGCCACATATGTCAAACTGCTACATATGCTAATGAGCTGCTAGTGCATATCTGTTCGTTTGCTTCCCTACAGAGCATAGCTCGTGGATCAAGACAAGCTATATATGATGCCTTACTTGTATCCGCCATTTTCACCAATTCTTCAAGTCATCCACCGATGCCGCTGGCTCCCAGGTCTTGACGGATGAAGCCTTCTTGCGTTCCAATTCCAGCCGTCATCGGAAAGCCTCTGGTCAACGCAGCGAAACTGAGCAGTGAAACGGCGAAAATCCCTCAGTTTCCTTGCTGAGTGGGGCGAGGGATACGGGCCTTGCGCCTCTGAAATTTCAATTGGGCTTGAAGCATGACTGCTGAACCTTTTCACCTGATCTTATGATTCTTCTCCACACTGTGCTCGATGAGCCTTTGTTGGAGCGAAGGAGGTTCCACAAATAAAGCTTAATTCATTTTATGAGCACTTGTGCTCAGCAGGTCAGCTCCCATGGACGGTTTTTGTCCAAGGCTTTGAGTGACCGGAGGAGCTGGATTCCATTGGGGTAGCGGAGGCAAAGCGAAAGTGCGGGGAGGCAACAGGGGTCGGTCTTGACTGTTACCAACAATCGCTGGAAGGTGCGACAATGTCACCAAAGATATGCGAACAATGCAGAAAACTAACATGTCCCCCTTTCCTTTTTATTCAGCGGGTGGCTGAAAACAAAGGTCCTTTTGAAGAGCTAACGCAGAAGCTCAGAAACCCATGCATGTTAAGTTTTTCCTCCTTGCTTCTGCGTTTTTGAGCGGTACTTCCGCCTGGCCCGGCGTGATCCACATTTGACAACATGCGCGAGCCTCAGGTGAGTTCTGTCAACATCTTCAACGTGCTGTTTTTTACAATGGCGCATGCTATTCCTAGCACGTGCTCTCATACCTCTTCACATCTATTCATAACTTCACAATCTTCACACAGAGTGCCGTGACTTTCGCCAATTTCTTGCTGTCCCCCACATGCGACGAACTTTACTTCAAGAAATGCATTCAGCTCGCGGAATCTGCATTTTCGGAGCCCAGGGAGTTTGGTGGCGAGAAAGTTATGGCAGAGTACCGCCCAGGCGAGGCTGAGTGGCCGAACCGCAGCAACTTCTTTGCGAAGTTTCGCTGGCCGACCCACCCCGTCCAGTAAGAAGGGCTCAACTCGTATCTTGTGGGCCCCTGGGCAGCAAACCTTTGCCTTTTTCGAGGTGTATAGGGCACACTTCAAACTGTTGAACGCATGGTTCTTCTTCTAAACAACAGTGGTGTTTGAGTTTGAGCCTTGTCCAAAACCCAGTGACCACACATAGATGCACAAGCAAAAACATGTTCGGATGCCAGGGTTTTATTCATTAAACAACTTCGCGAAGCTTCCAGCTAAGTTGTGCAAAAAGGAGGACTTGAAGGCTCGTTTCTCGGTCTTTGTGCTTCATTTCATGAGAACACCTGGAAAACGAGTGAATTTTGAGGCAATTCTAGCTCGCTCAATGCGATTAATTTCTTGGAGTTGGGGATCAGCACTGCTCATTCCTTGGCGATTCAAGCTTTGGTTGCTTTCGGTTGATTTCTTCAAGAGGCTCTTGAAAGTAGAAGCTGACGTTACGCGCAGGCAGCGACTGAACACACGACAGGTGGTTGTTTAGCTGCGCTTGGTACGGTTGTGGCTCCTTGGGGCACCTCGTCGCTGGCCACCCATGCCCACAGTGGTCCAGAGGGTGTTGTGTTGTTTCAATGATTGCCACGGTAAGTGCTCAATGACCATCATTCTGTTGCCAAGTTGATATGTTTACTTTCAGTTGCGTCAGTTGGCTTCACCGGTGACGTGTGGCCTCTTAGCTCCCTGAGGTTTGAAGATGGAAGCTCCTGCTGTGTGCCTTTGCAGAACTGTGTTTGCCCATGTTTGGCCTCGGCCATCCTCGGCCATCGCTCACATTAGGCGTTTGTAGCTCTAAAATGGGCACACATGGGCCATGAACGTCGCCGGCTTTCATGGTGAGACACAGCCGCCGCCAAGATGCATTTGGGGTATTTGACGATCGTAGTCCTAACAACCATGAACATCACAGACTTTTTTGCCAGAATGCGGATCAAATGGACTTGATTTGGGCTAAGGAGATCTGAAGAAGTGGCGCAAGTGGAACCTTTACTAGCACCGCAAGCAGAATGGGTTTGGAGGACAATGGTGAAGAGGTTGGATTCCCACTGTTCCCGCACGTGTGTTCGCCCATCATGTACTGGGTTTTTGTAAATGCCAATATTGGGTGTGGTGGTTAAGACACGTTAAGACTCATGGTTTAGGGATCACTCAATTTGAACATATTTTTGTAGGCTTGACGAAATTTTGGTCGGCATACGATCTCACGTCATTGCCCACGAGAGCAAACACGCGATAAGTTGCGTTGAGCTCGTTCGGTTTCAATTGGCAGTTCAATGGCGGTCGTCAACAGCATTTATCCGCTATCACATAAAGTTATAGCATCTTTGCGGTGATTTGTGGAGTGGTCGCAAATTTTGGTACACTAAAGAAACAATCGGAATCCTTCCATGTGGACATAAGCAAACGATATTCGTATGAACAAGACGCTGCACGTGCAGACCCACGAACATCATTGCACCCACCCCTGCACATAGTGCATACACAATGATACTTATGCTGTGCTGAGAGTCACGCCCACCTGAAACCATTGAAGACGAGCGAACATCGAAAATTGACAATCTAGAGCCTTTGGACATTGAGAAGTCAGCTGAGCAGCTGGCAGAAGAGTGTGTAACCAGCCCATTGATGAAGCAGATGAAGGCCAAGCAGTGATTGAATGCCAAGGGATCGAAGTGAGCCATGCCGTTTTTGGGTGATCCTCATGTCTCTTCGAGCCTTGACGATGTGGCCAATGATGCGGTTGCTGCCTAAAAAGTGCATAAAGTCATAAATATTTCTCATGGCCCGATCATCGTCTTGTTGGCAAAAAATTTCTGGATGCTCCCGGAATGCGATCATGGCGCCAGAGATTGTTTGTCATGATGATGGCGGGTTCGCGGTGCTTTAGGAAACGTACCAAATCCGTTTCAATAAAGTGCTGCTTCCAAACCCTTCGCCGGGTTATCGGGATTCTACTACTAGCTTTCAAGACTTTGTCACGAGGTGATTTGCCCTTGCCTGCCCTGTCTCCCATGTCTGTCATCCCTTTCCAGTTGTCGTCTGATGAATCATGCCAAGCAGGAGACATCGCGGAACTGTCACCGACACGGTTGACATGTTTGAGGCAAAATCTTGTTTGTCGCAGGTGAGCGTGCGCAAAAAAAGTTCGTCATTTCTCTCGAGACGACTGGGTGACGGGCGCTGCTGAATTTCGTCATCTCTCTCGAGACGATTGGGTGACGGGCGCTGTTGAATTCAATGCCAGGTTTGGGCCCTTATGTTGCACAACTTGTTTCATTCCGTCAAGTGCCGGAGAGTGGCTCCTCGTTAAGTTCACTGCCAGCACTATTCCGTTACGAGTGTTCACTGAAGCACACCTCAAAACCCCTGCACGCATCCCTTTCTTCACGCTGGCATGCAAGATCTCGGACGGTGCTTCAGACAGAGCGGGGCCAGGCGGAAGCACCCAGGCAGAAAAAAGAGAAGGACAGAATGCTGGTCGTGGCCACCAGCATGACGTTCGGATAAGACAGAAGGCCAATGTGTAAACGGCACAGTGACGCGGTACCTGTGGTCTTGCAAAACAAGACAACAAGCAGGTCTGTCGCAAAACCGCGGGCATTGATACATACCCTATGTAACGGGGTATGTCGCGTGTGCGGGCCCCGGCCCTGCTACAAGCAATCAATATTGGCACGCGGCCACATCAGTCACCGGGATGAATGACTGCTTTGAGCAGAGACTGACGCAGGCTACAGCGAAGACAGAGTCGGCGTCACGGAAGACAGAGGTAGGACGGTGGGGAGGAGGCGGCAAGTTGAAAGTGGAAGTCGAACGGACTAGCAAACGCTACCATAACCGCCCATCGAGCCAGCAGCTGCCAAGGGCGAGCTCTCGGTCGGAACATGCGACGCCGTTGCGTGCGGGCAGTTAACACACTTGTACACGTACATCCACGTTCACCGCGTCCGTTACAAATGTTCACTGAAGCACACCTCTGTACGCATCCTTTTCTTCACGCTGGCATGCAAGATCTCGGACGGTGCTTCAGACAGAGCGGGGCCAGGCGGAAGCACCCGGGCAAAAAGAGAGAAGGACAGAACGCTGGTCGTGGCCAGCAAGGTTTTTCAGGCGGACGCTTGACCCGAAGGGGTAGCAGGGCCAGCATTCTTCAAGCAGATGCCAGCCAGCGTGCAAGGTCCTCTTCCAACGGGTAAGTGTGAACACGCAGTGCTGTGGGCAGCGCCGACCATGGAACGAGGCAGCGCGCAGATTCCTGAAAGCCCAAAAGAAGGGGGTCGTGACCGCGACTAAGGCTGTCAGCAAGGTCGTTGCGGAAGCCGGGAACCTCATCGAGATGCACTGATACGTACCTTTGCTGCCATGGCTCGGGCGCTTACAAATTCTGGCTTTGGCGCAACCGCCCGATTGCGGCCGCTTGTTTCGTGCGCCCGCACATTTTTCTTTTTGCCGGGCGCGGCGCGCGGAGCGGCGCGGTAACCGCTTGAGAAGAAGCGCCCAAGCCTCCAAGCGCTAAACTTGCCAAGCACACATCGAGACATCATTTCTGCGAGATACCCAGGCGCTCGTCGTCGTCGACAAACTGCACTGGGATTCGCTGGCATCCAGTTCCCTGTCACTGTCCGCCAACAATCCCACCCCAGCATCAGGAGCAAGCCGCTTTTTGGGCTGCTCGCACTGCTGTTCGACTTTCAAATATTCGGCCAGCGTTGACCAAGAAGCACGCCCAGGTCGTGACGCTCCTTCTTTCGAAGTGAGCCGACGACTTGAAACATGGCGCTGCCGGACATCCGGAAGGAGCCATCGAAAAGGGGGCCATCCTCGACGCCCAGCTCGTTAACAGTCAAAGCAGCTAAAGAACCCTACCAACTTAAGGTCATGGAAGCAGTGGTGTGTGTGGTGTGTGTGGTGTGTTTGGTGTGTGTGTTGTGTGTGGTGTGTGTGGTGTGTGTGGTGTGTGTGGTGTGTGTGGTGTGTGTGGTGGGTGTGGTGTGTGTGGTGGGTGTGGTGTGTGTGGTGTGTGTGGTGTGTGTGGTGTGTGTGTGGTGTGTGTGTGGCGTGTATGTGGTGTGTGTGGGGTGTGTGTGGTGTGCGGTGGGGTGTGTGTGGGGTGTGTGGGGTGTGTGTGGGTTGTGTGGGGTGTGTGGGGTGTGTGGGGTGTGTGTGGTGTGCGTGGCGTGTGTGGTGTGTGTGGTGTGTCTTGTGTGTGGTGGAGTGTGTGGTGTGCGTGGTGTGTGCGGTGTGAGTGTGGTGTGTGTGGTGTGTGTGTGTGTGTGTCAGCCGAAGTCTGGCACTGACGATGCGCCCACAACGAGCTCGGGGAGGAATAGTGCTGGTTGTAGGCCGTAGGGCTCCGACCGACGACCCTCCCACCTCTTGTCAGTCCAGCGCTGCTGACCCCAGCGCTGCTCGCCTTTCTTGCCCTTGCCACGGCCCTTGCTCTTGTCCTACCACACTTTTCACTCACAAGCGAAAGACGTGCTTCGGAGGCTCGTGGCCTTGAGCCTTGAGCAAAGGCTCCGCTTGAGCCAAAGAACGAACGCGGCTTCAAACACTCACTGCAGGCTTCCAGTCAAAGGCAAGAAACCGCAAACACATTCTAGCCGTACAAAGCTCTCAGCAGACCTGCACTACCAGCTGTCTACAGTTGCCTGCACTTGCCTACGGGCAAAAGGCACTTCACCTCGAAGAAAAAACAGTTGTCCTACACACTTGGGCTTCGAAAATGAACGGACAACGTTCGAACGACAAACGAACGACTTTCACCACAGCTCAAACACTATGCACATGCACACCACACCTACTCTGAGCTTTAAATCACCATCAGGACATGCTCAAGCAATGTCAGGCAATTCCAGACCGTAGATCTGGCGGCACACCCTCTAAATTTGGGTTTGAATTTTAGCTTCGGGCGAGTTAACGCGGTCAATGACCATACGCCACAGAACCTGAATGCACATGCAAAGTTAGACCTCACCCCCATTAAAGGGAATGAGACAGGGGGTCACCAGAATTCTAACTGGGCCACACCCTGCTGTACCATTGCCATATCTCCTCAACGCGAAAGGAGGTCATGGTCTCCGCGAAACTTCAGCTGCTCACTGTCAGCTGCACTTTCACAGACCACTGGCAGCAAAGTTCTCGTTCTTACTAACTGGGGCAAAGCGGGGGTCCTGCAGATGCCGGCCAGAGCCGTGGAAGCGAGCAGGCCGGAGCCACCTACCTGGTTGGAGAGAGTCATCCCGAGTCAGACATACTGTACAAGTTGCTAGCAGGGGACCAGACCACGGGCCCAGTGATCAGACGAACCATACCACCTTCCGCAGCTCCGGCTTTCACCTCAAAACCCGACTCAACAACCCTTGCTTGTTGTCAAAGGTGGGCCATGCATGGATGGTTTATCCATTGCTTTCCTCTACGGTCTTCAACACCCGCTTGAGGGGATCATTCAGCAACGAAGCCATCAGCCCGTAGACAATTCGTGCTCGGTCCATCTCAACATCTGTCAGATCTGTCACGGCCACAGAATTTTTGGGATTGTCACGAAGGCGCTTGAAGTCGAGTTTGAAAGACTTGTCTAGTGTCTAGTCTAGTGTGCTTAAGTACTGCTCAAACTCCCACGACCAACTAGGCCAGCGGACAAGTTCCTCTTCCCTCGTCTTTCCCACGAACCCAACAGGGTGCTTCAGAACTTTGCTCAAATCTTTGGCTGCAAGACCTGTTGGGCTCGTAGGAGGGCTCGGGCCTGCACTTGCTGCAGTCTGCGCTGCAGCCTGAACCTGCTGCTGCTGATTTTGCAACAGCTGCGTCAGCACTTGTTGGTTCTGCTGCATCGCACCAAGAATCTCAAGCAACCTCGTTTCATTGGCCTGCGTGGAACCTGAAGGTGAAGCAACGGGCCCCAGAGTAGGGCTCTGCTGCGGACTACCATTTGGGCTGATTTGAGGTCCCGACACGGCGTCCACAAGAAATCAAGGATCAAGGTCAATGCAAACAGATTCAGCTCCTGGCTTGAGCGCTCGGAAACGCTTTCGGGGTGGTCCAATGTCTGATGGCTCAGACCGCACGATGCTGATATCCGACAAGTCACTCTCAGATGGGGCTGCGTCTGTAAGCCAGTATGTCCTCTGTTAAAGAAGCCGCTGAGATCGATAGTGTAGCAGTGCTGAAGCAGACTGGGGAAATGAAGCATAAATGCCACGCTTGCCCACAATGCGTGGGTGTTTAAACGAGCCGGACGCAGGTCTCGATACCCCAGTTCGCCTATGAGAAAAGAAGCGTGAGTACAGTGTTCCTTTAAGAATGCTGCTCATGTGGATGTGGATTGAATATGAGACTTGCATTTTGTGATATATTCCCTTCATGCTATCTCATACAATTGAGCCTCAACATTTTGGATCTGCGTCAAGCTTTATAAGAATTCAGTCGAGCTTGCGCGACGTGAGTTTATAAAATTTGACGCGCAGCTTTCAATGAGAAAGCGGATCCAAAAGTGCACATGTGAGGGATGCGCGAGCGCGCATAGAATTCCAAGCAGGGCTTTTGATTTATGCGTTGTGCATAACATGGGATGTCAATTTCACAAGGGCCTTAGACAGAAAATTTTGGAAGACCAAAGTTGGAAAAGTCTTTCCAAAGAAATACATCTGCCATTAAAGCCGCTTTGTACACATGCCTCAAAAAAACGGCCAAAAAAATCACAACAGATCAGAATACCCCGACATGGGTGTGCTTCCCAACGGGGAAGGGAGGGTTGAAATAACTTTTTTTTTTTCTGCAAGTGCTTTAATTTTCAAATTGCAACCCTGCTCCCCTCTTTCGCGCCCTCTGCAAAGTCGGTGGCTTCCTAATGCTCCAACGAGAAATAAATCAGACTGTCCAACTTGCACCAGGCACAATGGCATTTTCGAGTGAGAAGGCTACAGAAGCTTGCCAACAACCAAGGCTTGCCGAGCAAAACCATGCTTGTAACAAGTCACACGTAGGCAAGGTTTTGGTGGAATTTTTGCGTATTTGGGAAGGGGCGGGACTCAAAGAGTTACATGGTTTTACAGCGCAGACTCATTGATTCCTGCGTTGACAAGTCCTGCTGATCATGTACATACCTTGTGACCGGCTCGTGCTCAAGGATTCTTGGCGCAAAGAATCACATAAAGATTTTGTCCCACCCGCCCGCCCGGAGGGAAATGAAGCATAAATGCCACGCTTGCCCACAATGCGTGGGTGTTTAAACGAGCCGGACGCAGGTCTCGATACCCCAGTTCGCCTATGAGAAAAGAAGCGTGAGTACAGTGTTCCTTTAAGAATGCCGCTCATGTGGATGTGGATTGAATATGAGAATTGCATTTTGTGATATATTCCCTTCATGCTATCTCATACAATTGAGCCTCAACATTTTGGATCTGCGTCAAGCTTGATAAAGCCACAGTTGCAAAGTAGATTGCCAAAAAAACAGACTCGGAAGCCGAAAATCGTAAAGTTGGACCTTTTTTTAAAACACTTATTATTAGTTCTTTAAAGAGGGTCCAACTTTACGATTTTCGGTTTCCGGGTCTTGTTTTTGGCAATCTATTGTAAAGTCGTGGAATCCCCACAGTTTCGTCGTATGCATAGAAGCTCGTGGTCTCGCGCGTTCACGCTCCAAAAGTGGCGGTTTTCGTGCAGCTTTTGCTTCGATGCATAACCGCTGTGTTATTTTGCCAAGAGTGGTGTTGTCTTGTTGAAGTGTAAACCGACAGGTTATGCCCGTAGCCGCAAAATCATAAAGTTGACAATCTGCTGTTCAATGTTGGCAGTGGACTGGGGTTTCGGTTGCATGGGTGGAGGTGGGAGCAAGTCGCAACCTGTCAAATCACTTTCCAACATTGAACAGCGAAATGTCAACTTTATGATCTGCCTGTCTCTAGAAAGCATGGATCTTTTTCTGACGACACACTTGTCGAGGCGATCAAAGAACAATGCTGCATCTGTCTCATCACTTAAGTTCAGTTTCAGGACCCAAAAAACACAAGAAACGTAGGACGCATCACGTGACCCCCACAGTACATCGCAAGCAGCTCCACAGCAAAAACTGAACTTTCAAAAAAATGCTTGGCCAGCGAATTGCAATAGCCGGGATCTTCAGCGGTGGTTCAGGTGGAAAACAGGAAGAATTGTCTGGGCGGTCATTGTCGCCTGCAGGCTCCAAACCCGCAGCCGGATCAAGAGTCGCCTCATCGGCGGCACCTACCGCCTTGGGCGGGGGTGCGTCGGCATGCATAGCGGACCCTGCCTCGGAGGGAGTTTATTGTGACGGCCTAGCCTTGTTTGGGCAGTCCTTTGCGGCATGCCCTCGGTGACAGTTTTTCACCGCACAAAGGTGAAGTCCTTGTTCACACCTTTGATTCTTCGCTGCATTTTCGCTGCACGGGCGCACTTCCCAAGCGAATAGTCAAAGCATAAGGCGTGTCCCTTCGGTGTGGCACTCACACAGCCCATGGCCAGCAGCTCGGCCGGGACGCGCCTTGCCCTTGCCCGGACCTTTCCCAGGCCTCTTCAAAGGGGGCCCCTTTTCCTCGTCTGCATTCCCAGAGCCTTCCGCGTGCACTGCAAGGGGGCGGAGATGGAGCATGGCAAGGAACTCGGCCAAAGACAAACGGTCTTGAAGGCTTCATCGCATGGGCGCTTCCCAGCCTTGACCTTATCCCTCAATTCTTTGAGCAATCCTAATGCCCCTCTGCAGATTTTCCACAACCTTATAGAAATTGAGCGCGCCGCATAAATCTGGTCAAGAACCCAAATGTATCAAAAACGATGTAAAATCGCTATTTCACTTTTTTGAGCCATGACTACTTTCATTGATTTCGAGCCCTTCAGAGACTGCGTCTCACCTTTTAGGGTTTAGGATACAGCACAATCGGCTTTGTGACTTTTTTCACATAGGATAAATGGGAGAGTCCATCTCGATCTTGCTCTGTGGCTCTTGATCAGACCTCTTGACTTTCAGGAAGCTGTTTAAGCCATACAGATCTTAAGACAGGGAATGTGGCTGAAGAATCACAGTCACTGAACAAAGTTCAGATAAAGCAGAACTTCACTTTCTTGACAGCCTTAACAGAAATGTAAAACAGGTGCTATCTGAAAGCACGCGCCAATGCCATCGGGGTAGTACGGCGCGATAAAGACCAGCAGTTCTAACCCGCGAGTGAAAGAGAAGGTGGCTTGAGCGAAACCAGCCTTACTATTGAACAGAAAGACAAAAACACACTAAAGGGCCAGTGGCGTAGTGATGGCCATGAAGTTAAGTCCTCAAAACCAACAGCATGCACTCACCATGCCTCAGCAGGTTCCCAACACTCGTAACGTACGAACGACGCGGACATGCACACGGAGTAAATAACTGCAAAGGTCTGTCCCTCAGAGCTTTACACGCACTGCTCTTCAAGGCTCTGGCAAGCTTAGTGCTTTTAACACTCATTACAGGGAACTGAACCAAACGTTATGCCATGCCAAAACAAGTTCTTGCCACGCCAAAACAAAGCTTGCTCAGACATGCAACTGCAGACACTCCAGAAGGTCTCTTGCCAACCCAACGTTTCTTTGGTTTGAATCTCTACTTGCTGGATCCGATTCCAGGTCCCCAGCGGAGGACAACGCCACCTCCAGATTGCCCAGTTTCTGTCTGCCACTGGCTCCAAGTGAATGCAGAGGCAACCTCACCCTGAAGAGGCGCACCTTGGCCGGCCTTTGTGAACTCTGAGCTGTTTTAGCTTAGTTGTTGCCTTGGTAGAGGCAAAGTGTTGCGACTTTCCCAAGCTCTATCCTCTGGAGGGCTACTTGCTGTTCTTTGGCTTTCTGAATCTGGAGGGCCGTCGGGCTTCAACACTTGAGGCCCGCCATTGAGGGTTCCCACTGACGCTCTGCCGGCGCACCTTCTCAAAGGAACTCTGGCCCTTTTGCAATTGTTTGGGCATGCTTGTAGGAAACCCAGCGATGGCAAAGTGGGAGGGTTGGACCTCCTGCCACTCTGGCTGTTAAGGTCGGCACTTAGCTTTCGGGAACTGGGGGCTCTGCGGTTTCCATGGAACTGCCCAGTCCACAGACAAGGCCGAGAGGAACTGCCTGCGCTTTTCCCAGCGGAGTGTGGCAAAAAGCGGCTTACCAAAGCAGAGAGGCGGGCTACACAGGGCAACGACAAAACAGATGGAACTACACTATTGTGTCTCTTTATTTTGCGAGACACGAGAAGGCATCAATGGCAGAGGTACTAGCCTCTTTGGTGGCATATGTTGGAACTGGAACATGGATCCCACTGAAATCCAAGACACTGCCTTGACCCAAGTGATGAAGGCAGAATAAGTGCTACTGGAGAAGCCACATGCAATCATGGGGCGGAATTGGTTTGGAGTAGTCAGCCGCCTCCCTCCCAGACCAGTGCAGTGGAGGGAAAGGCCCCAGGAGGATGCCTTCCGCGCTGCCCAGGGCACCCAAGGAACAGGCTAGGTGGCACAGAGCCAAGGTGCGACCCTCAAGAAGGACTAGATCACATGCTACACACTGCCCAGCAGTTTCTTGTAATGCAAGGCTCCCATGTTAATCTAGTGGTGGTTGGAGCCGGCTGGCAAAAGCCCAGCGCTTTTGTCGGCCCAAGCTGGAGTTGCCAGAAAGCGTTCTGGTTACGCCAAAGTTTTTTAAGCGTGACCTTGTGGAAGATGAGGCCCCGGACGAAAGCGACCACCCTGAGCCACCCCAGGAAGTAAACCCTGGAAAAGAAGCCTCCGAGAATCCTGGGAGATTCCCAAGAGCAGACAAGAAAGCAGCCCCAAAGGTTAAACCTTCCCCCTCCGACCTAACGATTTGGGTACAGAGATGACATGGCAAAAATATGGTTAACCTTCTACAAGACCAAACCAGTTCCTTCCAGGCAAAAACTTCATCAAGGCCCAAGAGGAGAAGATGCAGAAAGGTTCCCCAGCATGAAGCTGGTGCAGGATGGTCCTGCATGCAAACCGAAGGCAAGGACACCGACTGCCCTGGAGTGGGTGCATGACCTTCTCCAAAGCCAAGGTGGTGTGCCTGCAGAAAACCCACCTTACAGCCGACTCCGCCTTCACTGTCTCCATTGCACACAGACTGTGGTGCCTCTAGCAGTTTTGAAACACGCGTGGCATGCACCCCTTCTACCATTTTTCCTTGGTGCGTACACTGGTGTGCTGCCAGCACCTCCAAGGTTTTGCGGTTTTTTGTGTGCAGCAGTGGTTCGTACAGAACTTTCATGTCGATCATTGCCTCGATAAAACACATATCCATGTGTTTGAGCTCATGCACCAGCAGGCTTGCCAGCAAGGGAATGCTGGCATGATGGAGGTTTATCCACCTCCTAACCTTGCTTCTTAGAGCAGATCTTCCCATTGCCACTTGTGCCGCGAGCAAAGGCTCGGTTTTAGGGTAATAGAATATACTAGGGACTGTGCTTGGCGACCAAGCTTGGCGACCCCTGCAGGGGTGTGCCTGCAGGCCCGATCAGCCTAGATCGGGCCTGCGTGGTCTCGCTGAGCGCTCGACGGCGCCCACTCACCTCTAGAGTGAGAGGGGTGGTGGGCGGGTTTAGGGTTTAGGGTTTAGGGTTTAGGGTTTAGGGTTTAGGGTTTAGGGTTTAGGGTTTAGGGTTTAGGGTTTAGGGTTTAGGGTTTAGGGTTTAGGGTTTAGGGTTTAGGGTTTAGGGTTTAGGGTTTAGGGTAGAAGGGAAGCTCGCTGGTGCTAAAAGCACCCGGGCCGCTCGCTTGCGTTAGCATGTAGTCCCACCCCAACCACCCAAACTATTCTCATTTAGGGTTTAGGGTTCACCCCCCAAACCCCCCTCAAGGGGGGCTTTTTTGCTTTTTGCAGAGAAAGAGCAGGGCGGGGTCTCCCGAGCTTCATGGAGCCTGTCAGTGGCTCGTAGGCTTCTTGGAGCTTCCACGGAGTAAAATGGAAGGTGCCCAAAACCGTCAATTGCAATACCAAAAACCCACATTTTCGGGCTTGAAAGGGCAGCAAAAACGGTTGGGGGTAGCAGGGGCCTCGTTTTCGATGCTAAAACAGAACATTGCAGGCGAGTCCCAAGCAGGGAGGGGGTCCCAGAAGAATTCGGGAGGTTGCTACAAGGGTCGCAGGAAGGTTTCAGCGGGTTGGGGGGTCTCAGGACGGTTTGGCTTCTGGACGGGTCGCGATCAGTGGGGCCACAAAAAACTAGAAATGCAGCAATTTTGTGGACATTTTCAGGGTGGTTTTCAAGGTTTTTCAGAATTTTTCAGTGTGTTTATTGCTTTTCCGTGTTTTTCAAGGTGTTTCAGGGTTTGTAACCCTCGATTCTGATGAAGGGCCGCCCCCGCGACCATTTCACGGCCTAGTTTTGGTCAAGGGGGGGTTGTGTTTTTCAATTTTAAAGGCAAAATAGGCTTCTGAGACCCCCCCTTGCCTCAAACTCCGACCCCCCCTTGAGAGGGAAAGTTTGCCTCCAAAAAGACCCCAAATGAGGGGGACCCCAGGATCGGCCCGGGTCCCAGTTAAAAATGCGATTTTTTAATACTGAAATCGACGGCTCTGGGTGGTCTCTCGTTTTCTGGATTTTGACCAAAACCGAGCCTTCACCGGTTTCGGGATTTCAAGTTTTTCAAGGTTCTTCAGGTTTTTCAGACTTTTTCAGTGTTTTTTAAGGTTTTTCGATGTTATCAGGATATTTCAGAGTTTGTAACCCTCAATTCTGATGAAGGGCCGCCCCCGCGACCTTTTCACAGCCTAGTTTTGGTCAAGGGGGGGTTGTATTTTTCAATTTTAAAGGCAAAATAGTCTTCTGAGACCCCCCCTTGCCTCAAACTCCGACCCCCCCTTGAGAGGGAAAGTTTGCCTCCAAAAACACCCCAAATGAGGGGGACCCCAGGATCGGCCCGGGTCCCAGTTAAAAATGCGATTTTTTCGTACTGAAATCGACGGCTCTGGGTGGTCTCTCGTTTTCTAGATTTTTGACCAAGACCGAGCCTGGACCCCCCTGGGACGCCCCCCCCGAGACCCTTCTGGGACTTTGGGGACTTTCTCGGACCGTGGACCTATTGGGACCCCCCTGGGACCCCCAGGAGACCCTTCTGGAAGTCCTGGACCTCTGAAACCCCTAGGACGGTGGGGCCCCTGGCACCTTCCCAGGGGGTCGCAGGGGGGTCCCAGGGGGGTCCCAGGGGGGTTCCCAGGGTGCCCCCCAAAGAAAAATGACAGGCCCCAAAACAACGAATCGCTGCAGGAGCCCCCCTGGACCGGCCCCGGCAGGGGGGGGTCCCCGGAATCTGCCAGCCCGGGGCCCCAGACCCCCCCGGGGGGTACCCCCCTGACCCCCGTAAAAACAAAAGACATCAATGGTCGTAGGTTTGGGGTCCTTTTTATATTAGGGCTGACGCCCTAGGTCTGAGGCGTAGCCAGTCACTGCCGTCTCGTCTACCGGGAGGCTTTACCCTCCCTCACCGTTCTGCGGAGACGCTCGGTCGGGGACCTCGGTCGAAGCCTCGAGCGCCCATGCATATGGACAGCGGCGCTCTCGGCAGTTTAGGGTTTAGGGTTTAGGGTTTAGGGTTTAGGGTTTAGGGTTTAGGGTTTAGGGTTTAGGGTTTAGGGTTTAGGGTTTAGGGTTTAGGGTTTAGGGTTTAGGGTTTAGGGTTTAGGGTTTAGGGAGTAGGGTTTAGGGTTTAGGGTTTAGGGTTTAGGGTTTAGGGTTTAGGGTTTAGGGTTTAGGGTTTAGGGTTTAGGGTTTAGGGTTTAGGGTTTAGGGTTTAGGGTTTAGGGTTTAGGGTTTAGGGTTTAGGGTTTAGGGTGTATAGAAGGGAAGCTCGCTGGTGCTAAAAGCACCCTGGCCGCTCGCTTGCGTTAGCATGTAGTCCCACCCCAACCACCCAAACTATTCTCATTTAGGGTTTAGGGTTCACCCCCCAAACCCCCCTCAAGGGGGGCTTTCTTGCTTTTTACAGAGAAAGAGCAGGGCGGGGTCTCCCGAGCTTCATGGAGCCTGTCAGTGACTCGTAGGCTTCTTGGAGCTTTCACGGAGTAAAATGGAAGGTGCCCAAAACCATCAAGTGCAATACCAAAAACCCACATTTTCGGGCTTGAAAGGGCAGCAAAAACGGTCGGGGGTAGCAGGGCCTCGGCCGGCCCTGCTTTTTGAAATGGAAAACCGTCGATTTTCTTACGCGTCTGGGCAAATGAGACCCTGTCAGCTCAGGCCCCAGGAGGCCCCTCTGGGAGGCCGGAAATCGACGGCTCTGGGTGGTCTCTCGTTTTCTGGATTTTTGACCAAAACCGAGCCTTCACCGGCTTCGGGATTTCAAGTTTTTCAAGGTTCTTCAAGGTTTTTCAGCGTTTTTGTGTTTTTTTTATGGTTTTTATGTTTTTCAGGATATTTCAGAGTTTGTAACCCTCAATTCTGATGGAGGGCCGCCCCCGCGACCTTTTCACAGCCTAGTTTTGGTCAAGGGGGGGTTGTGTTTTTCAATTTTAAAGGCAAAATAGTCTTCTGAGACCCCCCCTAGCCTCAAACTCCGACCCCCCCTTGAAAGGGAAAGTTTGCCTCCAAAAACACCCCAAATGAGGGGGACCCCAGGATCGGCCCGGGTCCCAGTTAAAAATGCGATTTTTTAGTACTGAAATCGACGGCTCTGGGTGGTCTCTCGTTTTCTGGATTTTTGACCAAAACCGAGCGGGGTTTCAGGAGGTCCGGGAACCCTTGGGAGGGGGTGTCAGGGGGGTCTCAGGGGGGTCCCAAGGGGGTCCCGGGGGGGGGTCCCAGGTTGCAGTCGCAAGGGAGGTCGCCAAAAGGTTTTCAGGGGGTGCCAGGGTCCCAGGGCGGTCCCAGAGGGGTCCCAGGGGGGTCCCAGGGGGGTCCCAGGGGGGTCCCAGGGGGTCCCAGGGGGGTCCCAGAGGGGTCCGGGTCCCAGGGGGGTCCCAGGGGGGTCCCAGAAAGTGTCGCAACGATCGAGGCAAAATCGCTGCAGGAGCCCCCCTGGACCCCAGACCCCCCCGGGGGGTACCCCCCTGACCCCCGTAAAAAACACCAAAAGACATCAATGGTCGTAGGTTTGGGGTCCTAATTATAAGGGCTGACGCCCTAGGTCTGAGGCGTAGCCAGTCACTGCCGTCTCGTCTACCGGGAGGCTTTACCCTCCCTCACCGTTCTGTGGAGACGCTCGGTCGGGGACCTCGGTCGAAGCCTCGAGCGCCCATGCAAAAGGACAGCGGCGCTCTCGGCAGTTTAGGGTTTAGGGTTTAGGGTTTAGGGTTTAGGGTTTAGGGTTTAGGGTTTAGGGCTAGGGTTTAGGGGTTTAGGGTTTAGGGTGTAGGCTTTAGGGTGAGCCCCCAAGCACGTGCAGGTGCGCGGCAAGCTGGGCAGGCACAGCACGGAATCGCCAGGGCAGCGATCGGGCTCCTGGCCGCGGAGGGCTCCACTTAGCCTAGTGCTTGGGGTTTAGGGTTTAGGGTTTAGGGTTTAGGGTTTAGGGTTTAGGGTTTAGGGTTTAGGGTTTAGGGTTTAGGGTTTAGGGTGTCTCAATGAGTGGGCGCGCTGGTGCTAGAAGCACCCAGGCGCGCGCCCCGACTTGCATAAGCCCACCCCCGCTGGCGCTCCACCCTCGCCTTAACCTTTACGGGTTTAGGGTTCTTTTTGAACTCTGATCGTGCTTTTGTTATTTTTCTCTTGTCCATTGGCTGGGTTAAAAGCTCGGCATCGATGCAGATCAACTACCCTGAAGTTGCAGCCCTTAGGCATTGCAAGGGAGATATCTATCAATCGAGGGCTGCTGGAGGTTTGGGCTTGGGCTGGCTGCCGCCTTCGCCCTCGGCGATGCTGCGTGCTGGGCGGGGGTTTGGAAAACTTGCTTGGAAGGGCGTGAAATCAAAGGTTTGGGCTTTCGCCATTTCTAATGTTGGGCTTAGATGTCCATCATTCGAGGGCTTCTGGGAGGGCCAAAAAGTCAAAGGTTTGGGATTGGGTTGGCTGCCGCCTTCGTCCTTGGTGATGCTGCGTCTTGCTTGACCCCCTCATTTGGGGTGTTTTTGGCTGGAATCAGTGAAGGCTCGGTTTTGAGCAAAAATGCAGAAAACGAGAGCCCACCCAGAACCGTCGCTTGAGTTCTAAAATGGGGCCCGGGCCGATGCTGGGGTCCCCCTCATTGGGGTGTTTTTGGGGGCAAACTTTCCCCTTCAAGGGGGTCGCTTCCAAAATAAGAAAAGGTCGCCGGGGTCCGGTGACCCTTTGAAGGTCCCTTAGAAAAGCTCTTGAAGAGCCAAGGCAAGGGGCCCTGTCAGGCAGGGGCCTCCCAGGCAGGGGTCTTAGGCAGAGACAGGGCTCCCAGGCAGTCCAGGCCTTCCAGGGGCCTCCCAGGGGCCTCCCAAACAAAAGCCTATATTCTGAGCCATGAATTATGCAAGGGCCTCCCAGGCAGGGGCCTCCTCGGCAGGGGCCCATCCATGATTCCCAGACAGGGGTTTTAGACAGGCCTCCCACGCAGCAGGGCCTCCAGGCAGGGGCTTCCAGGGGCCTCCCAGGCAGGCCTCCCAGGCTCCCAAGCAAGGGCCTCCCAGGCAGGGCCTCCAGGCAGGGGTCTTCCAGACAGAGGCTGGAGGCAGCACCCTCAGGCAGGGGCCTCCCACGCAGAGCCTCGGCCTCCCAGGCAGGGGCCTCCCAGGCAGGCCTCCCAACTCCCAGGCAAGGGCCTCCCACGCCTTCCAGGCAGGGGCCTCCCAGGCAGGGCCTCCCATCCCAGGCAGGGGCCTCCCAGGCAGGGGCCTCCCAGGCAGGGCCTTCCAGGGCCTGCCAGGCAGGGGCCTCCGGCACGGGCAGGAGGTTGCGATGTTTTGCCCGAAGGTTTGGGGTATCTCATTCTAGGGCGACCTGACGGGTTTCTCGTCAGCGACCTGCCGGGTCCACCACGCAGCCCGCAGCTGCCTGCGGGACTGGAGCTCCGTCGCCCGCCGGAGGGCTTCTGGCTCCGGAGCGGCCTCGCCTGCCGGCTTCGGCGCGTTCGCCCTGCTCGACGGCCCCGGGCTCACTCAGTTTAGGGTTTAGGGTTTAGGGTTTAGGGTTTAAGGGTTTAGGTTTAGGGTTTAGGGTTTTTAGGGTTTAGGTTTAGGTTTTAGGGTTTGGGTTAGGGTTTAGGGTTAGGGTTTAGGGTTTAGGGGTTTAGGTTTTAGGGTTTTGGGTTTAGGGTTTAGGGTTTAGGGTTTAGGGTTTAGGGTTTAGGGTTTAGGGTTTAGGTTTAGGGTTTAGGGTTTTTAGGGTTTAGGGTTAGGGTTTAGGGTTTAGGGTTTAGGGTTTAGGGTTTTAGGTTTTTAGGGTTTAGGGTTTAGGGTTTAGGTTTAGGGTTTTTAGGGTTTAGGGTTTAGGGTTTAGATAGAAGGAAGCTCGCTGGTGCTAAAAGCACCCGGGCCGCTCGCTTGCGTTAGCATGTAGTCCCACCCCAACCACCCAAACTATTCTCATTTAGGGTTTAGGGTTCACCCCCCAAACCCCCCTCAAGGGGGGCTTTCTTGCTTTTGACAGAGAAAGAGCAGGGTGGGGCCTCCCGAGCTTTGTGGAGCCTGTCAGCGGCTCGTAGGCTTCTTGGAGCTTTCACGGAACTGGAGGGGTGCCCAAAACCGTCAAATGTTCAGTGCGGGTCTTGGCAAACCCCGACCCACGCAGCCCAAAACGCTGGGGGGAAGCAGGGGCCTTGGCCGGCCCCTGCTTACGCGTCGAAATCAAGACCCAGGCTGAGGGGGGTCCAGAAAGGCGGTCGCCGGGGGGTCCCAAGAAGTCTGCTAGGCGGTCCGGCAAACGCAGCACTCTGCCACGAAGAAGGTCAGTTTAGGGGTCCAGGGAGGTCCCTGAGGGCCCAGGGGGGTCCCAGCAGGTCAGGAGGGGGGTCCCAGGAGGGGGGTCCCAGGGTTCCAGAAGTCCCAGGGGGTCCCAGAAAGGGGTTCCAGAGGCGGGGTCCCAGGAGGCTCGCAAAGGGTCCAAAAGGGGCGTCCTACAGGGGACAGTGGGTCTGAGGAGGTCGAAGGGGGCTCCCAGGGGGGTCCCAGGGAGGTCCCAGGGGCGTCCCAGGGGGTCCCAGGGGGGTCCCAGGGGGGTCCCAGCGGGCCCAGGCATTCCCAGGCGCAGGTTCCGTTTCAGGGTGTCACCAAAAAAGCGTTTTTTTGCAGGTTGCCCCCTACACCAGCCCAGAAGGAGGGGGGGTCCCCGGAATCTGCCAGCCCGGGCCCCAGACCCCCCGGGGGGTACCCCCCTGACCCCCGTGAAAAACACTAAAAGACATCAATGGTCGTAGGTTTGGGGTCCTAATTATATTAGGGCTGACGCCCTAGGTCTGAGGCGTAGCCAGTCACTGCCGTCTCGTCTACCGGGAGGCTTTACCCTCCCTCACCGTTCTGTGGAGACGCTCGGTCGGGGACCTCGGTCGAAGCCTCGAGCGCCCATGCATATGGACAGCGGCGCTCTCGGCAGTTTAGGGTTTAGGGTTTAGGGTTTAGGGTTTAGGGTTTAGGGTTTAGGGTTTAGGGTTTAGGGTTTAGGGTTTAGGGTTTAGGGTTTAGGGTTTAGGGTTTAGGGTTAGGTTTAGGGTTTAGGGTTTAGGGTTTAGGGTTTAGGGTTTAGGGTTTAGGGTTTAGGGTTTAGGGTTTAGGGTGTATAGAAGGGAAGCTCGCTGGTGCTAAAAGCACCCGGGCCGCTCGCTTGCGTTAGTTAGCATGTAGTCCCACCCCAACCACCCAAACTATTCTCATTTAGGGTTTAGGGTTCACCCCCCAAACCCCCCTCAAGGGGGGCTTTCTTGCTTTTTACAGAGAAAGAGCAGGGCGGGGTCTCCCGAGCTTCATGGAGCCTGTCAGTGACTCGTAGGCTTCTTGGAGCTTTCACGGAGTAAAATGGAAGGTGCCCAAAACCATCAATTGCAATACCAAGAACCCACATTTTCGGGCTTGAAAGGGCAGCAAAAACGGTCGGGAGTAGCAGGGCCTCGGCCGGCCCTGCTTTTTGAAATGGAAAACCGTCGATTTTCTTACGCGTCTGGGCAAATGAGACCCTGTCAGCTCAGGCCCCAGGAGGCCACTCTGGGAGGCCGGAAATCGACGGCTCTGGGTGGTCTCTCGTTTTCTGGATTTTTGACCAAAACCGAGCCTTCACCGGCTTCGGGATTTCAAGTTTTTCAAGGTTCTTCAAGGTTTTTCAGCGTTTTTATGTTTTTTTATGGTTTTTATGTTTTTCAGGATATTTCAGAGTTTGTAACCCTCAATTCTGATGGAGGGCCGCCCCCGCGACCTTTTCACAGCCTAGTTTTGGTCAAGGGGGGGTTGTGTTTTTCAATTTTAAAGGCAAAATAGTCTTCTGAGACCCCCCCTAGCCTCAAACTCCGACCCCCTTGAAAGGGAAAGTTTGCCTCCAAAAACACCCCAAATGAGGGGGACCCCAGGATCGGCCCGGGTCCCAGTTAAAAATGCGATTTTTTAAAAACGTCTCTCGTTTTCCAAAACCGAGCGGGGTTTCAGGAGGTCCGGGAACCCTTGGGAGGGGGTGTCAGGGGGGTCTCAGGGGGGTCCCAAGGGGGTCCCGGGGGGGGGGTCCCAAATTCCAGTCGCAAGGGAGGTCCCCAAAAGGTTTTGAAGGGGGTCCCAGGGGGTCCCAGGGCGGTCCCAGGGGGGTCCCAGGGGGGTCCCAGAAAAGTCCCAGGGGGGTCCCAGGGGGTCCCAGAAGGGCCCAGAAAGTGGGGCCTTTCAGGGGCCTTCCAGAGGCCTCCCAGGGGCCTCCCAGGGGCCTCCCAGGGGCCTCCCAGGGGCCTCCCGCCCCCCAGAGGCCTTTTAGGCCTCCCAAAGGCCTCCCAGAGGCCTCCCAGAGGCCTCCCAAAAGCCTCCCAGGGGCCTCCCAGGGCCTTGCAGGGGCATGCCAGGGGCCTCCCAGGGGCCTCCCAGAAACCTCTCAGGGGCCTCGCAGGGGCCTTCCAGGGCTGAAACCGAAAAACCCGATTTTTGAGCAGTGGCCCAGGCTGAGCCCGAAAAAGGGCCTCTGGTCCAGCAACGAAGGCCGCAGTCGGCACCGCCCCCAGAGGGGCCCCGGAGGCCTCCAGGGGGGCCCCAGGCCAGGTTAGAAAAACACCGTTCTTGGAACCACTCTTGCTGCTCCAACCTTCCGGAGGGACTCCTCCTCTGATACATGGGATGGCACCCACTTCATTTTGAGGCAGTCAGCGTTGGTGGTTTGCAGCTTCCACCAAATGTCTCCGTAAGTTCTCGGGCTGCGAACTCGTTTCGGGACACCTAGACAGTCCAATGTCGAGGTCCAAGGCGAGGTCAGATACCTGACCATTCTTGCTCGGGGTGGCTCGAGGGTAATACCCTTGACCGGGAACGATGCCCACCACTTTGAGTGGGAGCTTTTTGCGCTGGCTCTCGATTCCTGGCCCCAGGTCTGCCGAAGGTTCACCCTCCAGGTCGAGGTTCCTGGGCTCCCAGCCCAGGACCTCCGGGCCTTTGCCGTCGAGCGGATGGTGGCCCCATCCGCCCGACGCCGGACGGTTCATTCCTCCAGATGTGCATTATGATGTGCTTCTGGTGTGGACTTCGCCTTCCGGAGGGGTACCTCCATCCCCCAAGGGGAGCATAACTGGGGGTACTTGGGAATGGCCAAGTACCACCGGTTAACGTCCCTGGACGTAGCCAACTGGGGCACGAGGGAACACTATGGTTTCCCCAGCCAAACCCGGCTCGTCTCGTTCTTCCGGTGGTTTGACCAAGACTCCCCCACCCTTAGCAGCAAAGTCAAGAGGTGGGTCAGCCTCCACCATGCCAGCATCCCCATGCTGGCAAGCCTGTGTTGCTGTGGGAGTTAAAGAACATGGACATGGTGTTTGTCGAGGCTCTCATCGACATGAAAGTCCTGTATGAGTTGCCGTCGCCAGACTCTGGGCTAGCACGACCCCTCGGCAACATCATGGAAGAGCCTCGCTGGGAGTTGGTTCCACTGAGGGAACCACCAGCTGATGCAGCCTAGGAGGTTGCATCCTCCCAGCGAGGATAGCACAGAGGTATCATCCTCGCTACCGGAGCGGAACCCTGACCGCCTCCCTCTGACAGCCTGCACAAAGTGCAGCCTTGAGGGACCTTTTGTCAGGAGGTTCCTAACCTCTCTTGAGGTACCAGCCTCTGGTAGCATCCCGAAGAGGATAAAGCTGAGGTTCATCCTCGCTGCCAGAGAACACCCCTGGCCCCTCCTCTCACGGTTTGCAACCCCTGCACCAGCAACCTGAGGAGCTTTTGCAGGGGTTCATTCCTCTCATTGAGGTACAACCTCTGGTAGCATCTCAAAGAGGATGGTAGCTTAGGAGGAGGTGGTTCCTCCCCTGTGCTTTAGGGCCAAGAGGGCCATCAGTAGTGCCAGTACAGAGGCACGGTTTTCACAACCCAAACACCAAGAAGGTGGATCGCATTTGTTCGTTCAACTCGAAAAAAAATTCTGTTTCGCAAAAACTTTCAGTTGCATGCAGTTTTAAAAAGGATCCCAGGTGCAAGGCGCAGTTTAAGTCCGAGCCAACCAATGTCATCCGCAGCCTCTTTCAGCAGGTGCAAGGGACAGCCCAAGTTGCAGCAGACCCCCTGTGCAAAATCCCTGAAGGCACCAGCAGCTGAAGCAACCTAGGAGGTTGCATCCTCCCAGTGAGGATAAAGTGAAGGTCATCCTCGCTACCAGAAACCACCCCTGACCGATCCCCTCTAACAGCCTGCACCAGCGGCCTTGAGGGAACTTCTTGTCAGGAGGTTTAATCCTCTCATGAGGTATCACCCTCTGGTAGCATCCCAACGAGGATGATGGAGTCGAGGTTCATCCTCGCTGCCAGAGAACACACCCCTGGCCGATTTCCTCTCACAGTTTGCACACAGTGCACCAGAAACCTTGAATGTTTTGCCAGGAGGTTCATTCCTCTCATGAGGTTTAACCTGAGAAGGTGTTTTCCTCCCCCTGTACTATAGGGCTAAGAGGGCCATCAGATGTGCCGGTACAGAGGCACGGTTTTCACAACCCAAACACCAAGAGGGTGGATTGCATTTGTTCGCTCAACTCGGAAAAAAAAATTGAACCCAGGTTCCCCGTAGCCATTTTGGCTCAAGTGAGAAGGCAAGCGGTAGGCAGTTTTCAGGTAGGGTAGCTGCCTAGATGCCATGGAGCCCACCCCTAAGAGGGATAGCCTGGCTATCATAACCTCACAATTGAGCCGAGAGGGAAGGTGCATCCTTCGACTGGAGCGAACTTCCAGGGCAGACACTTCCGCGATGCCCAGTCCCTGGAGCAGAGTTTCAGCGAGTGTGCCAAACAGGATGCCTTCTGTGGGGAACGTGATGCAGTGGCCAGCAGGCCAAAGCACATGCCCCCTTCTGGAAGCCTGCTACATTGTCTGTGGCTTGTAACGGGCTATCGCCTACACTGGCTGCTAACGAGTTCAACAATTGGCTTGAAGTGTGAGATCGATCTGGCGGGCTCTTTCGTGACTCACACAGCCAGAGGTTTTATCCTCTTTGAGATAAGTGGTGTAAGGCCCTCCTGACCTTGTCATGCTGGGGTATGCCCAGTCCCACCAAGCTTAGTGTCAGGAGTTTTAGTTTGTCCACCTTGGCCTTCCCTAGGACTCATCTACAGTAAATCCACACTGGCGGCAGTGCTTGAGAGTGGGATCGCAAGATGCGGGCTTCTCTTTTTCCTGGCCCCGGAATGTCTTTTTTCCGACCCCGCGACCTTTTTCAACCCCGGAAAGTCTTTTTCTTGGCCTCGGTCTTTTTCCAGGCCTCGTTACGGGGCCCAAAAAAAAACAAATGTCTTTTTGACGACCCTGTTCGCAGCCGTCAAAGAAGGAACGACCGTCTTTTTCTCAACCCCGCAGCGTCTTGTGACCGACCCCGCTTCTTTTTCCGGACCCCGGAGTGTCTTTTTTTCAGCCTTTGCCGAACACACAGAGCTTCAAAAAGGAAGTGTAAAATGTTGCTGTAGCATTGCAAGCGAACAGGTGCAGTTCACAACTCTAAACTCTAAACCCTAAATCCCAAAACCCTAAACTCTGAATCCCTAAACCCCAAACTTTAAAACCTTAACCCCCAAAGCTCCAAACGCAAAAGTTAAAGTTCGACCCCCCCTTAAACCCCCCCTAAGCCCTCCCAAGCCCCCCTTAAGCTCCCCCTTAAGCCCCCCTTAAGCCCCCCCTTAAGCCCCCCCTGAAGCCCCCCCTGAAGCCCCTTCAGGATAACAAGAAACTAAGGGGGGTGGAATTTAAAATTCTCGCCTCTTCTCTTCTTCCATTTAGCCCTCCTTCACGCTCCCTTTAAGCAATGACCTTTTTTCGGGGGAGGCAAAGGGTCAAACCCTTTAAGCCCCCCCCTCAGCTCCCCCTTAAGCCCACCTGAAGCCTCCCTTAAGCCCCTTAACTCCCCCTTAGAAGCGCCTTCAAAGGGTCTGGCTCCAAAGCCCCCCTTAAACCCCTTAAGCCTCGCAAGAAAAGAGCCTGCAAACATTGGAAAATTGCAAACACACCTGTGTGTGCCTTGCGGCGCGAGGGGGGTGGAATTTTAAAAAAACTCCCTTCTCTCTCTTCTTGAAGGGAAGTTAATGTTTAGCGTCTCACTTCTCTGGAGGCCCTCCTTGTTGTAAGCCGGGAGGTTTGCTTCAAAGCATAGGAATGCTTGTTAAGCCCATAATGCAAGCATCGTGTTTGCAAATGGGGGGGGCTGCGCCCCCCCCAACCCCCCCGCTTTTTTAAGCCGGGCAAGATTGACATGTATGTTTAGAGTCTCACTTCTCTGGTTTCGCATAGTGAAATCCAAAAAACAAATACAAAAACATAACAAGATTCGAGGGGGGTGGAATTTAGAACAAATTCCCTTCTCTCTCTTCTTAAAGGGAAGTTAATGTTTAGAGTCTCACTTCTCTGGTTTCGAAAAAAGAAGTCCAAAAAACAAAACAAGATTCGAGGGGGGTGGAATTTAGAATAAATCCCTCTCTCTCATCTTCAAGATAAATTACTGTTTAGAGTCTCACTTCTCTGGCCTCGAATAATGAAACCAAAAAACAACAAGGTTTCAGGGGGGTGGAATTTAGAATAAATCCCTTCTCTCTTTTCTTAAAGAATAAAATTAAACCAAAAGGGCGTCTCAACACCTTCAACACCCTTTAAGCTCCACTCCTGAAGCCCCCCCCCTTTAAGCCCCCCTTTAAGCCCTTAAGCCCCCCCCTTAAACCCCCCCCTAAGCCCCCCCTTTAAGCCCCCCCTTAAGCCCCCCCCCCTTAAGCCCCCCTTAAGCCCCCCCCTTAAGCCCCCCTTAAGCCCCCCTTAAGCTCCCCCTTAAGCCCCCCTTAAGCCCCCCCTTAAGCCCCCCCTGAAGCCCCCCCTGAAGCCCCTTCAGGACTAAGGGGGTGGAATTTAAAATTCTCGACTCTTCTCTTCTTCCATTTAGCCCTCCTTCACGCTCCCTTTAAGCAATGACCTTTTTTCGGGGGAGGCAAAGGGTCAAACCCTTTAAGCCCCCCCCCTCAGCTCCCCCTTAAGCCCACCTGAAGCCTCCCTTAAGCCCCTTAACTCCCCCTTAGAAGCGCCTTCAAAGGGTCTGGCTCCAAAGCCCCCCTTAAACCCCTTAAGCCTCGCAAGAAAAGAGCCTGCAAACATTGGTAAATTGCAAACACACCTGTGTGTGCCTTGCGGCGCGAGGGTGGTGGAATTTTAAAAAAATTCCCTTCTCTCTCTTCTTGAAGGGAAGTTAATGTTTAGCGTCTCACTTCTCTGGTTTCGAAAAATGAAATCCAAAAAACAAAACAAGATTCGAGGGGGGGGAATTTAGAAGAAACCCCCTCTCTCATCTTCAAGATAAATTACTGTTTAGAGTCTCACTTCTCTGGCCTTGAAGAATGAAAAGGTTTCAGAGGGGTGGAATTTAGAATAAATCCCTTCTCTCTTTTCTTAAAGAATAAAATTAAACCAAAAGGGCGTCTCAACACCTTCAACACCCTTTAAGCTCCTCTCCTGAAGCCACTTAAACCCCCCCTTAAGCTCCCCCTTAAGCCCCCCCCTTAAGCCCCCCCTTAAGCCCCCCCTGAAGCCCCCCCTGATAAGGTGGTGGAATTTAAAATTCTCGACTCTTCTCTTCTTCCATTTAGCCCTCCTTCACGCTCCCTTTAAGCAATGACTTTTTTCGGGGGAGGCAAAGGGCCCCCCCTGAAGCCCCCCTTAAGCCCCCCTTAAGCTCCCCCTTAAGCCCCCCTTAAGCCCCCCCTTAAGCCCCCCCTGAAGCCCCCCCTGAAGCCCCTTCAGGATAACAAGAAACTAAGGGGGTGGAATTTAAAATTCTCGACTCTTCTCTTCTTCCATTTAGCCCTCCTTCACGCTCCCTTTAAGCAATGACCTTTTTTCGGGGGAGGCAAAGGGTCAAACCCTTTAAGCCCCCCCCCTCAGCTCCCCCTTAAGCCCACCTGAAGCCTCCGGTCTGGCTCCAAAGCCCCCCTTAAACCCCTTAAGCCTCGCAAGAAAAGAGCCTGCAAACATTGGAAAATTGCAAACACACCTGTGTGTGCCTTGCGGCGCGAGGGGGGTGGAATTTTATAAAAACTCCCTTCTCTCTCTTCTTGAAGGGAAGTTAATGTTTAGCGTCTCACTTCTCTGGAGGCCCTCCTTGTTGTAAGCCGGGAGGTTTGCTTCAAAGCATAGGAATGCTTGTTAAGCCCATAATGCAAGCATCGTGTTTGCAAATGGGGGGGGCTGCGCCCCCCCCAACCCCCCCGCTTTTTTAAAGCCGGGCAAGATTGAAATGTATGTTTAGAGTCTCACTTCTCTGGTTTCGAATAGTGAAATCAAAAAAACAAATACAAAAACATAACAAGATTCGAGGGGGGTGGAATTTAGAATAAATTCCCTTCTCTCTCTTCTTAAAGGGAAGTTAATGTTTAGAGTCTCACTTCTCTGGTTTCGAAAAAAGAAGTCCAAAAAACAAAACAAGATTCGAGGGGGGTGGAATTTAGAATAAATCCTTCCCTCTCATCTTCAAGATAAATTACTGTTTAGAGTCTCACTTCTCTGGCCTCGAATAATGAAACCAAAAAACAACAAGGTTTCAGGGGGGTGGAATTTAGAATAAATCCCTTCTCTCTTTTCTTAAAGAATAAAATTAAACCAAAAGGGCGTCTCAACACCTTCAACACCCTTTAAGCTCCACTCCTGAAGCCCCCCCCCTTTAAGCCCCCCTTTAAGCCCTTAAGCCCCCCCCTTAAACCCCCCCCTAAGCCCCCCCTTTAAGCCCCCCCTTAAGCCCCCCCCCCTTAAGCCCCCCTTAAGCCCCCCCCTTAAGCCCCCCTTAAGCCCCCCTTAAGCTCCCCCTTAAGCCCCCCTTAAGCCCCCCCTTAAGCCCCCCCTGAAGCCCCCCCTGAAGCCCCTTCAGGACTAAGGGGGTGGAATTTAAAATTCTCGACTCTTCTCTTCTTCCATTTAGCCCTCCTTCACGCTCCCTTTAAGCAATGACCTTTTTTCGGGGGAGGCAAAGGGTCAAACCCTTTAAGCCCCCCCCCTCAGCTCCCCCTTAAGCCCACCTGAAGCCTCCCTTAAGCCCCTTAACTCCCCCTTAGAAGCGCCTTCAAAGGGTCTGGCTCCAAAGCCCCCCTTAAACCCCTTAAGCCTCGCAAGAAAAGAGCCTGCAAACATTGGTAAATTGCAAACACACCTGTGTGTGCCTTGCGGCGCGAGGGGGGGTGGAATTTTAAAAAAATTCCCTTCTCTCTCTTCTTGAAGGGAAGTTAATGTTTAGCGTCTCACTTCTCTGGTTTCGAAAAATGAAATCCAAAAAACAAAACAAGATTCGAGGGGGGGGAATTTAGAAGAAAACCCCTCTCTCATCTTCAAGATAAATTACTGTTTAGAGTCTCACTTCTCTGGCCTTGAAGAATGAAAAGGTTTCAGAGGGGTGGACTTTAGAATAAATCCCTTCTCTCTTTTCTTAAAGAATAAAATTAAACCAAAAGGGCGTCTCAACACCTTCAACACCCTTTAAGCTCCTCTCCTGAAGCCACTTAAACCCCCCCTTAAGCTCCCCCTTAAGCCCCCCCCTTAAGCTCCCCCTTAAGCCCCCCCTGAAGCCCCCTCTGATAAGGTGGTGGAATTTAAAATTCTCGACTCTTCTCTTCTTCCATTTAGCCCTCCTTCACGCTCCCTTTAAGCAATGACTTTTTTTCGGGGAAGGCAAAGGGTCAAACCCTTTAAGCCCCCCCCTCAGCTCCCCCTTAAGCCCACCTGAAGCCTCCCTTAAGCCCCTTAACTCCCCCTTAGAAGCGCCTTCAAAGGGTCTGGCTCCAAAGCCCCCCTTAAACCCCTTAAGCCTCGCAAGAAAAGAGCCTGTAAACTTGGTAAATTGCAAACACATCTGTGTGTGCCTTGCGGCGCGAGGGGGGTGGAATTTTAAAAAAATTCCCTTCTCTCTCTTCTTGAAGGGAATGTTTGGCCGTCTCACTTCTCTGGTTTCGAAAAATGAAATCCAAAAAACAAAACAAGATTCGAGGGGGGGGAATTTAGAAGAAACCCCCTCTCTCATCTTCAAGATAAATTGCTGTTTAGGTTTCAGAGGGGTGGAATTTTGAATAAATTCCTTCTCTCTTTTCTTCAAAAACAAAATTAATCCCCTTGGTTGCGGTCTGCCTTGAATGCAAACATGGTAAATACAACACCGTGTGCGTCTGGAAATACTTTTCTTTCAGGTGCAGAAGCAACTTGATCTGAAGTCACAAGTGCTTGTCAAAAGCGGCATCATGTCGCAGAGCTTCAAAAAAACAAACAACATCTCTTTCAAAAGTTTTCAAAACAGAAAGTCTCAGACGACTGACGGCACAAGTGCTTGCTAAAGCGGCACAAGTGCTCGTCAAAGAGCTTGCGGCGGCACAAGTGCTGCTGAAGCGGCACAAGCACAATTCTCGCAGAGCTTTTTGAAAAAAGGAGAAAAAAACAAACACGCAACAAAACACAATGCAAAGCGGCGCAACAAGCTTTAAGATGGGTGTCTTGCAAAAGCAGCAATTTCAAGTTTTAACTTGCCTTTTTCAAAAGCTTAAGAGTCTTTTTCTTAGCCCCGCACTGTGGTTGAAAAAAGACAGAATTCTTTTTCTTGACCCCAGCACTTGTTCCAAATAGAAAAACACGGAAAGGTTCAAGAAAAAGAGATTCCGGGGCCAAGAAAAAAACCAGCTCGCAAGATTCCGCCTTAGGCGCTGCCTGAGGTTTGTGTTTATGGGTTTGGCTTCTGCCTGGCGTGTTTCCCCACGCTCCAGGTGGTTCCATCCCCCTCGCACGCGGGCTTCACTGCCCAAGGCCCACAGGGCTGCAGGCTGAGCAGTTACGGCAGTTCTTTCCTCTCAGCTGAAGCAGGCGGACAACCCTGTAGCTGGGCCAAACCAATTTGTATAGGTAATTGGTGCCTCTGGCTGAGGGGTCGCAGGTTCTGAATGCAGAATGTAGTGCCTTGCTGCACCAGGAGGGATGCTCTCTCACGACAGGAAAGGGAGAAGGGTAATATGCAAGCGGACATGAGGCAATCCGCACCCACAGATTGGGGCTACCCTCTCACTCAGCACTGGGAAGAGGAGCGTTTGGTGGGGCTTGGTGGAGCTTAGCAGCAGCGAGAGGTGCCACCCTCCAGTGAGAGGCTGAGGCAATGACCTCATAGGCTTGAGGTCTCACCCTCAGTAGTGGTACTAGTAGCAGAAGGTTTTACCTGTACAGAGGCTAACTGGCTGCTCAAGATAGTGTAGTGGTACTAGCAGTACGGACTCCGGTCCCAAACACCAAGACGGTGGACTCGCAAACCAATCTCAACTCGGAAAAAATTGAACCCAGGTTCTGGCTCAAGGCTCTCGGCTCGAGTGAGAAGGCAAGTGGTTGGCAGTTTTCAGGTAGGGTAGCTGCCTAGATGCCATGGAGCCCACCCTCTAAGAGGGATAGCCTGGCTATCAGAACCTCAGAGGTGAGCCGAGAGGGAAGGTGCATCCTTCGACTGGAGCGAACGACCAGGGCAGGGCACTTCCGCGATGCCCAGTCCCTGGAGCAGAGTTTCAGCGACGTGCCAAACAGGGATGCCTTCCATGGGCCTCGTGGCCAAGTGGCATTGAGGCAGCAGAGGTGCAGACCCTCTGACTCGAACAGATAGGGGCAAGTGCCGGCGGACAGGGATCAGCCCAGTATGCTTCGGGGGGACCGCAAGGCACGGTTAGTAAGAGAGTGAGCTGCGGACGAGCCGAGTCAACTGGTCTGTACAGCCTGTTGCTAGACTTGCAATCCCTGGAAAGCTGAGAGTTTGGGAGTCTGCAGTGGCGATTAGGGAACGTGATGCAGTGGCCAGCAGGCCGAAAGCACATGCCCCCTTCTGGAAGCCTGCTACATTGTCTGTGGCTTGTAACGGGCTATCGCCTACACTGGCTGCTAACCAGTTCAACAATTGGCTTGAAGTGTGAGATAGATCTGGCGGGCTCTTTCGTGACTCACACAGCCAGAGGTTTTATCCTCTTTAGATGAGTGGTATAAGGCCCATGACCTTTGTCATGCTGGGGTATGCCCAGTCCTACCAAGCTTAGTGTCAGGAGTTTTAGTTTGTCCACCTTGGCCTTGCCTAGGACTCATCTACAGTAAATCCACACTGGCGGCAGTGCTTGAGAGTGGGATAGCTACCAGAGGCAAGATTCCGCCTTAGGCGCTGCCTGAGGTTTATGTTTATGGGTTTGGCTTCTGCCTGGCGTGTTTCCCCGCGCCAGTGCACTTCGTGCATGGGGGAATTGAGGGGAAAGCGTGGTCCCCGCGCCTTGTTGAGGGGAGGCGTCGACCCTGCGCCAAATATACCAAGTTGAGGGGTGCAGTGTCCCCAAGCCTGTCGACATAAGCCTTGTCCAGGTGGTCCCATCCACCCTCGCACAGGGTAGTTTTCAGGAGGTGCTTTCTGGAACCCTCCACACAGTGTCCTGGAGTGCCAGACGCCAGGAGTGTGGAGGTGGCATCCTCGGGCTGTGAAGTGGCGGGCTTCACTGCCCAGGGCCCACAGGGCTGCAGGCTGAGCAGTTACGGCAGTTCTTTCCTCTCAGCTGAAGCAGGCGGACAACCCTGTAGCTGGGCCAAACCAATTTGTACAGGTAATTGGTGCCTGTCCCGAGGGGTCGCAGGTTCTGAGTGCAGAATGTATATGCCTTGCTGTGCACCAGGAGGGATGCCCTCTTACTGACAGGAAAGGGAGAAGGGTAGTTTGCAAGCGGACATGAGGCAATCCGCACCCACAGATTGGGGCTACCCTCTCACTCAGCACTGGGAAGAGGAGCGTTTGGTGGGGCTCGGTGGAGCGTAGCAGCAGCGAGAGGTGCCACCCTCTAGTGAGAGGCTGAGGCAATGACCTCATAGGCTTGAGGTCCCACCCTCAGTAGTGGTACTAGTAGCAGAAGGTTTTACCTGTACAGTTAGCCTCTGCTGCTCAAGATAGTGTAGTGGTACATAGCAGTACGGACTCCGGTCCCAAACACCAAGACGGTGGACTCGCAAACCAATCTCAACTCGGAAAAAAAAAATTGAACCCAGGTTCGCGACTCCATGAAATCAAGGCGGAGAGAGAAGCAAAGAGGCGTCGCACACAGCCCGGAGGCCAGGAGGAAGCAGTGGGTTGAAATCTGGAAAGAAGTTGACTGCACCCCCCCCAATAGACCCGGTCCTGGTTGAAGCAGCCAAAACCTCCCCGCTGCCCCCACTCACAGCGGAGGTGTTCGTGACCATCCTCAAAAACGTCACCGACAAAGCAGGAGGTTTAGATGGGCTGACGTATGCTGCTCTCAAAAACCTTTCCTGGCAGGCCTATGAGCAGCTCGCCCAAGCCCTGGGTACGGCTGAAGCCACCGGAGAGGTGCCGCAACACTGGCAGGCCCGTCATGTGGCCCTCCTGGCCAAAAATGCCGACATGGAAAGGCCCATTACCCTAACATCCATCACATACCGGCTGTGGTGCTTTTGCAGAGCGCAGGTCGTTAAAAAATGGATGAAAGACACAGCAGAGAGGTTCCCATGGGATAAAGCCTCCCTGGGGAACACATGAGGGGGAGAGGTCAGCAGGGCGGCTAGCAAGCATGCCTGTGCAGTCCTATTGGACTTGCAGACCTTCTACGACAGTGTCAATTGGACCAAACTGGAGGAAAGAATAGTGGCGACAGGTTTCCCGCCAACTGTAGCCCTCCTTGTCACGCAAGCCTACAGAGGTACGCGATACCTCGTGGCCGAGGACCTCCTGTCGGAGGGGATCCTCCCTGCCAGAGGCATCCTGGCCGGGTGCGCCTTCGCAACAATGATGGCGAGGGTATACCTCCAGCCAATAATGCAAGAGGCCGCTCAGCTCCGACATATCACAGCCCTTGACACGTGGGTTGATGATATTGGAGCGGATTTCGAAGCCAGACATCCAGAGCAGGCAGCATTTGCGGTCTATGAAGGCTATAAAGCCCTGCGCCGGCTTCTGGAGGGGAGCGACCTCCGTCTTTCCCTCAAGAAGACAGGCTTCCTGCGCCCCACAGCCGAAGCAGCGGGAGCTCCAAAAGCTGCGCAAGGCAGGAGACCCAGCCTGGACTGTGCCTTGGCCAGAGTCCGACGGGTCAAGGTACAACGAGCCGAAAAGGCAAAAGAAGCTAAAACAGCTCAGAGTCCCACATACGCCGAGGGGAGGGGTTGCCTCCGTACTCACTTGGGGCCACCAGGCACAGGGCATGCCACCTACCCGACGCCAAAAACTCCGGTGTGCCCTAGCCGAGCAGTGTGGCAGACAGAAACTGGGCAACCTGGAGGTGGCGTTGTCCTCCGTTGGAGACAAGTACCAGGACCCGGGATCGGGTCCAGCAAGTAGAGGCCTGGTTCAAACTAAAGACCTTCTGGAGCGAACATGGGGCCTCACGGTCCAGAGGCTGGAAGAGGCCAACAGCAGATGGCAACTAGTAAGGGGCCCCCTAGGAGCCACAGTTGCCTAGGTCAAGCAGATAGGTTGGCACCCCAGAGGCAGCCACGAATGGCAAGACACAAAAGGCACCAGCTACACCATGCACACCCCGCCGCCGGAGTGTCGAGTCTTGGACCTCCTCCAACAAACCTACCAGCAGAAAGTAAACCACCGTATCGCCACCGGTCTCGTGGCTTCCAAGCTTCAGGAAGGAGTAGATTGGACGGTGGGGCGGAGATGATTGGGGGAGTTCAAAAAAGAAGGGCGCACCAGCAAGGCGGCGGCTTTAAGGTGTGTGTGGCAAGGTGCCCTGGTGTGCAGTCAAAACTCGGCTGTTAAAGTGTGCCCTCGCTGCCACAAGGAAGCAGATTGGGAGCATGTGCTCCTAGACTGCGCCTGGCGGGAAGCCCAAAACTGGAGCTCACAATGGTTCAAAGAGGGCTGCCCCGCCCAAAACCAAATGGGAGGTACATCCTCCAAAAGAGGAGGAGCCCATTTTCACGGGCGTTTGGGCAGCCAAAGAGCCCATCAGCGACCCCAGAGCTCATGTATGGCACGGATGCCAGTGGAGGTCCCTACACGGCGGACCCCAGACTTAGAAGAGTGGCTCACAAGTGCAGCTAGTGCGATCATGGGCCGGTTTCTGGGGCTCAGACGGTCTTCCGTGGAAAGCTGTGCGCCGTCCTGCAATTGGCGCGATTCACCAAAGGCCCATGCCGGGGGCGCCTGCTCTGCCACGGAAGCAGGCTCTGCGCTGGTTTCGGAGGTATCCCCTCCTGAACTCTGGGCCTGGTCCCAGTCTCGGGAGGCCCCCCACCAGCTGGAGGACCACCCTCCGGACCAATGCTCGTCCCCCCATTGCTGCCATCCTTCCCATTCTTGGCAGCACGAGGCGGTGGCCTGGGTGGGACCCTTTGGGCTGCCTCGGAAACAGCCTGTTGCCTCTGGGCCCTGGCTTTCTTGCCCGGCCTGTTCCTTTGTCTCTGCAGGGTGTAGTCATCTACGTACCTCTGCGCCGGGGTCCTGCGTTCCAACAGGAACTCTCCCTTGCCTTGGGCTTTTCCGGCTGCCTGTTTGGAGGAGGAACCTCCCTCTTTCTACTCTCCCAAGCTTAGCCCCCGGAGGCTGCCCCTCCCCTGCCGGTGCTGTGGTTGGTGGTTCCTGGTTGCTTTCCTCCTTCGCCTCGGCAGGGGCCGCTTGGAGGAGGCACTGGCTTGGGAGGGTAGCCCCTCCTGAGTGTCGGCGCCGGTGGGGTGGTTCAGAGCCTCTTGCTCCGGGGACGCCCCACCCTCCGGTTTTTCTCCTTCACTCTTCACTGGGGCCTCCTGGGCCTCCTGGCCCTGGGAGGGCAGGTCCTCCTGTTTCACTTCCGCCATTGCGCACAGGGGGGCCCCTTCTACTGGCTTGGCTGCCTGTGCTGGCTGAAAAAGGCTGCGGATGGGATTTGTTGTTTCGGGCTTGAATTGCGACTTACATCGGGAATCCTTTTTAAAACTACAAGCAGCAGCAAGTTTTTGCGAAACCGTTTGGGTTTTAAGGGACAGCTGGCCTCCACAACCCTCACACAGCCAAAGCTGCCTAGTTCCTAAAAGTTTCAAAACATGCGTGACATGTACCCCTTCGATCGCAACCCTCCCTTGATGCGCACATTGGTGTGCTGCCAGTGCCTCTAAGGTCTTGCGGTTTTTCGTGTGCAAAAGTTTTAGCTGGCACTGGGCACACCGGAGGTTGTGACCTTCCCACTCCCAGGCATGTACGGATTTGGTCCGGACCAGCTCCTGGAACCATTCCTGCTGGGTAGTGGTGTGGCCACGACCTATGTTGGATCCAATCCGCTTTTTGCAGGGCCTGGCAGTGGCCTCGGGGTGCTTGCGGGCCTGCTTTTCCTGCAGGAAGACCTTGTAGACTGGGTGCTGATTTTCCCCTACAGCGGTGAGGATCTTTTCAGCCCTGCTCGCCAGGAACTCTTGGGCCTTTTTGCTGCAATGGTCCTGATACTGACTGGCTGCCCGGGCATCAGGGCGAGCCAGCTCGGCCGCTTTTTCCCCACACAGTTTATCTGCCAGGTCATTGACCTGCTGTCTCCACGAGTTTTCCGCACCAACCTTCCGGAGGAACTCCTCCTCTGAAACATGGGACGGAACCCATTTCATTTTGAGGCGGTTGACATCCGTGGCTTGCAGCTCCCACCAGATGTCACCGTGGGTTTTCCCCGGCTTTGGGCTGCGGACTCGTTTCGGGACACCAAGGCAGTCTAGTGTCGTGTCAATCGGGCCTTCGGTATAGCGGGCCAGCTGCAAAACTGCATACATCTCACCCCGAAAAACCGTCTGTGGTCCAGGGACTTGGCCGACGATTGCCCCGACCTGGACATAGTCTTGGCCCTGCTTTTTGCAGGCCACCACTGCGTAGGCTACCTTCCGGAGTCTCGGGTCCGCCGTGAAAGGGCCACCGCTAGCATCTGTGCCATAAACAAGCTCCGGGTCACTGAACGGCTCTTTGTCAGCCCATATGCCCAAAAGATGGGATTGTCTTCCTGGGGAGGTGGTGCCTGCCATTCGGGTTTGGGCGGGAGGCCCCTGGTCCACAGCGATCGCGGGCCTTGGGCCCTGCCTTCTTGGAACCATGCTGGCAGCTCCCAGTTCTGGGCTTCCCACCAGGCACAATCCAAGAGCACATGCTCCCAGTCCGCTTCCTGGTGGCCGGGGGCACACCTTGACGGCAGAGTTCTGGCTGCACACCAGGGCACCCTGCCAAACCTCAGGGCAGCTGCTTTCGTGGTTCGCCCTTCTTTCTTAAAACCCCCCAACAGTTTCCTCCCTACTGTCCAATCTATTCCCCCTTTTAGCTCAGGAGCAGCGAGGCCGGTGGCGATGCGGCGGTCTACTTCTTCCTGATAAGTTTGCTGGAGGAGGCCAAGGACACGACACTCCTGCTGTGGGGTGTGCATGGTGTGCCTGGCGCCCCGGGTGTCCAGCCACTCATCACTGTCTCTAGGATGCCAACCCAGGTCGAGCAGGTATGCAACGGTAGCTGCAAGAGGGCCCTTAACCATTTGCCACCGGCTGCTGGCTTCCTCCAGTTTTTGGACTGTAAGGCCCCAGGTTCTTTCCAGCAGGTCTTCCTTGCCGGCCCACCTTTTCTTGAGCTGGAACCAGGCTTCAACTTGCTGGACCATCAGCGTGCGACCCGGATCCTGGTACCTGTCGCTTACAGAGGACAGAGCCACCTCCAGGTTGCCCATTTTCTGTCTGCCACACTGCTCAGCCAAGGCAGTCCGGAGCTTCTGTCTCCGGGTGGGCGGCATTCCCTGGGCTTGGTGGCCCCAAGTAAGGACGGAGGCAACCCCTCCCCTGAAGAGGCGGACCTTGGCCGGCACACCCAAAACTCTCAGTTGTTTCAACTTCTTCTGCCGTTGGCCCGCTTTGTGCCTGCGGGCTCTTTGCACCTTGACCCGCCGGACCCGACCCAGGGCACAGTCCAGGCCTAAATCCTTCATGCTGTCACAGATAGCCGGGTCCCCATCTTTGCGCAGCTTCTGTAGCTCCCTCCTGGCTTCTGCAGTGGTGCGCAGGAAGCCTGTTTTCTTCAGGGACAAACGGAGGTCACTACCTTCCAGAAGCCGGCGAAGGGTTTTGTAACCTTCATAGACCGCAAATGCTGCCTGCTCAGGATGCCGTGCTTCGAAATCCGCTCCAATGTCATCCACCCAGGTGTCTAGGCGGTGACACTGTGGAGCTGAGCGGCTGCTTGCATTATTGGCTGGAGGTAAACCCTGGCCATCATTGTTGCGAAAGGGCACCCTGCTAGGATGCCCCTCGCAGGGAGGATCCCCTCCGAAAGGAGATCCTCTGCCACGAGATATCTCGTTCCCCGGTAGACTTGCATGACCAGGAGGGCTAGAGCTGGCGGAAATCCGGTCGCCACTATCCGCTCCTCCAATTTGGTCCAGTTAACACTGTCATAGAAAGTCTGCAGGTCCAGAAGGACCGCACAGGCATGTTTGTTAGCTGCGCGGCTAACCTCTCCTCTCAGGAGTCTCTGCATGCCTGTTTCTAGACAAGTGTTACCCGGGGAGGCTTTATCCCATGGGAACTGCTCTGCAGTTTCTCGCATCCATTTTTTGACGACCAGCGCTCTGCAGAAGCACCAAAGCCGATAGGTGATGGATGTGAGGGTTATGGGCCTTTCTATGTCAGCATTTTTGGGCAGGAGTGCCACATGGTGCGCCTGCCAATGCTGTGGCGCCACTCCTGTGGCTTCAGCCAAGTTCAGGGCTTGGGTGAGCTGCTCATAGGCCGGTCCAGGGAGGTTTTTGAGGGCAGCATAGGTGAGCCCATCAAGACCTCCTGCTTTGTCGGTGACATTCTTGAGGATGGCCTCAAGCACGTCTGCTGTTATTTTAAACAGCGGGGAGGACTTTGCAGCATCCAGCAGGGTCTGGCCGATCGGGGGGGAAAATTCTACCTCTCCCCAAATAGCGACCCATTGCTTCCTCCTGGCCCCTGGGCGCTCTTTGTGTGGGAGGTTTTGGAAGGGCCGATCCAGGACTCTCTCACTCTTCTTGAGAGAACTGTAGAGAGGTCTCATCCCTTTCGCTAATCCCGCTTGGAGCCAGTCCTTGTACTGGGCCTGCTGCTCCTTGGCTCTCTGCATTTGGAGGGCCGCCTCCTTGTGTCTGGCCACAACACTCAAGGACCGCCACTGTGGTGCTGTTGCTGAACATTGCCGGTACAGTTCTGTGAGGAAGGCAGTACCTTCAGCAATGTCTTGGCAGGCTTGGAGAGTGCCTAGGTCCGGTAGGTGCTGCTGGGAGGCTGGCACCTCTTCCAGGATTCTGGCTATGCGTGCCCACCAGCCCACTTCAGAGCCTTTGGGGGCAGTGGAAGGGCGCTGCAAGACTAAGGGTCCCCATTGGGCCTGCACACACCACCCTCTGCCAGTCCTCGGAGCTTCGTGGCAGTGCTCCAGGCTGGCCGCCCAGGTCGCCAGCTGCCAGGTGCTCTGGTCCTCTTGGGCACAGGTCCTGTCCATTATGGCGAAATGGGAGGGTTGGACCTCTTGCCATTCCTGGTTTTTGAGGTCTGCTGTGAGTTTCGGGAACTGGGGAAGTTTCCAGGATTTCCATTCGCTGGCACCGTCCTTGACTTTGAGGTGCAAGGCTGCATGTGGTTTCCACGGGACTGCCCAGGTAGCAGACAACTCCACCAAGGCTTCCAGGCTCCTACTCACTACCCCAAAATCCAGCTCCGCCCCATGGTTGCAAGTAGCTTCTCCAGTGGCTACCATTCTCCCCCGCATCACCTGAATCAGCGCTGTGTCCTGAACTTCAGTCGGGTCCAGGCAGTCCCCCAAGATGATCCAGGGCTCTGGGAGGGTTCTTACGAACGCCACCAGAGAGGATAGCACCTCTGCATTTGTGGGACCATTCAGGCCTTCCGTGTCCCTCAGGTAGAGGGACACAATCGTGTAGTCCCACCGTCTTTGTCTCAGACCCACGGCTGTGTAGCCCGCCCCTTTGCATTGGTAGGTGGCTTTTTGCCACACGCCGCTATTTTTGGGAAAGGCACAAGCAGTGCCCCCCAACCTTGTGCCCTTGTCCGACAGGGAGGCCGGCTCAGCATAGAGATCCCATCCTAGGGATTGCAGTGTGGCTCGCCTTCCATGCAGCAGTTCCGGTGTGAGGTGGGTTTCCTGCAGACACACCACCTTGGCTTTGGAGGAGGTTACCCACTCCAACGCCCCGTTGTTGAAACTGGTGACATTGGCGCTCATGATGCTGAGATACTGGTCAGGCGAGGCGGAAGGTTTAACCTTCTCATGGCTGGGCGCTTCTGAGTCGGTGCCCTCGCCATGCGCAAGGTCGTCCTCTCGTTCCTGCTGGCCCAGCACCTGTTTCGGTGGCAGGGGCTCCTCACTCTTGGGGAGCTCAGAGGTTATCACCTCCTTTGCCTGTTGGATGGCTTTCCCGGTGACATCCTCTCCTTGCTCTAGGGCTTGCAGGACCATCCTGCACCAACCCCAGGCCAGGGAGTCCTCCGCCATCACCTCCTCTTGGGCTTCGATGAAGCTTAGAAGGGTGGCTTCCTTCGCCTGGAAGGGGCTCGCTTGGTCTTCCAGGAGGCTGACCACCTCCTGCCATGTCATCTCCGAACCCAATTCTTCTGGGCTGCAGGGGGAAGGTTTCACCTTCTGGGCTTCATCATGCCATTGTGGTGGGGGGGGGCCTGGGGTAACCAGAGGGTTCCCATCAGGGTTCACCTCCCACAGTGGCTTCATTTGTTCGTCGTCTGCTGGTGCCTCATCATCTGTAAGGTCCAGCTTGAAAAACTTTGGTCCTGTGATCGGAACGCTTTCGGGCGACTCCTTTCCAGGCCGACAAAAGTGGCTGGGCTTCTGCCAGCCTTGCTCACAACCACTGCTATCTGCAGTAAGTTGTTTCCCCAAGGCCTCCCTCAATCTTTTCCCATGTAGATTGATGTGAGCACCTCGCTTGTAGTATTCAGCACATGCAACCAGGAACTGCTGGGCAGTTCGCAGCATGTGTTCCAGCCCTGGGCTGGGGTCGCACATTGGCTCTGTGGGGCCCTTGCTTTGGGGCTCCAGGCCCCACACGCCGAGTCCCTAAGGCCACCGGGCCCAACCCCGGCGGGGCATTGGCATTGCCGGGAGGCATCCCCTCCTGGGTGTGCTCCTCAAGGCCCGGAGGGGTGGGGCCCTCCTGTGTGCGACGCCTCTTTGCTTCTCGCTCCGCTTTAATCTCATGGAGTTTCTTCTCTTGCTCCTCGTTGAGGCTTACCCCCAGTTCATGGAGGATGCTGTCGACCTCCATGTCCGCAGCGGATTCGCAGAAGACTTTCTCTTTGAGTAGGCCTGAGCTTGCCTCGACTGCCTTCTGTGCCCTCTCAGCTTGCTCATTCAGCACGATCATTTCTTGTAGAAGCTGCCTTAATGACTCCTTCGCCATGTCGATGCGCTTCTGCAGGCCAATCTTTTGATCAGCAATGTGCTTGAGCTTGCCAGCTGCGCTTTGCCAGCTCTGGCTGGCCTGGCTTGCAGCTTGGGAGGGCGTCACCTCCTGGCTGGCCTTGAGGCCTTTCAGGTAGGCTTTGACCTCCTCCGGCAGGGCGGCTTCATGCTTCTGGCACAGGTCTGTGAGGTCGTCCACCTCTTCCTTGACCTGTGCCTTGGGTGGTTTGTACCCGGCCTCCTGGAGGTTCTTTTGCGCCTCTTCAGGCACATTGTCCCATGCCACTCCAAGGGCTTGCAGGACCTTGTTCGGCAGTGGTGTTTTCGGAGTCTTGGGCTTCTTTGGCGGCTGCCAGTAAGCGGCCTCAGCCACTGTGGGCCATTGTGGCTTCCACTGGCTCCAGTTCTGTCTCGCCTTGCGAATGCTGTTTGCCCAGGGCGTTCTGCATTTCTTGCAGAGCATGTGCGGCTGAGCCTTGTCCGCCCAAATCCATCCTGTGCAGCTTTTGCCACTGCAACAGATGTACTCGCGGGGGGCCATGGCTAAGAGGAAGGCACCTCTGGGCAAACTGTCCTAGGCTGGCTACCAGGCTAGGAAGGCTGAGACCTCCAAAACTTCTCTCAGGCTACTCCTTGGGCCGAAAACTTGAGCCATTTGCGAAACAGAACCTGGGTTCAACCCAGGTTCAATTTTTTTTCCGAGTTGAGCGAACAAAATGCGATCCACCGTCTTGGTGTTTGGGTTACGAAAACCGTGCCTCTGTACTGGCACTCCTGATGGCCCTATTGGCCCTAAGGTACAGGGGAGGAAACAACCTCCTCCTAAACTACCATCCTCTTTGGGATGCTACCAGAGGCTGTACCTCATGAGAGGAAAGAAACCTCCTCACAAAACCTCCTTAGGTTTCTGGTGGAAAAGGTGCAAACCGTGAGGGGAGGGCCAGGGGTGCTCTCTGGCAGCGAGGATGAACCTCTGTTTTCATCCTCTTCGGGATGCTACCAGAGGCTGGTACCTCACGAGAGGTTAGGAACCTCCTGACAAAAGGTCCCTCAAGGCCTTTGGTGCACTTTGTGCAGGCTGTCAGAGGGAGGCGGTCAGGGTTCCGCTCCGGTAGCGAGGATGGTACCTCTTTACTGTCCTCGCTGGGAGGATGCAACCTCCTAGGCTGCATCAGCTGGTGGTTCCCTCAGTGGAACCAACTCCCAGCGAGGCTCTTCCATGATGTTGCCGAGGGGTCGTGCTAGCCCATAGTCTGGCGACGGCAACTCATACAGGACTTTCATGTCGATGAGAGCCTCGACAAACACCATGTCCATGTTCTTTAACTCCCACAGCAACAGGCTTGCCAGCATGGGGATGCTGGCATGGTGGAGGCTGACCCACCTCTTGACTTTGCTGCTAAGGGTGGGGGAGTCTTGGTCAAACCACCGGAAGAACGAGACGAGCCGGGTTTGGCTGGGGAAACCATAGTGTTCCCTCGTGCCCCAGTTGGCTACGTCCAGGGACGTTAACCGGTGGTACTTGGCCATTCCCAAGTACCCCCAGTCATGCTCCCCTTGATCTCGGGGATGGAGGTACCCCTCCGGAAGGCGTAGTCCACACCAGAAGCACAACATAATGCACATCTGGAGGAACGAACCGTCCGGCGTTGGGCGGATGGGGGCCACCATCCGCTCAACGGTGAAGGCCTTCAGGTCCTGGGCTGGGAGCCCAGGCACCTCGACCTGGAGGGTGAACCTCCCGCAGACCTGGGGCCAGGAGTCGAGGGACAGCGCAAAAAGCTCCCACTCGAAGTGGTGGGCATCTTGGGGGCCCACCTTCAGGACCCAGCGGGGTTCCCGGTCAAGGGTATACACCACCCTTGACCCCCCCGAGCAAGCATGGTCAGGTACCGGATCTTGCCCTGGACCTCATAGGAGGCCCGGTCGGGCATCTGATTGGCTAGGCCATTGCCTCGACCGCGGCTGCTTGCTCGGAGGATAAGGTTACCTCCCTCGTTCTCGAGCCTGGTGCCCGTGTTAAGGTCTGCCGCGGGCTCCTGGTCCTCCTGGTCCTGCTCCTCCACTGGGGTAGGCTCTGGACTGGCTTCGGAGGTATCCCCTCCTGAGCTCTGGGCTTGGTCCCCTTCTCGGGAGGCCTCCCACCAGCTGGAGGACCACCCTCCGGACCAATGCTCGTCTCCTTCCCATTCTTCGTGCCCCCATCCAGGGTGGGCGGCTCGTTTGGCTGGCGGTGGCATGGGTGGGACCCTTTGGGCTGCCTCGGAGACAGCCTGCTGCCTCTGAGCCCTGGCTTTCTTACCCGGCCTGTTTCTTTGCCTCTGCAAGGTGTAGTCATCTACGAACCTCTGCGCCGGGGTTGCATTCGAGCAGGAACTCGCCCTTGCCTTGGGCTTTGCCGGGCTGCCTGCTCGGAGGAGGAACCTCCCTCTTTCTATTCTCCCAAGCCTTGGCCTCCGGAGGCTGCCCCTCCCCTGCCGGTGTTTCGGTTGGCAGTTCCTGGTTGTTTTCCTCCTTTGTCTCGGCAGGGGCTGCATTGGAGGAGGCACTGGCTTGGGAGGGTAGCCCCTCCTGAGTGTCGTCGCCGGTGGGGTGGTGTAGAGCCCTTGGCTCCGGTTGCCCCACCCTCCGGCTTTTCTTCGTCACTCTTCACTGGGGCCTCCTGGGCCTCCTGGCCCTGGGAGGGCGTCCTCCTGCTTTGTTTCCGCCATTGCGCACGGGGGGGTTGGGCCCTTCTACTGGCTTGGCTGCCTGTGCTGGCTGAAAAAGGCTGCGGATGGGATTTGTTGTTTCTGGCTTGAATTGCGACTTACATCGGGAATCCTTTTTAAAACAACAAGCTGCAGCAAGTTTTTGCGAAACCATTCGGGTTTTTAGGGACAGCTGGCCACCACAACCCTCGCACACCCAAAGCTGCCTAGTTCCCAAAAGCTTCAAAACATGCGTGACATGAACCCCTTCAATCTCAACCCTCCCTTGATGCGCACATTGGTGTGCTGCCAGCGCCTCTAAGGTTTTGCGGTTTTTGGTGTGCAAAAGTTTTAGTTGGCACTGGGCACACCGGAGGTTGAGACCGTCCCATTCCCAGGCATGTATGGATTTGGTCCGGACCAGTTCCTGGAACCATTCCTGCTGGGTAGTGGTGTGGCCACGACCTATGTTGGATCCAACCCGCTTTTTACAGGGCCTGGCATTGGCCTCGGGGTGTTTGCGGGCCTGCTTGTCCTGCAGGAAGACCTTGTAGACTGGGTGCTGGTTCTCTCCTACAGCGGTGAGGATCTTTTCAGCCCAGCTCGCCAGGAACTCTTGGGCTTTCTTGCTGCAATGGTCCTGATATTGACTGGCTGCCCGGGCTTCGGGGCGGGCCAGCTCGGCCGCTTTTTCCCCACACAGTTTATCTGCCAGGTCATTGACCTGCTGCCTCCACGAGTTTTCCGCACCGACCTTCCGGAGGAAATCCTCCTTTGAAACATGGGACGGGACCCATTTCATTTTGAGGCGGTCGACATCCGTGGCTTGCAGCTCCCACCAGATGTCACCGTGGGTTTTCCCCGGTTTTGGGCTGCGGACTCGTTTCGGGACACCAAGGCAATCTAGTGTCGTGTCTACTGGGCCTTCGGTATAGCGGGCCAGTTGCAAAACTGCATACATCTCACCCCGAAGAACCGTCTGAGGTCCTGGGACTTGGCCGACGATTGCCCCGACCTGGACATAGTCTTGGCCCTGCTTTTTGCAGGCCACCACTGCGTAGGCTACCTTCCTGAGTCTCGGGTCCGCCGTGAAAGGGCCCCCGCTAGCATCTGTGCCGTAGACAAGCTCCGGGTCACTGAGGGGCTCTTGGCTGGCCCATATGCCCAAGAAGATGGGCTTGTCTTCCTGGGGAGGTGGTGCCTGCCAGTCGGGTTTAGGCGGGAGGCCCCTGGTCCACAGTGATCGCGGGCCTTGGGCCCTGCCTTCTTGGAACCATGCTGGTAGCTCCCAGTTCTGGGCTTCCCACCAGGCACAGTCCAAGAGCACATGCTCCCAGTCCGCTTCCTGGTGGCACCGGGGGCACACCTTGACGGCAGAGTTTTGGCTGCACACCAGGGCTCCCTGCCAAACACACCTCAGGGCAGCTGCTCTCGTGGTTCGCCCTTCTTTCTTAAAGCCCCCCAACAGTTTCCTCCCTACTGTCCAATCTATTCCCCCTTTTAGCTCAGGAGCAGCGAGGCCGGCGGCGATACGGCGGTCCACTTCTTCCTGATAAGTTTGCTGGAGGAGGTCAAGGACACGGCACTCCTGTTGTGGGGTGTTCATGGTGTGCCTGGCGCCCCGGGTGTCCAACCACTCATTACTATCTCTAGGCTGCCAACCAAGGTCGAGCAGGTATGCAACGGTAGCTGCAAGAGGGCCCTTGACCATTTGCCACCTGCTGCTGGCTTCCTCTAGTTTCTGGACTGTAAGGCCCCAGGTTCTTTCCAGCAGGTCTTCCTTTCCGGTCCACCTTTTCTTGAGCTGGAACCAGGCTTCAACCTGCTGGACCATCAGCGTGCGACCCGGATCCTGGTACCTGTCGCTTACAGAGGATAGCGCCACCTCCAGGTTGCCCATTTTTTATCTGCCACATTGCTCGGCCAAGGCAGTCCGGAGCTTCTGTCTCCGGGTGGGTGGCATTCCCTGGGCTTGGTGGCCCCAAGTAAGGACGGAGGCCACCCCTCCCCTGAAGAGGCGGACTTTGGCCGGTACACCCGGGACTCGCAGTTGTTTCAGCTTTTTCTGCCGATGGCCCGCTTTGTGCCTGCGGGCTCTTTGCACCTTGACTCGCCTGACCCGACCCAGGGCACAGTCCAGGCCTAAGTCCTTCATGCTGTCACAGATAGCCGGGTCCCCATCTTTGCGCAGCTTTTGTAGTTCCCTTCTGGCTTCTGCAGTGGTGCACAGGAAGCCTGTTTTCTTCAGGGACAAACGGAGGTCACTACCTTCCAAAAGCCGGCGAAGGGTTTTGTAACCTTCATAGACCGCAAATGCTGCCTGCTCGGGATATCTCGCTTCGAAATCCGCTCCAATATCATCCACCCAGGTGTCCAGGGCGGTGATTCTGTGGAGCTGAGCGGCCTCTTGCATTATTGGCTGGAGGTAAACCCTGGCCATCATTGTTGCGAAAGGGCACCCTGCTAGGATGCCCCTCGCAGGGAGGATCCCCTCCGAAAGGAGATCCTCTGCCACGAGATATCGCGTTCCCCGGTAGACTTGCATGACCAGGAGGGCTATAGCTGGCGGGAAGCCGGTCGCCACGATCCGCTCCTCCAGTTTGGTCCAGTTGACACTGTCATAGAAAGTCTGCAGGTCCAAAAGGACCGCACAGGCATGTTTGTTAGCCGCGCGGCTAACTTCTCCTCTCAGGAGTCGCTGCATGCCTGTTTCTAGACAGGTGTTGCCCGGGGAGGCTTTATCCCATGGGAACTGCTCTGCAGTTTCTCGCATCCATTTCTTTACGACCTGCGCTCTGCAGAAGCACCAGAGCCGATAGGTGATGGATGTGAGGGTTATAGGCCAGCTGTAGAGAGGTCGCATCCCTTTTGCTAATCCCGACTGGAGCCAGTCCTTGTACTGTGCCTGCTGCTCCTTGGCTCTCTGCATTTGGAGGGCCGCCTCCTTGTGTCTGGCCACAACACTCAAGGACCGCCACTCTGGGGCTGTGGTTGAACACTGCCTGTGCAGTTCGGTGAGGAAGGCAGTACCTTCAGCAATGTCTGGGCAGGCTTGGAGAGTGCCTATGTCCGGTAGATGCTGCTGGGAGGCCGGCGCCTCTTCCAGGATTCGCGCTATGCGTGCCCACCAGCCCACTTCAGAGCCTTTGGGGGCAGTGGAAGGGCGCTGCAAGACTAAGGGCCCCCACTGGGAGTCCTCGGAGCTTCGTGGCAGTGCTCCAGGCTGGCCGCCCAGGTTGCCAGTTGCCAGGTGCTCTGGTCCTCTTGGGCACAGGTCCTGTCCATTATGGCAAAATGGGAGGGTTGGACCTCTGGCCATTCCTGGTTTTTGAGGTCTGCGTGAGTTTCGGGAACTGGGGAAGTTTCCAGGATTTCCATTCGCTGGCACCGTCCTTGATCTTGAGGTGCAAGGCTGCATGCGGTTTCCACGGGACTGCCCAGGTAGCAGACAACTCCACCAGGGCTTCCAGGCTCCTACTCACTACCCCAAAATCTAGCTCCGCCCCATGGTTGCAAGTGGCTTCTCCAGTGGCTACCATTCTCCCCCGCATCACCTGAATCAGAGCTGTGTCCTGAACTTCAGTCGGGTCCAGGTTCCAGTCCCCCAAGATGACCCAGGGCTCTGGGAGGGTTCGCACGAACGCCACCAGAGAGGATAGCACCTCCGCATTTGTGGGACCATTTAGGCCTTCTGTGTCCCTTAGGTAGAGGGACACAATCGTGTAGTCCCACCGTCTTTGCCTCAGACCTACGGCTGTGTAGCCCGCCCCTTTGTATTGGTAGGTGGCTTTTTGCCACACACCGCTATTTTTGGGGAAGGCACAAGCAGTGCCCCCCAACCTTGTGCCCTTGTCCGACAGGGAGGCCGGCTCAGCATAGAGATCCCATCCTAGGGATTGCAGCGTGGCTCGCCTTCCGTGCAGCAGTTCCGGTGTGAGGTGGGTTTCCTGCAGGCACACCACCTTGGCTTTGGAGGAGGTTACCCACTCCAATGCCCCGTTGTTGAAACTGGTGACATTGGCGCTCATGATGCTGAGATACTGGTCAGGCGAGGCGGAAGGCTTAAACTTCTCATGGCTGGGCGCTTCTGAGTCAGTGCCCTCGCCATTCACAAGGTCGTCCTCTCGGTCCTGCTGGCCCAGCACCTGCTTCGGTGGCAGGGGCTCCTCTCTTTTGGGGAGCTCAGAGGTTATCACCTCCTTTGCCTGTTGATGGCTTTTCCGGTGACATCCTCTCCTTGCTCTAGGGCTTGCAGGACCATCCTGCACCAACCCCAGGCCAGGGAGTCCTCCGCCATCACCTCCTCTTGGGCTTCGATGAAGCTTAGGAGGGTGGCTTCCTTCGCCTGGAAGGGGCTCTCGTGGTCTTCCAGGAGGCTGACCACCTCCTGCCATGTCATCTCCGAACCCAGTTCCTCTGGGCTGCAGGGGGAAGGTTTCACCTTCTGGGCTTCATCATGCCTTCGCGGTGGGGGGGGGTCTGGGGTAACCAGAGGGTTCTCATCAGGGTTCACCTCCCACAGTGGCTTCATTTGTTCGTCGTCTGCTGGTGCCTCATCATCAGTAAGGTCCAGCTTGAAAAACTTTGGTCCTGTGATTGGAACGCTTTCTGGCGACTCCTTTCCAGGCCGACAAAGGTGGCTGGGCTTCTGCCAGCCTTGCTCACAACCACTGCTATCTGCAGTAAGTTGTTTCCCCAAGGCCTCCCTCAATCTTTTCCCATGTAGATTGATGTGAGCACCTCGCTTATAGTATTCAGCACACGCAACCAGGAACTGCTGGGCAGTTCTCAGCATGTGTTCCAGCCCTGGGCTGGGGTCGCACATTGGCTCTGTGGGGCCCTTGCTTTGGGGCTCCAGGCCCCACACGCCGAGTCCCTAGGCCAAAGGGCCCAGCCCCGGCGGGGCATTGGCATTGCTGGGAGGCATCCCCTCCTGGGTGTGCTCCTCAAGGCCTGGAGGGGTGGGGCCCTCCTGTGTGCGACGCCTCTTTGCTTCTCGTTCCGCTTTAATCTCATGGAGTTTCTTCTCTTGCTCCTCGTTGAGGCTTACCCCCAATTCATGGAGGATGCTGTCGACCTCCATGTCCGCAGCGGATTCGCAGAAGACTTTCTCTTTGAGTAGGCCTGAGCTTGCCTCTACTGCCTTCTGTGCCCTCTCAGCTTGCTCATTCAGCACGATCATTTCTTGTAGAAGCTGCCTTAATGACTCCTTCGCCATGTCGATGCGCTTCTGCAGGCCAATCTTTTGATCAGCAATGTGCTTGAGCTTGCCAGCTGCGCTTTGCCAGCTCTGGCTGGCCTGGCTCGCAGCTTGGGAGGGCGTAACCTCCTGGCTGGCCTTGAGGCCTTTCAGGTAGGCTTTAACCTCCTCCGGCAGGGCGGCTTCATGCTTCTGGCACAGGTCTGTGAGGTCGTCCACCTCCTCCTTGACCTGTGCCTTGGGTGGTTTGTACCCTGCCTCCTGGAGGTTCTTTTGCACCTCTGTAGGCACATTGTCCCATGCCACTCCAAGGGCTTGCAGGACCTTGTTCGGCAATGGGGTCTTCGGAGTCTTGGGCTTCTTTGGCGGCTGCCAGTAAGCAGCCTCAGCCACTGTGGGCCATTGTGGCTTCCACTAGCTCCAGGTCTGTCTCACCTTTCGAATGCTGTTTGCCCAGGGCGTTCTGCATTTCTTGCAGAGCATGTGCGGCTGAGCCTTGTCCGCCCAAATCCATCCTGTGCAGCTTTTGCCACTGCAACAGATGTACTCGCGGGGGGCCATGGCCAAGAGGAAGGCACCTCTGGGCAAACTGTCCTAGGCTGGCTACCAGGCTAGGAAGGCTGAGACCTCCGAAACTTCCCTCAGGCTACTCCTTGAGCCGAAAACTTGAGCCAAAACAACCCAGGTTCAACCCGGGTTCAACCCAGGTTCAACCTGAACTGAACATACCTGGGTTGAACCCAGGTTCCAACCCAGGTTCAGAGAACCCCCGAATAACTCAGACCCTTCAATTAGTTCAAACCTGGGCTGAACCCAGGTTCGAACTCCAACGGGGGGCTTCAGACCTTCAGCGCGAAGGGGCTTCGAAGCCCCCCCTTCGACCCTTCGCCTTCGAAGGCTTCGAAGGCTTCGAAGGGGAGGATGAAGCCCCTTCATCAACTGAAGCCCCCCCTTCGTGAAGGTCCTCGGATCCTGCCTGGAGTGCCGAGTCCAGGCGGTGGAAACGCTTGTTCACTTTCAAAAAGAGGTGTGGCAAGGGCAGCCCCAACAGCCCCAAAATGGATGTTCCTGCACTCAGCAGCGTGTCGTCGAAACCAAGGCCCCGCCCCACCGCCGCGTGCGCCGTTGCGGCCCGCATTGTGCAAGCACTGTTTGGGGAAAGAGGCTGGAGCAAGCCAGAAGAGGCCGGAATTCACGCGAAACCACAGCGGGAGCGTCGAAACGCAACGGAATTCGCACGAAACCACAGCGGGAGCGTCGAAAAGAAGGCCCCGCCCCACCGCGTGCGCCGTTGCGGCCGGCAACCTAAGTGGCCCCCCCAGAAAGATACGCAGCGGAATTATAGCGCGAAACCACAGCCGCAGCATCGAAACGCAACGGAATTCGCGCGAAACCACAGTGGGAGCGTCGAAACGATCGAAGGCCCCGCCCCACCGCGTGCGCCGTTACGGCCCGCAACCTATAAGTGGCCCCCCCAGAAGAGGCTAGAAGAGGCTGGAGCAAGCCAGAAGAGGCCGGAATTCACGCGAAACCACAGCGGGAGCGTCGAAACGCAACGGAATTCACGCGAAGCCACAGCGGGAGCGTCGAAATGAAGGCACCGCCCGGCCCCGCCCCACCGCGTGCGCCGTTGCGGCCGGCAACTTAATTAATAAGTGGCCCCCCCAGAGGAGGCCACGAGGGGCCGGAATTCGCGCGAAACCACAGCGGGAGCATCGAAACGCAACGGAATTCGCGCGAAACCACAGCGGGAGCATCGAAACGCAACGGAATTCGCGCGAAACCACAGCGGGAGCATCGAAACCAAGGCCCCGCCCCACCGTCGCGTGCGCCGTTGCGGCCGGCAACCAATTCCTTTACTCTGAACGTAAGAACCCCATTGTGCAAGCACTGTTTGGGGAATAACATGCCAAAAAAGTTATGTCGTCCTCTTAAATTGTGCGGTTTCGGCATAATGGTTGCCATTGTTCTCTATCTTGAATCTAAGGTTGGAACCATGGGCCCTTAGTATGGTCCCTTACCTTTCTTTAAAGGGATTGAAGGGATCCAGGGGACCCACCCCATACTTCGAATCCCCTACTGAGCAAGAGGGACATCACCCTTTCCAGCAGTGTATCGTTCACTCCAACTAGACACTGCCAGCAAAAGAGTTGTGTGCGCAAGAATCCTGAAAAGAGCTTTGTATGTCGACATGCTTAGGAGGGGAATCGGGTTGTTTTTTTGCCATCGCAGCTGAGCTTCGGAGTGGCACGACTTTGCCCAGCGGGCGCAAGGCGAAAGTTTCACAATAGGCATGAGCGGAGGAAAAAATAGACGGGATTTGGAGGGACTCAGGGTGTCAGCTTGAGTTGGTTCTCTGAGTAAATTTGGGATGGCTCACTAGCCCGACCAGAGCGATAAGCAAGATACGCCAAGTGTTCATTAGAGCAATGAGCTTCGGTGGGTTCGAAATGTCGGTGGTAATGATTGCGATTTGGAAGCAAGGCAAGCAGTTTTATTCCCCGCACCGCCCTCAGAAGTAGGCGTGGGTGAGGGCCTTTCTGTCTGACGTGCGTGCGTGCGTGCGTGCGTGCGTGCGTGCGTGAGGGCGTGCGTGCGTGGGTGGGTGGGTGGGTGGGTGGGCGTGCGTGCGTGCGTGGGTGTGTGTGTGTGTGTGTGTGTGTGTGTGTGTGCGTTCTTCAGTTGTGCAACCAGCTCTTGGGAGGGGCTCGGTTAGATAATCTACCAGACCTCTGGATAGCCTGCCGTTGCGGGTCAGGGGCACTCGAAGCCCTAACTGCCTGGATTTTCGAAGGCCCGCCTTGGAAATCCCGCAAGGCAAAATTTGTTGCGAGAAGTTGCATGTAATTGTTGTCAAAGGCTTGCCTAGAGCCTTCTTTCAGACCATGATTGAACACCGTTGTGCCGAAGATTGTTTTGTGCAGCATTTCTGGTTCAGTGCGAACCCAGCAGCCGCAATGAAAAAGCATCGGTGTTTGGCTAGGCACAATGCCCCTTGCCTAGAAATTCAGTCGAAGCGCTCCGGAAGTTGAAGTCCGAAGCGAAGCGCGTTGAGAGATGTGTGAGGTCCGGGACAGAGACCGGCAAGAAGGCGGTGGAGTCGAAGTCGAAGCGGAACCTGAAAAGGTCGGCCTCGCAGCGCACCATGAAGAGCGGCCGCCTCAGCCAAAATGAGCCAAGCTGAGCTAAGAGCATGAAGAGCCGATGCCCCGTTTATGCAATGTGTTGATGCGAGGATTGCGGACCAGCGGATCTTGAGTTGCTGGTGATGTTTGCTGTGTTAGAAGTGTGTTTTTTCAGGTGTGCACAAGCTCACGCGCCAGTTCTCCGTGAGCGTGCCTCGCTTGCAATAGGTTTCACAGACAAACGAGCAGGTTCTGGTATCACATTGACGACGAACTCCTTGCAGCTGCTACTTGCATCATGATGCTTGTGCAGCTGCTCAAGTTTACGAAAAGTGGTTTGTCTGACAAAGCACATGTGTGATGACAGGTCTACACACAGAAAGATCTGGAGCTGAAGGGCGACGGCGCAGTGGCTGCTGTCGCGTACAGCCATCCTGCTGCAAGTTAATGCGCTTTGCTGTAGAAATCAAGTCAAAGGCAAGGTGGAGAGCAGAGCGACAGGCGTCACAGCATTAGAATGAGACCGGTGCACAGCTGAAAGCTTGCGATTTGCAGTGAATGCTCATGTATGAGGCCCCTGTTTTCTGAACGTCGCCCTTCTTGTCATCGTGTCTTGGAGCCAGAGCGATACTAGTGACAACGCAGGTCCGAGCTGGTTTGAAGTGTGAACATGCATAAATTGTCCACATTCCAGGTACTCAACGCCCTGTGGATGTTGGTCGACACGGAGTGGAACCATGTCAACCTCAGAGGCGACTTCAAGAACTTTAGCAGAAGCACACTTGAGGGAATGTCTCTGCAGGCTCCGACGGTCGACGTCCTCTTCAAGATATCAGTCCGGTGTTGGAGAACTGCTTCTGTAGTGTCTTGATGAACCATTGTGTGATCTGTGCGTGTGTGCAGTGCAGATCATGTCATCATGTCGTTGGTTAAGCTCTTTTCGCAGTTAATGCCCACGCCTGCATCTGAGGCTTCTTCAGCATCGAGATTCTAATTCGTCTTTTTGGGTTCAGACGCTGGCGTTTTATGTTCAAGGACTTTGCTTCCTGCAGCTCTCTTGTAGCATGGTTTCAGTGAGAGACTGGTTTTCCATTCCAAGGGTCTGCGTGGCTTCTCCAAGCAGGTAGAAGAATCGGACACTTCATGGAGAGTGCTAGTCGTGCTAGTTCAGCAGCAGCTTTGTCAGGATGTGTGGTTTCTTTTTGCGCGGCGCTCGTTCCATTTGTACCACTTTGAGCACACGACTGATGTGAAGATGTGAAGCGAGGTACAACCTGCACGCATATGCACGCTGAGGACTTGCTGTTGGTTATTTTGATGATACTGGAAACATGGGTTCTGCAACTGAGACTGCAAGATGACCATCGTGGTAGTGGAGCTTTGCAGTTGTGAGACGTACAAGCCAACTCCTTGTGTTGGGGCTACGCCAGCTGCGATGCCAGGCCTTTGCTCAGTTTGGTCGACAGCAACCTGAACTCCGATGCGCTTGATAATGTTGCCCTCATCAGGCTCCATGTAGCAGCAGCCAAAAGTTGAGTTGTTGCCTACCGAAGAAACAACCATTTGTGTTGCTGCATCGTTGGGAATCCCCACACAAATAATCCTTGTGGCTGTGCTGGCGGCTAGTTGCTGTTATGGGAAGTTAGTGCTGCTCAGCAGGCTGTTCCGCTTGCCTGGCTCTCAGCGTCTGTGCATCATCCAGCCAAGAAGCGGAACACTGTACTCGTTACGCGCTGCCGCCTCCGTTGGACCCCGAAGGGGTCCGTCCCCAAGGGGGGGCGATCGAATCCTAGCGGTTCCCCATCCTGGCTCAGCAGCCTGGATGCAGAGGGGACTCTTTCTTGAGTCTGGCCACACCGCTTGGGGAGAGGGGGGGGGGCGAGGAAGGTGGCTTTCTGGAGGGATAAGGTGCCCCCCGAAGCACCAGAGGCCTGGGGCCTCGGCGGACATGTTTGTGCTGTGCAAGCCGTGACACTGCTTGCACTGCTTGCACTGCTTGCACTGCTGAACGGCTGCCAGCCTGGTGTGGGAAGATATGGGAAGGCTCCGCCTGGGTCGCATTTTCCGGATGCTTCGATTTCATCCTGAGATGAGACTGCTTGTGAAAAGCGCCTTAGCCGCAACAACAGTTTAGCCATGTGTCATGCTGCGTCTGAACATAGCTCACGTGATTTGTTCTCTTCTTTTCAAAGAATGGGCATCTGTCGGTAGGCTCTTCTAATGAATTTGTCGACAAGCTTCAGCTTGACCATGAGATGTGCTTCAAGTATGTTTCAGTTCAGGTATTGCACGTGCCATGAATGCAGTTTTCAACATTCTCTTCTTGCTCGTCCTGGCATCGAGCTCAGTGTTAAACACCCGGTAATGCCGGTTTTGCTGCACCTCCAGTCAGTTCTTGCAAGACAACAGGTGACTTACCTTTTCGCCATCGTTTTCACATCCCAGAATCTTGGCAGACGAAGAAGACTTTTTTTATGTTCATTCTTAGCAGCTTAAGCACTTTCTTTTGAATTGCGGACATTTTTGTGACACCTAACTTGATGGACACTGTTCTCATTCGACGTGTTGGTTGTGGCAGCATCTCACAGTATTTTCACACAGCTTGCTGCATGTTTTGCGAAGCGAAGCTCAAGATGAGCAGCCGGAGGCAGTTAGTTTCGAGTCCGGATACAGTCGCTACCGTCTTCTCCCTACGAACTCTGGGACGATACCGCGCCGGCCATCTTAGATGCAAACGAGAAAAGCAGCCACTGAGTCTTTGAAGGTTCGGAAGCAGCTTCGAGTGGAAACGCTAGCAATGCAAAATTGAACTCGTGAACCTCGGAACCAGGAAGGAGATATCTCCGATGCATCACTTGATTGACTCGTCCAAGCTTCCACGTACGAGACAGGCAAGACCCTGCAGTAGGAAATAGTCCCCGCCAAAGTCTTCTTCAGCAGTTCTTGGTCAGGCAAAAAAGTACACTGAGGGGAACCAGCATCAGCCGATGCTCTGCAACCAAGGGTGCTTGCTTGTGGGTGTCGAACCGCCAACAGCCTCAGTAGACGAAACTGCCAACCGAGCCCTGTCGAACCTCCCTCAAGAGGATGGTTTGTATCAAGCGCTGGAAGTCCCCGACGGGGCACGAACCGGACATGTGTTTCCGCGGCACGCGCAACTTACAAGATAATTTTCTTCGCAAAAGAGGCCCGTAGGTTGTGTGCCACGAGTGCACTTCTTTTACGCTTCTTTTACGCTTCTATACAACTTAAACCGAAAACACTGACTTTGCTATAGGCATGTTTGCCGGGCATTCGGCTTCTTGTAACGTTGCACCGAGTCATTACGCATTGAGCAGGTAGCAGTTTGAGACGACACAACACAAGGTGGACATTTGCTCGAAGTTGTGAGATTTTCAGGTTGGCCAAGCCTGGCACGGAGCGGATCAATGCAGACCTGTCTGAGGCACGGGCAGACATGGCCAGGACACTGGCTGTGAGCGAAAGTTTCATGGGCATTCCCTCTATTGCCAGACTGCAGACTGCAGGCCTCAGCAAAGCAACTCTTTGCTGATATTGTCTCTTCGATGCTTTCCCTGCAGCTCAGATGCAATCATACGGTCATGCACGCTGCGCTAAGCTGCTAGGGTCTGCCAGCTAGCAGGGGCATGGACTGGCAGTGCTATGGGCTTATTCAACGTTCATGCGTGCTGCATACTGGTCCATCGCAGGTTCACACATGGCGTGTGAGGGGCTGAGAGCAGCGGTCCTTTTCTTTTACGCTCTGGCGTTGGAACGTGTCAGCGGCACCTATTTGCAGTTCTTTTGTATCAGGGCGTTTTTGAAGATAATCCTTTGCAAGAAGGCTTGCAGACGAGCTGGCCTTCGCCTTTCTAGCCATCAAGGAGGACGGGAGTGTGCTCAATATGATATGCCAGTAAGAGTCATGAAACGTGGAAGCCAGCTGGCATCAGTTGTCCTTGAGAGTTCACGTCGATATGTCACAGGACAGCGTCCCACTCTTCTGGCTCTTCACGGTCTTCGTGGTGTTCTCCGGGATCACGTTGCTCAACATGCTCATAGGAGTTCTCTGTCAGGCAGCCAAGATGTGAGTTCATGCTTGGGCTGCTTGTCTCGTGAACGGGAACATGTGCAGGTCGTGGAGGACAACTCACGCGAGCACGAGAAGCAAAAGATTCTGGTGGATCTCAAATCGAGCTTGGAGGAGGCCTTTGAGGCCTCGCAGCTCAGTTCGTAAACTTCATTGTCAGGAAACACAAGCTAAAGGCGAGAGGCCCTCTCGTCGTTGGGCCAAAATGTGGCCCCACCGGTCCTTTGCCTCTCAAATCAACAGGCAGGCAGAATTGTTTCCAAGCAGCTGGCAGAAACTTTGATAGATCAAGAGTTTTTTCGCATGCTTGCGTTTATGGGTCATCTGGGCGGTTTACATCAGGACCGTGGTCCAAACATGGCAGGTAGAGAGTTCTGTTTGAACTGGTTGTGAACAAGCCGTGCATTCCAGATACATGCAGGCACAAGGCACAGTGCGTTTGGCTTGAGTACGCGAGGCCTTGGACACTTCCTTTGATGGACTAGTCAGCAACTGGGCTCAATTTTTCAGATCCTGATGCTTTCCTGATGGTTTGCCGTGCGCAGTCTGCTGCAACTCAGGTGAAGAGGAGTTCCAGAAGATGAAGACGGATCCGGGTGTTATGGAGATCTTCTTTCGGTCTTTTGGTGGCACGAACTCTGCTTTTGCACAGCGGACTTTGGAGCTGCCGAGGCTGGGCATGGAGGAATCCGCCATCATCCAGAGATTGGATCACATGCAGGCCCGCATACCTTCTTGACATACCGTCATGCTCTGCCGAGGCGGGCCATGAGGCTCTTGACATTCCGCCTTAAGGAGACGATCTTTGCCACCAAGCACGAGGATCCAGACGAGTCCTGTATTTCGCATTCTGCAAGGTGAGCGCTGCAAGCTGTTCGTGTTGTTGCAATGCCATGCAATGCCCATTCTGCCTCCGGTTGCTGGAAGATCGTCTCAGATCAACCTCGCCCGAGGCCTCCAAGCCTGTCCTTCGCTCAATTTGCGGACCAGGCCCCACCAGAGATGTCGTTGCCGCAAAGCACATGTGCAGCTTCAAGTGCGCTCGTCGAGAGAGAGGGCTGAAAGCTCAGCCGGCTGGGCCAGGTCGTCGAACTGCAAATGAACACTGCTGCGGGGGTGTCTCAGCAGAGAAAGAGAACTGGGAAGGAGCGGTAACATGCCGTGTCGGCGAACTAGGCCGAGATCTTCCAAGAATTTGTGTAGCCGAGGTTCTGGATGTTCAAATGTTGGCATCCAAGGCAACGGTCTCTGATTGCTGTGCTAAAGCGTGCCTGTGTTCCAAAGCCTCGTGCGCCAAACTGATCTGACCTGGAGGTCCGTGCCGAAGATCATCAGATCTTGCAGCTGGGCAGAAAGCCGTTGCTGTGTAATGCTACAGTACGTGCTACGTTGGGTTCGCTCTAGGCCTCCAATGCCCGAAGACCACAAAGCCGTCTTGAGGACAACACTGAACCGCCTGGAGCCAGATCTGCATCGTTTGCTGGAAGAGCCTCTGGAGCCGCAGGAGAGCGTGTGAAGCGCACAGATTTACAAGCACACCCTTTGTCGCAGGCGTAGACTTTACAGCATGCGTTGTCGAGTGAAGATGGAGTTGGGTCCTTTGCCGCCTCGACGCTGCAATTTGGTTGGTCAAAGGCTCCTGGGACTCCAAGGCTTTGAAGGGTGCAGCAGTTGCGTATACCTGACCCGTTCCTCGACGTTCGAAGGAGGCCAAGACCATGTCGTCCCTGGGGCTGCACACGCTGAACCTCACGGGAGAGGCCACAGGGTTTTCAAAAAAACGTCGGGCTTTGACCTGACAGGCTGCCGGGAGTCTGGCATTGTGGCGCTGCGTTCAATCCGACAGGACTCGATGCCGGTGAGGTTCCCGTCAACTCCACTGGGATGTGTGGGAGAGGCCCGAGCAGCGCAGATGACGTGCGAGCGTGAGCGAGCGTGGCTGGGAGTGTGGCTGGAGCTTTCAAGATTCATTGAGCCCATTCGCCCCTGTTATCGCTTGCACATATCCGAATTTCACAGGCTTCACAGGCGTCTCAGCAAGGGCCAATGGGCCCGACGCCCGAAGAAGAGACCGTGGGAGCCTCGGAAATCTCAGACTCAGAGGGCTGATCTTGCGGCAGGTTTCAGCAGCGTGCTGGTCTTTGACGTGGAGATAGTATGGTGACACGTGGTAGCTGTGTTGCTTCATGAGGTCCATCTTCCTGGTGCGCTGGAGAGTCGCTCGGGCAGCCTCCATGAAAGCGCTGCAAAGGCCTGAGAAAGCCACAAACAGACACCGACACAAGCCTACAAACGACAAACTACTACAACCAGTATCAACCATTACAAACCGCAACAGCCACCTGAGAGCTAAGCCCGACCAGGCGTCCCGGATGCCTGTGGTGGGCACGCCGGCAGAGGCAGGATCCAGAGTGTTGCAGAGACCTTTCCATCTCTTTACTATCAAGTTCAACTATCCACTCTCCCAGCCTCACCATTTCCCATGACCCCAAATATCGGGACGAGCAGAACTGAGACTTCACCATTATTTGACGGCCAGCAACCCCAGGCAATGTTGTGTCTCGGTCGCTGAGTCGCCTCTCCCATGTTGTTCTTCTCATGCCTCTCATTCTTCTCGGCTTTACGGCTTTGCGGCTTTGCGAGGTGCCAGACGTCAAGGCCTTGGTGACGGAAGACTTCAAGCTGAGGGAGGACTGGCTTCAGGAGGCTTGGTCGAAAGACTTCCATCCAGCATTCCGTGCAGCAGCTACCGCAGGTGCCCACGGAACTGCTTCTCTACATTCTGAAAGCAAGGGCCGGGCCAGAAATCATCTCATGAGAGGTATGGCATTTAATTCTGGAGAGAGCTTTCCGACTGACATGCTGCAAAGACTGCAATCACATAGGCCCTGAGCAGGGTCTTACAACACAAGGCTTTTCGAAAAAATCGCTGCACGCACTCCGAGTGCAGCCAGACCAGAATGGCTGAGTACGATACTGATACAGGTGCCAACTGCGGACAAGACTCAACAAGCATCAGTCCTCTCCAGTGTAGAGTCAAAAGAAGTGTGATTTTCACAGGATTCTCACAGGTCTCACCATTTTCAGGCACAGTGTCAAGAGGACTTCTAGGCACCCAACAGACAAAGCCACTTCGGGTCCAAGCTTAGGCCTCGAGGTCCTTGAGGTGCTACATGGTACCAGAATCATATTCCTCTTGACGCAGCTCAAGTCAGTTTGAGAGGGTGCACAGCTTTACAGGCTCCCGATGCTTCGGGCTCACCCTCTCAAGTGCTCCAACAGGAGTTTAGCAGTGGCAGCGCTGGGCACAGGTCCGCGAGTAAGCGCCATGCGCACAGCGCTGTGCCTTGGACATTAGCGCAGGTGGATGCATCCACCCGTTGTGCCCTGCGCGAAGCGGAGGGAGAAATAAGCCTGATGTCACTTGTTCGGCGTTTCCGCGGGTTCCTGGCCGGGTGAGGGGGGCAATGGGTTATGGCAAAGCAGAATTTCGGCATGTTCGTCGCTTGTCGGTAGTTGTGGGTCCGACGAAGAAGAGAGCATCGGAGTGGCCTTTCATGCGCTCGAAGGTGCAGATTTATTGGATGGCACTTGCAACGAAACAGTTGTTTGCTCACGCCGGACAGGAACAAGCTGGGCTCAAGCTGAGAAGCTGAGCTCACTAGAAGCGGTTGGCTGGCTTCGGTTCGGTGTGAGGAGGCCCGGATTTCGTGAGAAAACGGCAGGTGTGCCTGGTGCACGAGAGGTAGCGTACTGTCCCAAGCATGTTAAGTACGTGAGGAGCTGTCATAACATGTCATAGCAGTACAATACTGCTCCAACATGCACCAGGATGCGGTTGACACTGGAGCTGCTGCAGCAGGCGCCGCAGTCGCTGAACCCAGCGTTGCATCGGCAGCTGCAGCTTAGAGGCTTCAAGTGGCCTGGAAGCAGCAGAGCGATGCAGTGTGACGCAGAGCGTGATGAGTCGATGATCCAGCTCGATTTTGTGCTGCATCTCTTTCTCAGGATCCCCACTATCGCAACCTGGCTGAAGGAAGCGGTTTGCAGCTGATGTTGCAGATAACGCGGTTGCTAAGGAAAATCTGGGTGGCACAGATGACGCTTATGAGCTGCTGCCTAAGACATGAAGATCGCTGCCAGAAGAGCCAGTTCATGCATCATTGTGATTGTCCCGACAGTTCTGTTAGGCAGCAGGGCATGGCGTAATTTTAACGCTACGAGACTCGCCGCGGCCGGGGGCAAATGGGGCGGGGCGGGCAGGGCAGGGCGGGGCGTGGCGTGGCGTGGGGTGGTGGGGGGGGTGAGAGGTGGGGTACCTGCTTTACGTTACCCAAGCACCCACGGCCCGAGGCCTGGCGCATTACTGGCTTCAGATGCAGTACGTACTGTGTACGTGTCAAAGCTTCTTGATTCTGTAGGTGTCTGGACTTTTCAGACAACGATCTCATCAAATTGGGGAACTTCCCACCGTTAAGGAGGTCAAGTTCTTAGCAGTCAGATATTTGCTGCACGTGTTGCAGTTGTGCGGTCTACAGCTTGCGTCTTCGACATGCCGAGATTACGCGTCCTGATGTTGATGAACAACAGGCGCGCATGGGCAAGGTCCAATCCAATGCGGTCACCTTCCCCCCCCTTTTAGCTCTGCAAATCGGAGTTCATTTCTGATGAGAGTTTGCCCTGTGAGACTCTTCGATACTGGCCCGCGTATATGCTTAAACAGCCTTGTGCGCACAGGATTAGCCGAATTGCCCCGGACTGCCCTTGGCCGGCAAATAATGGCTAAGCAGAACTGTCACTATGTGTTGCTTGCGGATGAAGTGGTGCCGCTACTTGGGTTGAAAGCTAGAATCCTCAGGCTTCGATCCGATTCCCAACATTGTCAGCCTCGTGCTGACAGGCTGGAGCTGCGCAACGTGAGGTTAGATAGCATTCGATTGTTTTGCTGACCAGAAGTATAGAAAGTAGAAGCCAGAAGGCCGTCTCAATATGACTCGAGTCAGTCTCAGTTTCTGGTTTCAGAAACTGGCCCCGATTCAGGAAATCTCAGACAATTCCGAATCAAACAACTGTGGCTCCATGCAATTGAGAAAATCTGAGATCAGGCGATTCGTGAAACTGGCCGGTTCAGGAAACGGCTTCGCACGATTCAAATGAATCTTGTGATTAGGGAAAGCCGTCAGCAAGATTGGGAAACTGCCCGATTCAGGAACCCAATGCCCCATCCCGGAAACTGCAAGTGCACCCGCTTTCCAGAGCGTGCCGCCACGCGCAACAAGTGTCAATTACTTGAAGCCCTGGTGCTACTTCGTCCCCCTGCTCACTTTGTCTTGCGTGAGGAGGACCAGACTCAAAACCAAATCTGCGGTTTCCAATTTCCCGAGTCCGTGGTTTCCAGGTCGGTCCGTTGCGGTCTCCGAATTCACAGTTTCCAGTTTCTCGATTCGAACCCGCGGTTTCCAGCTTCCCATTTTTGAGGGTCACCCGAGGGTACCTCCTTCCCAAATCATCAATTTTCCAATTTCAGCGTTTTCCAGTTTCTCGGATCCGTTCCGGATTTCTGAGTTCTTGTTTCAAGTTTCCACGTTTTCCAGTTTCCCGAATCTCTCGGTCCATCATGAGTTGCTGGCTGCTGTCGCCTCTGCCCTGTCGACCAGGCAACAAGCTGGAGAAGCAGCTTGGCATTCATTAGTCTCATGAAGCTTTTGTGTAGTGCCCTGTGGTTCATGGGCCAGTCTGCTGCTATCGGAGGCTGGTAGACTTGGAGCCCATCACGCAGCTCAAGAACTTGGAGCGCCTTAGCCTCATGGATAACCCGGTCACCAAGGCGGGCGCTACATTGCACAAGGGGGAGTATGTGGGGCACCGATATTCGCGTGAGTGCAGGTGAAGCATTTTCGGCCTTACATGATCCACAAGAGCTCGAAGACGCTGAGGCATCTCTTTCATGACCTGTTGCATGATCTTTCGCTGCCCGCGGCAGAGCGCTCTCTGCAATTTCCAAGCCGTCCTGCAAGGATCCTAGACTTCAACCGCATCAAGGACAAGGAGAGAAAGGCGCTTTGTTATTGATTTCGTTGTTGTTGCCGATCCGCAGGCAGGTCACAGTGAGGATGCTCATGTATGCAGGTTGTCAAACGTGCAGTGAGACGGTCATCGGTGATGTACCAGATTGTTGAGCGATGCGGCTAGCAACATTGTTTACGAGCTGTCCTGGGAAGGAATAGCGCGTCATGTTTAAACTCAAGGCAAGGCAGAGCTGCCCGTGATGCAGGCGGCGACGCTGCTCTTTGCAGGTGAGCGTGGAAAGAAGCTGCTGGAGGTGCAGTAGAGTAGAGCACATCGATTTGATCAACAAAGCGACCACCAATCTCGAACTGACAGGAGATCGCTCCCCCGCGTGTGGCGGGCAAGGAGCCCACGGAGAAGGCACGCACACAGACACACAGACGCACAGACGCACAGATGCACAGACGCACAGACGCACAGACGCACAGACACACATGGACACAGACAAACGGACACACAGGGACACAGACACACGGACACACGGACAAACGGACACACGACACACAGACACACAGACACACAGGGACACGGACACACAGACACACAGACACACAGAGACACAGACACGCAGACGTACAGACACGCGGACACACGGACACACAGACCTGCAGCTAGCAGTGAATTCAATCGCCGCATACATAGTTTGTTGTCAGCCACGGAATTCCACAGACACAGACCTCGGGGAGAATCATTGTATAGGCGACAAGCGACAAGGTAAGTGTGGGAGAGATCAGTCATGACATGCAAGCTGCCAGGTGTCTGACGTCTCGAAGTCCGGTCCATCTCCTGAAGTTATCGCCACGCAGCTGCATGGGTCTGAAAGGTTGCTGTTGGGGGCAAGTCTGGGTGTCTGCTGTTTCTTGAGGCTTTGTCATATCTTGTGATATCTTGTCAGACCTTGTCACGCTTGTTGGCTTGCGGATGCTTGCGGTCTCAGGAGCGCATCAAGAAGGCCATTGCGGAGGCCGAGACCATCGAAGAGGTCACACGCCTCGAGAAGGCCAGCTGAGCGCCCCATGGGCCCATGCGGCCGTTGGGCAAGGGGTGGCAAAGGGGTGGCAAGGGGTGGCAAGGGGTGGCAAGAGTCAAGCATTGAGGCCTTGAAGAGTGGAGTCCTGCCCGACGACCTGAAGGAGCCAGGCCAGGGCGTGTGTGCGTGGGGGGGGGGGGTTTCTGATGTTTCAGTACCGAGCCGCTGAGCTTAGGCACCGAGGGCCCGGAGCCGGCACCCATGGAAGGAGGCCGCGTCAAACCGTGGACCTTTTTCACCGCTCAGTGCGATCTCCTTCCAGGTCCGGCGCCAATGGCGGAGGGATAATGCAGGGACTGCCCGGGCCTCGAGGGCGTCTGCCGGCGGATGTTTGGTGTGCTTTACCGGCTTTACCTGTCCTAAACGCACAAGCATGTGGTTTGCATGTGATTGCAGGAGGCCATGGGAGGTCACAGTAAAAGCCATGATTTCCGTGCAGGCCGCCCACTGCTCAAACGCCTCTGGGAGGTTCGCGCCCTTCCCCTCGTCGCATTCCCGGTGCTGGCATCAAGGCCAACGCGAAATGCCCGCCGAAGCAAGCGAGTCCTGGAACTCGGCATCCCAGGTCTATGCGCCCTTTGAAGCATTCACGGGCCAATTCACTCGCGCAGCCGCGGCGGAAATCCCGAGCCTTCTGTCCGATTCTGCCAGCTCTGGCCCGCTGAGGATCATGGATGTTGCTTCAGGGACTGGTGCATCGACGTTTGCGCTGTGCAAGACATTGGCAGACCATTGCAGGCAAAAGAGTCCTAAGGCACTCGTGGTTGCCACGGACTTCAGTGAAGCCATGTTAAAGACGCTGACGGAGAAGTTCACAGCTTCCAGTGCCGACCCGGAGGTGATGGCATCGCAGGCAGCCGAAAAGGAAGGCTTTCTGGAGCTTGCTACTCAGGTTGCCGACGCGCAAGACCTCTCAGCTTTTGCTGACGGAACGTTCGACGCGATTAATTGCTCTTTCGGAATTATGTTCCCTAAGTCTCCAGAGAAGGTGGCTCGAGAATTCTGGCGGCTGTTGAAACCTGGTGGGGTTGCTGTCGTTACAACATGGCACTACAACAACATGCCAGCCGAAATCCTGGTAGACCTGGCCCACGTCTTTAAGGGCCGCGGTCGCTTCGACCAGCTGCCCCTAGCGACGGCCACGGAGAAGTTCGGAAGCGAGGCCTTCATGCGGCGCCTCTTTCGCGGAGACCTCGAGGACGGTTCCGACGCTTCCGGTTCCCCTGGTTCCCCTCTGTGGAGAAGCAGGGATCTCCAGGCCAAGTTTATTGCAGGCTCTTCATACTGTTTGCCGCGGCATATGGCTGCCATGATGAACAAGACTCCGCTCGCCAGCGACTTGGGCCACTGGGATGAAGATGCTGTGGAGAAGCATCTGCAGGATCACTGGACAGGAGAAGATGGCCGGATAGTGTTGCAAGGCACAGCCCTTGTCCTCTTTGCGCGGAAGCCAATTTCATAGCGATCGCGGATCAGCAGCACTGTGCACCAACAGCGGGCACCCATCTTAGTAGCCAATGACATTGTTAAAAGTTTGTTCAAAGTTTGGTAAGAGTTTGTGCGCATGTTGATTCCTATGTCCCGCGTGGCATTTCCCAGAATAAGGATGTTTGTTGCAGGCCGACGGACACCAGTGCCCAAAAACCAGGCTTCCTGCATAAGTCGAAGGAAAAGAGCTCCGCTTACAATGCTACCCTCCAGCCACAGCATGCCCCTGATAAATGCCAGGCGTTTGACAGAGTACAAAGGCCGCAGTTGCAGTAGCTCAGACAGCCGCCTTTGTAAAGAAAAACTATGGACCCAAAACAGAACTGGTACCCGACACACTGCGTGCTCAGGCTGGACGGGCTCGCGATCTTGACGCCGCGTAGCGCCAAAAATGGAGGGCACGAAGCAACTTGCAAGATGGGCAGTATACCTCACTGCGTGCCATGATCCTGTTGTGATTCTCCCGTTTGTTGCTTTCTGTTAGAGCGATGTGCTATCTGTAATGTGCTACGACAGGGGGGGGGAGAGATGTCAGATGTGGGCTGTCTTGCAGTTGCGAGATTTTGGTTCAAAGACTCCTGCATGTGAATCCGCCCCTTAACCTTTGCCAGAATGTCTGCTGAACCTGAACACATGACTACAGGCTGAATTAGTGTATGTAGCCACTTCAATTCAGCTCAGCTGAGTGGTTGCCCGAATGGAATAGCCAAGAGTTGCGGATCTTGACGCCTCTGCGATGTCTCGTGCCCGCACCCGACCCAACCGTGCTAGCAGCTTGCTTCGCTGGGCCGCCGCAGCAATAAACTCAGCACTGTACAGTGAGGGCGGAATGTTGGATGAACGTACGTTTGATGAAGCCTTCTCTGATTCCTCGCAATTATTCTGCATTTTCTTAGCGAAGAAGCTTCAGGCTGCTGTGCTGGCAGCTTGCTCGATGGCTCAGCTTTGCTGCTCGTCTGCGATGACTATTGTTTGTGACTCTCGCTGGCGAGGTGTTCTCATCTTGCATGATCTTACGATGACAGTGATGAAAACTACTCAGGTTTTGTGCGCTCTGTCCGACTGCTTGCCCCGCACCGCCGTTTGCGTAGTGCCAGGCGTGACCCATCGTGCTACTTGTGAAGGCTTTTGCCTAAGAAGCCTCGCTACAAATTATAAGATCCTATGAGCATCTGTGGATGCGCTGCCGTAGGCGGAGCGCGGCTTCGGTTGCCGAAGTCAACCCCCTGCTGGAGACGAAGGGGCTGCCTCGATTTCAATCCATCGATGTGCCACGTGCAGCAATGAAGACGGCATGAGGGCTTGAGACCTTGGCTACATGCCAAGTGAATCTTACATTGAAGTGTTCTGCACCACGGTCAGGTAAAGCATGTGGAGCCAGCCATGGAATCCATCTTGAAGTCCCTGCGCGAGGTGCTTGCAAGTCTGCACCCAGTGTGGAACGCACAGCCTTGCATGGCATCAACCGGCACCTGCAGGATTTCAAGAGTTTGGAGGGAGAGCTCCCAAGCAAAGAGCCTGAATATGAAGAGAACCTTGGATGCGTCGGATGCGTATCAGTTTTTTGTACACGGTGCAAGCCCATGACTCTCCATGGAGCATGCTTTCATCAAGGGCTGGTAGCTGGTGCCGAGGATTGTGGAGTCCCTTGAGAAGCTACGCCATCCTCTCTCCTACAGCTGGGGCGTTGTAAGTCATCTGAACAATGTCACCGGGCATAAACAAGATCAGCGAAAGACATGCAGTCTCCTGACAACAGATGCATCAGGTCAAGAACTCAGATGCCTTGCGCGAAGTCCACCAAGCTGTCCAGCCAGAGGTAGTGAAGGCACCCCTCGCCGCATGCAACGTGCTCTGCTTTTCGTTGCCCATAAGTGTTTCCCCCCCGGCCTACCCCCCGCCCTCCCCTCCACCCGGTATCCCTTCTTCCAGTATCCCCATTCCCCACCCCAGCATTCCATTCCCCTCCAAGCCCCCGAACCCTAAGCTACCCCTGGACCCAAAAACCCTAAGCCCAGAACCCCACCACTACACTAGGGCATACCATGCGTGGATGGTGGGGCGTGATTGAGGTTCCAATTTTGGTGTACCACCCCCCCCCACCTTCAAACTCACCCCCCTCTTCGGGGAGGGAGGAAGGCACGGAAGACCCTAAGCCATCTTCAATCCTAAACCCTAACGCGCAGCCATTAACCTCAACTCTGCATCCTATACCCTACAACGCAACCTCGCAAAACTGTGCCAGCGTAGCGTGGAGTCCAGCGCAGATTGCAAACTTGGGACTGCGCTCCAATCTAGTCATTAGCGTCGCGCAATCCTAGAGCATTTCTCGTCTAGCACCTTGTCTGACCTGGATATTGCGAACTCGGGCAAACACTTCAGCGCCAGGGAGATGGTTCTGTGGATTCAGTGGTGTTGGCGGAGTTTGCAGACCTGGTGAAAGCTGCAGCGACCTTGTCTTGTGGCCATTGGGCGTGCGCTAGGAGTTCTTTGGCAGGGCATGGTTGGCATGGCTGGGAAGCGCCGGCCGAGTGGCGCATTGGAACCCTTTACAGGCGCATGAGCCAGAGCGGGAGTCGGCGGATCAACATGCTTCTTCTTTATGCATCCCCTCGACTGCGGCAGCTGTGTCATGGAAACTCGGCGATCCGGAGCCTGGTCCTCCAGGCGCGAGGACAGTGCTAGTCAGCGTTGGATTCGGGAGTTTGCGAGATTACTCCAGCAGGCAAACCTTCCTGCCGCGCCCAGTGTGTCTCGGGCTACTGGCGAGGTGATGCCGCGGCTGGGAAAAGGTCGTAGGTTGTCGGTGGGCTTTCAGCTCTGGTAGCAGATGAGCAGCGATGCCCAAAGTGGAGCGCCGGGGCTTCACATGTCTCCTTACTATCATGCGGCTGCGATGTCTCAAGCCCTTTTCCTGGCGTCGTGGGTCTAATGGCCCGGGCACTTGTGGACCGAACTCTCGGAACGTGCCACCGTGCGCACTTGGGCGGCATGTTGTGAAATTGCTGAGTTGGTTAGCAAGCAGCTGGATCGCTGGCAAATGTCCATTGGCGAGGCTTGTGTGCGTTCCATTTGGGGCAACGTGGACATGAAGTGGCTTGTGCATCTATGACCCCGTCCTGACCTTTGCCTGTCCCAAAGCTCGAGCTTCTGGCCACCTTTGGTAGCAGTGTGCGTGTTCGGCCGCGACGCGGTGCAGAAAGGTTCAGTGTGCACTGCGACAGATATCGTTAGCAGCTTCGTCGTCGACCAGCGCGTGACGACAGCCTTTCCGCATTTCAAGGAATTGGGGTGGGCTGGAAGACGGTGGCGTCAGGCTGTGGTCGCATGTAGGAGTCCTTGCAGAATGGAGGGGGAACTTGCGTGGCTCGTGTTCCAGGACCAGGTCTAGGAGTCGGTCGGAATGGCTTGCCTACGGTCGGGAAGGAAGTTTTGGTCGACTTAGCACAGCTGGCATAAGGCAAGCTGTGGATTGGTTTTCCTGAATGAAGAGACGGCGAAGCTTTAAACCTTACGCCATAACCCGTAAACCTTAAACCCCAGACCCCGACCTAAGCGCGCGTTGCTCAACACCTTCAGTAGGTGTACTGTTGCTGTTGCTGCTGCTGCTGCTGCTGCTGCTGCTGCTGCTGTCGCTGCCCGCCTGCCCACGAGTATCACTTTGTAGTGGTGCGGGCTGCTGGTGGTGGCGGTGGTGGCTCCTTGTTGTGTCGCGCCTGATGATGGTGCACTTGCTTGCTCTTGTGCTTTGCGCAGTTTGATGTTCATGTTTAGGGTATTGTAGGGTTGAAGGTCGAGGAAAAGCTGTTTGTTCTACAGCGTTTGCCTGTCCAGCTAGCGCCGCCTAACCAGGCATCTGTTGTGGATGAACTTGTGTGATCCTAGGAATGCATGACAACAAGACTTTTTACCAAAGCGGGATCCGGACATACGGCCATGTGCGTGTACCATACGCGGGGGGCCCTTCTGTTGCGCTGTTAAAACATCTTCAGAGCTTGGAAGTCATTCTGCAGCGATGCTGTTGTTCCTTCGCCAAATCGCTAAGCCTGCTGTTGATTAATTGATGGCTTTTGGAATACTGCTCTGACATGCTGTGACTAGTGGAAGTAGATCAGAGGCGCCGGGGTTTAGAACCCTTAATACACGCCGGACACTCATAGTTGAGCGTGAGCCTTCAGCAGTATCCGGTCCGACATATCATGTCCAAAGGAGGAATTGAAAGGCAAGAACCTGAAAACCAAGATCAGCAATACCGAGAGGGAAGGAAATTTCTGAGACCAGCGTCTTCATCAAAATCCCAAACCTTTGACGCCTGGCACAGTAATGCTGCCAACTCCCTGACAGAACCTGCTCTAGTCAACGGTCGGTTGGAGGCCTGGGCGAACCTGCGGTCACATTGAGAGTGTGCTTCTTCGCAGGCCTCCATGGAACTCTCGCAGAGCCGTGTTGTCTTCAACGCCTTGGGTAGCCTGGAGCAGAGAGTCTTGGCGAATTACTTTGGGTTTGCCAGTTTGTCATGACATGTGTACAACACAAATACAATCAGAACTTGGGCCTTGGGTGTCGTTCAAGTAGAACTGAAACGAGATGGTCCGAAATCTAGGAGTTAACAGTATCTTATACACACCTTTTGCCAGTGCTTCGTCAACCGGTAGAAAAAGCTTCCTGACGAGATTCTGCATTTTTTCTTGTCCTTGACTTTCTTGTCAAGGAAGTTGCCAGTTTTTAGTCAGTTGCTTGGTGTCCATGGTGCTACGGAGGTGCTCTCCCCGAGTCCCGGCAGCGCATCGTGGAGTCGGCACTGCGCGACATGCGACTGAGCGGTGTGGATCTGGAGGCCGGGGGGGAGCTTCCGGGCACTGCAAGGGGCACTGCAAGGCGTGTTGAAGTGGTTGCTCTCCACTTTGACAGGGAGCTGCAAAGGAGGAGTTCAATGTCTTGGCCTTGGGTAGCCATGGAGTTTTGTAGGGTTTGACCTGCCATAACTTGTCGCACTTTGCTCACCAAGACTGTCGCCTTGCTCCTCTCCGAACTCGGTGCGCGCCCCTTCAGGTCAAGCTTAGGCTCCTTGACCTTGCCTCAAGATCATAGGTTTCGGGTGTCCCTGCCCTTGTGAGACATGCTCTTTCGAGCCGAGATTTCTGCTGCCTCATTTCAACGGTCTAAGTTTGCTGACTCTGTACATCCGTTTCTGCGCCGCATAGCTATTTCGGCTTGATAGTTTTTCTTCGGCATAGAAGCAGCATATTACAAGGCTGAAGAAGAGGCCTGGCTGCAACTTGAGGGTTTCCTTGCACTGGTTTGCAGTGGTGCTTCCTTTCTTGCTTTCGACCTCGCTGAGGCCTCAGTGACAGCCCTGCCACGGGCTTCTGTGCGGAGGCGATGGCATGACAGATGGGGGCAGTCTCGAGCAAATGTCCCGTCATCCCGCGGCTTCCTTTCCCCTTTTTTCAGGTGCAAGGCTTTGGGTTTCCGGGTTCGTTTTTGATTTTTGTTTGGCTTTTGCTTGAGGATGCTTGAAGATGCTTGAAGAGGGTTTAGGGCTTCCGATGGCTTCAGGGTTTTCGGCTGTTAAGAGTCTGTCAGAGGATTTTAAGGGCTTAAAGTTAGTTTAGCGTTCTGGGTTCGGGCATGGGTGGCTTTTGGGGACCAGCATGATGCCATCATGACACTGGTCATCGTGCGAGCCTAAACTGGTCAGCATGTTGTGCCGAGACTGGCCCACACGCGACCTGAAACTCTGCCCCGAAGCTCTCTCTGAAGCCCCTAGTGCGAAACGCGGACAGCTGAGGTTGACAGCAACAGCACTAGCTTGCTAGCTTGCACGCTTGCATCGCAGTTTTTTGACGCCTTTTAGGTCAAGCTAAGTGGAAGGATGGACAAGCACCTCTAGTGTCGAGTCCGCCGATTCGGCAGTTTTTATGCTCAGCTTCAACCTTATTCCCCCCCCCCCTGGGGTGCGTGGTTGGCTACATTATCAGTAAACAATTCTCCTCGCCTCCTCGCCTTCGTGTCCCGTGCGAAGCCTACCAGGAAATGCCGCAGAAAGTCCCGCCAAGTGCCCAATCCGAAAAGACGCAGAAGGTTCCGCCTGACATCCGTCGAGTGTCCTTGGAGCTCCCGTAAGAGTCCCGCAAGAGTCCCGCAAGGGAATGTCCCTGGAGTGGCCATTCCTAGAGAACACGGAACGGCAAGATGGCTCCCACATGGGTACTTATTGGCTGTAGGGTGGGGACCAAGCAAATAATCTTCGGATGAAGAACCTATGGGCACCTCTATAGCTACTGGTGGGGTCGAAGCTGGGCAACAATTGCAGACAGAACTGTCTCCCAATTGCACTTGCACGAGGCGGCATGGTGGTTGAAGTTGCCAGCACAGAAACTTGGCGCATTGAAGGGAAATCTTGACGTGGGAAATACGGAAGCACGAATTCAAGCTAGTTCCGCTCCGCGAGGCATGGATGCTGGTCGCCATGGCCTTGGTGCAGCTGATGACACCAGGTTTAGCTTTCTTCTATGGCGGATTAGTCAAGGAGACGAGTGTGCCATGCTCAGTTGTGTCTAGTTCGTATTTGCTTGATTTTTCTCTTGATCTTTCCGTGAGACTCGGTTGCACCGAGGTGTTGACGATGATGATGCAAAACTATGCCTCCATGGGAGCAGCCAGCATCATCTGGTCGCAGTCTTAGACTCGCAAGAACACCAGGTTTGCTGCGTGGTCACTGCCCATTTCAGGACCCGAAAGGACCAAACAGTCGGAGAACAAAAGGGAGAAACAAAGGACAACAAAAAGCAACCAACGAAGTACATGGAAGATGCATCATCAACACAGTCGCCACCCCAGACACCCGGCGATTGCCTGCAACGGGCTCATCGTTAACAGATGCACACCTGCACGAGGATGCCAACGCAACCACACCGTAAGCAACCAGACATCGCCCGGTCACTGACCAGGCACATTAGATGAATGTAGATGAATATCAGCATATGATAGGAGGAGAAGACAGCCAACAAAAAAAAGCCCGAGCTCTTCCACCGACACACCCAAGTCGCTCGGTACAACGGCAACAGCTCCGTGAAATGTTCCCCACTCCTCTCGAATCAGCTCGGTGGCTCAGCGGCAGATTGAGTCATCAACAAGCCAACGCAAACCGAACCTGCGGTCGTCAGCTGTCACAGCCTTGCAAGCAACCGCACACTCGAAACAACCACACAGAAAAAGAGCAATGCCAGCAGCGGCTCAAGTCATCATGCCAAAAGCAAGGTCTTCCACTGAAACAATGCATCTCTCTGCACCTTGTCTTCTGCTTCCGGCGAGCGATTGCGTCGCAAGTTGAAATGACGCGCTGCACGAGCTAGAACCATGTGAGGCACGTTGGCATCACACAAGCAGGCAGAAGCAAGGCACCGCCATCCATGCGCATGTTATGTAGAAGGCGCAAAATGCAGCACTGACCCGCCTTCGTACTGTCGCTCAGCAAAACGTTGATGCCGAACCACCTCTCACCTCTCACCTGAGACCCAACCAGGCCATGTACTCCCACCCAAGAGGATTTCAGGTTTACGGTCTAGGTTTTTCACGATTCAAAGTTTAGGCTTTCATGTATAAACTGCGAAAACGCCATACTGTCCCAACAGCTCTAAAATCAATCTTCTAAGGGCCTGAAAACCGGAAAGTCTGGGACAGAACAGCATTTTGGCATTCAGACCCTCAAAAGATGGGGGGGCAGTTCTTGCATTTCGGCAAACAGAAACTCTCCAAAAACATTGGGACAGTTGCAGCGTTTTGGCAAGCGAGTTCTTTGCTGCGGTGGTGGCATCAGGTTCGCCTTCGGATTCTCCATGTGTTTCGGGGACAGCTGGGGCTTCATCGGCAGTCCCTGGACGTATCTGGGATTTCGGCACTTGAGCGTGCGGGAGGCCCTGTGACATGGACATGTCATGTTTCCTGTCCTTCCTGTTTTGCTCTTAGAGGTGCTTATGATTGCTTATGTGTACTGTGAATCAGCAAAGCTTGGAGCATCGGGTCGACCTCCTTGCGCCTCAGGCGCTTCCCGGACAGGTTATTCCAAGTGAGCTCTTCGCAGCATACCAAGGCATCTTGCCCAGCAAGACTCTATACAGAAGGCATCAAGGCTTCCTGATGCAGTGCTCGTGTGGTAGATGTGGATAGCTTCCAGGCATGTTTGCGATCATCACACCTGCGCTCATGACTGGTGCATTTGCGGATCGATTGCGCTTCAAGCCTTATCTGATTTTTATGTGCCTCTGGCTGGTGCTGCTTAGTCGAGCTTGGCAGCTTTTGTCCTACAATATTACAAGCGGTGCGTGACAGGGTTTTGATATTGTCAGTAGGCGAAAGGTACTTCCTTGGATGTGGTGACTGACGGTGACATGCCGAGGTTGGTGTACTTCCCATGGTGCCATTTGATCTGGGGCGGTGGTTGGCTTGCGCAGTGGGGAGTTGTGGACTTTGCTGGAGGTAGACCCTGTTTGCATACTGTATCACTGAATGTCACTGAAGATTTAGAGTCCAAATTAGAGGTCGGTACTCATGAAGTTGCATGGGCCCTTGGTTCTCAGGCATCGTCGTGCACGTCACGGCAGGCTTCTCCGCGTTGGCCAGTTTGAGCGTAATCGGCCACCGTGAGATCCCAGAGGATGAGAAGCACATACACGAGACCCCTCACAACATTCCCTTCGTGGCTCTGGGCACAGCCTTGCTGTGGTTTGGCTGGTTTGGATTCAATGGCGGCCTCCTGGACAAGATATGGCCGAGCATGGCGGCAACATGCTGCACACACACACACACACACTGCTGCCCAGCACGTGCCAAAGCACCGAGGTTCTGCTGTGGCCGCCAACGGTGTAGCGATAGGAGCTGCAGCCTGGCACAATCCGACGTGTGTGTGTGTGTGTGTGCTTTAACGGGGAGCGCGTATTTGTTCCCGTCAGCATGGAGGTCGTTGACGCTTTGACGCTGTCATGTTCGGGGGTCTGATATTTTCTTTCGCATGACGTACATAGCCGCTAGTGTCGCATACTGTGGCCAGTACAGTAGTACAGCTTGGCTCCACCGCCTCAAAGCTGCTGAGGCGGTGAACTCGCAGATCGCAGCTTCCGTGGCGCTTTTTCTTTGGCTGGCCACTCTGCAGAGCACTGACAGCTTGCGGCTGATGCTACTTGTAACGTTGTACAAGTATGTTCTTGCAGAAATCCCGCAGTGTCTTAGCCTGTAGCTATCATTCCAGCATGCGCCGCGTGCGTGCTTTGCTTTGTCCAACCAAGATAATAGAATGGCTGCGTTTTGGTCGGCCTTCGCTTGTTGGAGCCTTTGCCTGCAGTTTTTCCAAAACAGCTGAATCCAAAAGCAACGTATCCGTTTGGTCATGGGGTCTCCATGGGTTTCCTATAGCCTCCTCTTTCACAGGACTTTGCGTCGGGGCAATCGCCGGCTTTGCGACCATCACGCCGGCAGCTGGCTATCTGCAGCCTTGGGCCGCGTCTAAGGGCTGCAGCAGATAAAGAGCATCAGAGAGCTGTAAGCAGTTGCATGAATGCTGAGACACAACAGCTGCATTGACAAACATGCAAGTGCAGCATTCTGAATCTGAGGTTCGTCTTGGGACTGATCGCGACCGTCTTCTGCTACGCTTGCACTGAGCTGATCAACCGCCTTGGGCTGGACGATGCGCTGGATGTGTGGGGGGTGCATGGTATGGGCGGCTTCATAGGAGCCATCATGCTCCTGAGCTGCAAAATCGGCATTCTGCGGGCATGAGCTACACATCGAACGAGATTGGGAACGAGATTTGATCAGACATCTCGAGTAGATCTCATGGGAATTGCCACAGTGGAACGAAAGGGGACTGCACCCCAGCTCCGTGTTTGCTTGTTTGCCCCAGGCTTGGGACCTTGGCGGACGGCAGTGAATGTGCAGACGAGGTACCTTTTTTTCAGAGTCGGGAAAACGCTTTATAATGTATATAATATATTTTCATATGTATATATATAAATATTTTTCTTACTATATACATACCTGCTCACCCCCCTTCCACCAGCTAGGTTGGAACCTTTCGGCCACATAGGGGGAGGGAAGTGAATGCAAAGTCATACAGAAAGAAAGACTCTTATGCTTTTTTCTCTCCGAAGAGCATACATGATCCCTATCAAATGAGTTCGTAGCAGGTTACTACTAGCTCTAATGCTAAATTTATCCACCTCAATCTGCTTACTAAGCAGTAGTTGTTTCGAAAATCTACTTCTCAACTGAAATATGTCTATCTGATGTCCAACTAGGAGTGTGTTCAATGTAGTCAATCTGTATCCGGTCGGATACGATTCAAGCGGTAAATTTGTTATTTCATTTTTGAGGTAGTAATCTGCAGCCACTCCTATTCTATTTCAATGACAGATGATAAATGATAATGTTTGATTTGTACATATCATAAAGAAGGATGAGCATTTCTTATTATCCTTTTCTTCCGCTCTGCTATGGAGTGATCAGCTTTAGCAAATACGAGGTCTATGTATCTGCTTTCATTATGAGACCTCCTAGAGTGTTTTGTTGTTCAAGTACTCTCAACTCCTCAAGTGGCTGTGTTAATTTAGATGAAGGGCTTAACTTTGTAATTTCTAAGTTGTAGTTTGTTCTAAATTAAGTAAAGACCTTCTCCAAGTTAGACCGCCCTAGCTGCATCAATATATATATACACACATATAGAAGATCCTCTAGTAACTGTAATTCTGAATATCTGTTTCCATAGGGAACTACAGAACTACGCGTCTCATTATTAGAGAAATTAATCTATGGTTAGTAGATGTAAAGTCGCAAATGTCCGATATTTTCATTATTTCTTTTTGCCTTCTTATACTTATTCAGTTAGAACTTATGCCGAGAAGAATTTGATCATTAACACAAGATTTCAGATTATCATCTACATAGTTTTTGATGATTGAACAGTAGTTGATTCAGCTACAGCCAGTTATTGGATGTGTAGATACCCTCAGAACCATAATATTAACCTTACGCGGCCCGCCTCTCGGCCTGGCCAGCCCCTTGAGCATGGAGTCCGCAACCACGGCACCCTGAATCTGAAGCTCTGCAGCTGCACTGGGGTCATTCCGGAAAAGGCAGGTTGGGATGAAACAGCGGTCGGGGGGTGGTGGGGGGGGGTGGGGGGGGTGGGGTGGGGGGGGTGGGTGGGTGGGTGGGGGTGGGGGCGTTGGGGTGGGTGGGGGTGGGTAGGGGGTGGGGGGGGTGGTGGGGGGGGGGTGGGGGGAGTGGGGGGGGGATGGAGGGCTGGCCACCCCAAACTCCTGGTCCTGATGCACGGTCACCTTCTGCGCACGTGTTGGCTAGGGAGGGTACCCGTTTCCGCCAAAAAGTGGCCAACATTGAGGGGCTGCATGCTTTGTGCTCGCCATACACCTACGGCCCAAGGCCTCGGCGGATTCTCATCTCCTTTTGAAAATTTGCGTCAAACAGTTTCCCATTAACGTCATATATACTATATTATTGCCTCCGTTGTCTTGACAAATATTTGCATTAAGTTACATTCGAGGTCTTCACTGAGCTATTGAATTGCGAACTGCCATTAATTCCATGGAATCAGAATATAACATTTCGATCAGTATCATAATATTGTTCATCATTTGGTATGACAAAGCAGCGCCCCTACATTTGCTGGATGGCTTGTCTAAGAACTGCCTATGCCTCAGGCACAAAACGGATACCGTCTGCTTTCTTACAGGAGCTGTGGGGCTGCTGGAATCACTAGTTTATTATCGGTTGCGAAAAAGTTTTATGTGCAGTGTCTGTTAATGGTCATTGTAAGCGCTTGCGCGCCCCGCCTCGGCAGCGGAGCTGGTCAAAGTGGGGTGTAGGCAAGCGCAACTGCCCTAGGAGGGTCCCAGGGGGGGGGGGTCTCAAGGGAAGGGCTTTTTCAAGGTGTTGCAGGGGCCGAGGTTGGGAAGGGGGGAAGAGACCAGATTCTGGACGCTTCTCGGCTGGAAACCCAGGCGTATGTATTATATGACCGATGCTGCTTGAGGCCACAGCGCCGAAATTCTGCATCAACCCTGGCACTGTTACTGCGTCCTTGTCACAAACCGGCATCTTGGCTGAGTAGGGAAGACCTGGGTCCCTATGCTTTGGGCCGAATGCCGCGGTCTATGAGGAATTTTAGGCCTTTGGGTAAGCTGCTCAGGAAAGCAGACGGCAGCGGTGCTGATGTGCGCCGTATACTCTGTCGTTGTCACCCTGATCATCCTCAAGGTGGGCACCTTAAACCCGTAAGTAGGAACAGGGCGAAGCAAGCAACATCAAACCGTGAAGTGGCTGGAAATGCGAAGTCTCAAGCGGACTGCTCTCATGCCGTGATATGCCGGTGATCCACCTGAGGGCATCAGCCTCTGCATGCCGCTGAATCCGCCCAGCCTCCACGTGGACTTGCATGAGCTCGCGCCCCTCAGTTGCCAAAAGAAGAAAGGGCCCGAAAGGGGTTTAGGGTTTAGGCTGGTTTAGGGTCAAGTTTCATATGTTTCATGATTCGTCCAGCCGAGGGAGCATGAGAAGGCATATCACAGCCCAACCCGCGCTTATCTTACCGATGTCCTCATGGCCGTGCAGAGTTCGCAGTCACAGTCGAAGGGTTCCCAGAGTGCGGACGAATCCTCCGCTTCTGAGTCGGCATGATTGCGATTGACCCTTTCAGCGTTGGCCTGAGACTGTGGAGATGGTCACGCCATACAAAACGCCTCATTAGGCAATGCATGTGGTTTCGTTTTCCACGGTCGCTACCTTCCACGGGAAGAGTGGCGTTTGTTTTCCATTTGCTTGGCCCCCATGGCCGACTTACTTTGGTGGTTCTCAAGCAGTCTTCTCCGCTCGAAGGAAAGGCGTTACCATGTCCGAAGCAGGCATGAGTACACGCTCATCCTCGCAGCAGGCTAGATGTTAGATCTCTTCTGTCTTGTCACCTGCAAAGCAGAGGCTGAGACATCTGAGACGCTGTGCAAATGCCCTCTGATCCGCTCTGCATGCTCTGCCCACTCTGGGCATGAGCGACGCGCCATTGGCGCTGCGCGACGTTGGCTCCTTGACCTTGGGGATCTGTTCTCAAGGGACAATGGGCAGCGAACCAAAGAGCCGTTGATCGCACGCGACACAATCATTATCGGAAAAGTGTTTCTTGAAGTGCGGGTTGGGTGTTCACAGCTGCTTTCAGCGCACTGCCACAAATCTAACATGTCACGTAAACCTCGGCTACGTATTGAGCGACTGCTGGTCTGGAGCATTTGGGCTGCAAACCTTGGCACCAAGCTGTGTCTCATTCTGCCACTCACTTGAGGCTTGTAGTAGGGTCTGGCAAGACGTTTTTGGGTGCAGCCTAGCCTGGTTTAAAATGCTGACGGTGAGAAACTCAAGGTTTGCCAGGTTGCAGTGTTGCTTTGCTGCAGAGGTGCGGCGACCATGGCAGTTGGCGATATCGATGCTGCCAGCACGGCCTCTTGCCAGCAACTGCCTGATCATGTAGACTGCAACAACTGATTGGGTCGTGCGGGAGGTCTCTGTTAGAATAGTGTTAGAGAATATCTTGTAACCCTTGGACAGTCTCGGGTGCACGCTCCGTAACGTGGATCGACCTCAAACATGGAGTCAAACCTTCAAGTCCTCCCTTTCAACGCCTAGCCCGAAGCGTGTCGAAACGCATCAAAAAGTCGCGTGTCTCACGCCCTAAGACCCTTGACCCTTGAGCTGGCCTGGAGGCCCTGGGTTTCCCTGGAGCTTGCTTTTGATGCACACAGTCCAAGTGTGAAGCACGGTCGACCGGGAACCCGAAAACCAAACCAGGAGTAAAGATAAGGGCAATGCTGCATGGCATACCCCATGAATCCCCATGAAATTAAATATCACTGGACAAGGTTGCAAGCATCTGCAATCCGGGGCAGAAATCGAGTCATTCCTTCTTTGCTTTCGAGGCCTTCATGATGGTGTGCATGGCGTTGGTGCAGCTCATGACGCCGGGCTTGGCATTTTTCTATGGAGGCCAGCACACGCTTCGTGCACCGCGCGGGACTGCTGTGGGCCTTACTGTGCTGCATCTGGGCGTGCGGTGTTGCCGTGAGCGTGAAGGTTTGGTCAAAGACACGAGCGTGCGGGACCGAGTCGTGCACAAATGATTCAGACATGTCAGAACAACTTGTTGCGTACCCGCTTTTGCCATGAAGGTTCTCACCATGATGATGCAAAGCTTTGTCTCAATGGGGGTTGCCAGCATCATTTGGCGGCTCGGAGAAGATGAGTGGACATTCGTTTGCATGCCTTGCTTCCAGCTTCCTGCCCAAATAAAGCTGCTTGAGGTTCCTGTTTGGCTTTTCCTTGTGCTTCGGGGAAAGTCTCTACGTCATCGGCAATCCCTTCTCGTACTTTGGCCTCCAGGGGCTGAACGTGAACGAGGCCCCTTGCTTTTAACCTTACAGCGAGGCGTGGTGCTTGCTCTTTCTCTGCTTTCCAGGCCCTTCCGGACATGTCCATTCCGGGCCTTTTGTTTGCTGGATACCAAGGCACCTAGGCTCTACATGAAGCAGGGTCTATATTTCTGTTTTTGGTGAGTGTATACAAGGTTCCTGTTTAATTGTAAACGCTTGCGCGCGCCGCCTCGGCAGCCGGGCCGGCCCCAGGACAGGAAAGGAGGAAAGAGGGTTTCGCAAAAAAAGGGAGGAAGGGCAGAGCAGGTGGGGGGGGGGTCGGGGGGGGGGGGTGGGGGGGGGGGGGGGGGGGGGGGGTGGGGGGGGGGGTGGGGGGGGGGGGTGGGGGGGGGGGGGGGGTGGGGGGGGTGGGGGGTGGGGGGTGCGGGGGGTTTTTGAGGCACTCCCCCTGTAGGAGCCACCAACAAGCGGGACCCTCCACGGCATCGGTTTGCAGCTCCTCCAAGGGATTGGGGGGTGTCCCACAGGGCGGGGGGGGTGGCGTCAGAAAATTTGGCATGGGAAAAAGGGTTGGGTAGGGGGAAGGAGGCCCGATCCGGGTCTGCTTGTTCCAGACGCTTCTCGGCAGGAAGCCGAGGCGAATATTGGTGAGTGTATTTATTGGGTGTCCTTTTGGGGGTACAAGAAATATATACCCTACTTCATATGAATTTTAATGTAGCATGACGCAGCCGCGTTTCCTCACAACCTCGAGGCATGTTTGCCGTCATCACGCCCGCGCTCATGACCGGTGCATTTGCAGATCGCTTCCGCTTCAAGCCATACTTGGCATTCATTGCCCTGTGGCTTGTGCACCCTGGCTTGTTTATTATTCTGTGTCGGTTGCGACACCTGTCACACGACATCCGTGAGCTGCGTTCTGCAAAAAGTGTACTTCGCAGGTTTGTCTATGCTCCCTGGTGCCACTGGGTGTGGGGAGGAGGATGGCTTGCACAGTGGGGTGTCAAGGACTTTGCCGGAGGTGCGCGTTGCATAAATCGAATGTCGGTTCATTCTGGAAGTGGTCTTCATATGTATCATTGTTGTTTCACTATCAGTGTGGCCGCCACTTGGAAGTCAGGCATTGTGGTTCATGTCACGGCGGGGTTCTCTGCCTTGGCCAGCCTCATTGTTGTTGGGAAGCGCCACGTCTCAGAAGAGGACCTGGAGGACCGATTCTTTTGGGACGAAGTCTGGTGGAGCTTCCGGAACTTCACAAAACAGATCATTCACAAGTCCATTGTAGCACAGCGCACCGAAGTGCCACAGCCAGCAAGCCCAGTTTTGTTGCCCCTAGGACCACGACCGGCCTCACAACGTGCCGTTTGTGGCGCTTGGCACTGCAATGCTCTGGTTTGGGTGGTTCGGCTTCAATGCTGGCACCTTGACTATTCTTCGTATGATTTTGGTGCAAGGTGATTGCATATCGCCCACGCTGTGTGCTTCAATATTTTTCCCTCTTTGGCGTAGGATCTGCACTGGCTACTGGGTCGGTGGCAGTCGGTGCAGCCGTGAACTCCGAGATTTCAGCTTCTGTGGCTTTGTTCCTGTGGCTCCTCATTGACTGGGTTCGCCTCGGGCGTCCTGGCTTGGTTGGCCTCTGTGTGGGTGCCATCGCTGGCCTTGCCACGATCACGCCCGCTGCTGGCTTCATCCAGCCATGGGGAGCGAACCGCATCTGCACTTCAACGCTTTCTGTACCTTTCTGTTAGTCCCATCATAAAGAGCACCACCATGTTCCTCTTGCATGTCTGTTTCAGTTTCATACTCGGCATTGTCGCGACTTTCTTCTGCTATGCCTGCTGTGAGCTTCGACGCTTGGCTGCAGCAGAGCTATGCAGAGCTCGGAAGAGAGTTGCGTGCACTTCACCGCAGTTCCATTCATGCCATGGAGAGGCGAGCACACCTCGTGCATCTCGGGTGTCCGTACTGTTTGTGCTTGCAAAGGAAAGCGGTTGGGCTTCGACGATGCTCTCGATGTGTGGGGCGTCCATGGCATGGGTGGTTTCATGGGCACCGTCCTGCTGCCCGGTGGAAACAATATCAGCATGTTTTTTCCTGTCATGTCCAGTGCTGATGCACCTAGGCACTTAAGCGTTGCCATGAAGTTGTCAGCACGCAGATGTCTGGGTTTAGCCATAGTCATGTGAGGCTGGGCGTCCTTGCTGATCCCGAAGAGTGTGGTGCCGTGGAAGCCGCACCGAACTACTGCATCTGGGCAAAGTTGGGGAAGGTCAGAAGCAAGAAGCGGTCAGCCGGAAATCTTCAACACGCTTGTCAGACGTGGCAAAGCTAAGGTGTGAACCCTGGCCAGGCAGGGGCGGGTGATGAAGTTCTTGTATACATGCGGGAAGAGCTCTGGATTGCTCTTGAATGCTCCCTCAGACCATGCTTGGTGATCAGTGCCTACTGAGTATACTGGCTTCTCCAGCGCTAGCCCTGGGCTTGATACTACGCAGCCTTAACTTGTCCCTCCGATGCTCACCCATCAAGTGGGTCCATGTAAGGCTGCACTTAGCCTCGCAGGTGACGGCCAGCATTGAGCAGGTTGGCCGCTCGAAGTGAACAAGTCTCAAGACCCATCTCCGCCCGGTCCTCCCCAAAGGGGCCACAATGGGCCACAGTTGTGGCCATGTCAGACCCGAGGAAAGCAGCTGGCGGCGGCTCTGCTCGCTGCGGTCTACTCGGTCGTCGTGACGCTACTGCTCTTGAAGGCCTGCGAACCCTCGCAGGTTGAGAGGATTTTCGGAGAGGTGTCATGGATGTTTGTTCAAGGGTCCGCGCGGGCATCGTCTTGAGAACAGACTTTGTGAAGTATGAAATGCAGTCTACGCTTTAAACAGGAGGACTGCGAGGGCGGTCTTGAAATGAGCTTGTTGAGCTGCGGGAGCTGAGATGCACTAACGAAGATGTTTGTATTGTAACGCGCCGTGCAGGCACTCAACGTCTGTATGCCCTTGAAGCCGAACAACATTGGAGGAGAAATACCCTGCTTAGGCAGACTCGCAGAGGTTGCCACAAGGTTGCCACAAGGCAGCAGGATGATGAGTTGCACATACATGTTGTCACGTTGACGCAGGACTCGACCTCACCGAGCATGGTGAAATGGCATACCACAGTCCAGTGCGCCAGTACATCCAAGAGCCCAAGAAAGGAGGATCGGAAAGCGAGTCGGTGGTTTGAAGCTTGGTCTCTTGGTTCCGGCTGGGAATTTCGTTAATTAAAATTAGATGTTTATTGTCGTATGGCAACTGTTTATTTACATCTTTAGCAAAACCGTTTGCTGCCGTTCTGCTAAGGTTTGTTTCCAAGGCCTGCTCGACAACCCAGAGCAGGACCCAAAACTTATAATACCTATTGTGCGGATGAAGGGCGCAGCCTCTAATTACAACTTAATCGCATGCCTTTCCCTGAACAGCTTCAAGCTTGTTCAAGCTAGTCCCGGTGGTTTCGGCTGCTGTTTCATCCGTGGTGTAGTGGAGCTGCACGGAAGTCAGTTTTTGGATCTTGTCAGGAAGCAGCCAGAGAGCTGCTGAAGTTTCGATGTCTAGGCCTCCTGCATGGCAGGAGATGGTCCAACCACGAAGAGTGGATCGTTTAATTAAGCCTTGGAGCCCGGGTTTGCATGCCAACCTCTTTAAGACCTGACAGCTGCCATTGCAATATCAAGCACTGAATCGCTGAACGGAAAGCTGGCAGGTTTGGAGGGGCATTGAGCGACCTGCAGCTTTCTTTAGGCCTCAACCGCCATGTGGTTGAAGGTTAATGCATGCAATTCCTCAGGTCGACATCGGAAAGCCTGGCCTAGAAAGCCTAGAACTCACGATGAGAACCGCCTCAGATTCAATGTCACCTGAAGGAATGATTAGTTTGAATTGTTTCTGAAGGCACTCGTAAAATTCTGCCCTTGTGGCCATGCTACAAGGATGAGAGGTTCCAACGGCTCGCGACCTCGTTCAGAGCCTGTTGAGTTTAGTCGGAAAATCGCAGACGCAGACGGGACTGTTCTCTTGATGAGCGGATGTGCGGCTGGATGAATCGAGCAGTGGGCTGATGAGAGGCACTTCTTTAGCCGTAAAGACTTGCAGGTACGACTTTCCAGAACAATTTGCTGGATTCTACCAAGGCCTCGGGTAAGATTGACTGGCCAGTGCGAGTTGCTTCGACTGCCTGGTCAGGCATTCGAGCTTGTCCTCACTGAAGTGAAGGACATGGACATCGCACAGCATTGAACAGCGCGGCGCTGCTCCTGACCAGCTTGACCCGTTCGCACCATGACGGCCCTAGATGCAGCCTGCAGGACGTCGAAGGCCTGCCAACAAGTGCGTTGGCTGCAGCTCGGCCTTGGAGGTTGTCAGTGAACATGAAAAATTGGAGATGTGTCGAGGCATGAAGTGGTCAGAAGCTTGCCTGCCTTCTTTTGCCTGTTCTGAGGCAGCAGCGCAGTCCTTCAACCAAGCACAGAAGGACAAGTCCGAAGAAGTTGCTGAGGCAGCCGGGGCATATCTGTCTACGTTTCAGACATGTCCCTCGTCTTTGCATAGAGAGCATCGTCCGCAAGGCAACTCCAGAATCGGGGCCTTGGCGACTGACATTGGACATGCTACTCGGTGTGAAATGTCAAGCAGAAGCTGATGTAACGTGTTATGTTCCACCTTTGCATGCCCTGATCCGAAAGGCCTTCCTACCTACCTGCCATGAAGCACCTCAAGTCCTCGGAGCTGCGTGAGAAGCTGCTTGATCTGCAAGCCATGTGGTTCTCAGTCTCAGTCTCCTCTTGCTGTTCACGCTGCGCACTCTGGTCGGTGAAGTGCAGCGCTGACTCCCGAAGTGGCGTAGGGTGCAGCTCAGGCTTTACCGTGCCTTCATTTCGAGAGCAGACGGCTCAGGGGTCTGAAATCGTCCTTGGAGTTCATGCACAACGAATAGGCAACAAAGCATGAAAGGTACAAGTTCCTGTGAGCTGTAGGCTTCTTCTGGCAAGATGGACAATGGGCCCCTCATCACAGAGATCTTGCAGTTGCGCGCCAGCCTCGGGTGCGGTGGGAGTGCGGTGGGAGTGTGGCGCGTGCGGCGGAGTGCAGCTGAAGAGAGCCGGAGTCAGGGTTTTCGCAAGTTTTACTTGATGTTTGTTCGGCCTTTTGTTGGCCTTTTAAGGGAAGAAAGCATCGGCCATGCTGGGCTTTGAGAACTACGCAGCCGAGTCCCTGGCGTCGAAGCAGCTTTGCTGAGCTTAGTCAGAGGTCTTGAGAGTCTTGAGACTTTGCAAGTTTCCTTCTTGCCTGGGAGGGGATTCTGACTCAGGATGGCTCCTAGCATCGAGGCGGTGGGAAAGCTCACGAAGGATCGGCCCTTCCCCCACCGCTCCCGTCCCGAAGACGATCCCTGCAGTGCTTGCCTTCAGACGACCCCCCGGAGGAATTGCTGGCATTCGTACGTTCCAGGTGTGTTTCTTGTTGTGATGTCCACTGTGCGATGGTTTGTTTGTCCGTTACCTATGCTGCCGTTACACGTTCTAGGTGTGCTGAGCATCGCCCCGCGGAAGACAAAAAACAATAACGTGTACCTGACAGGGAAGCAGAATAAAAGTATAGCGGGCAGGCGCTTACAAGTGTATTCAATAACAATAGCTTGATACGTAGAACGCTCGACGGGGAACATACCTGCAACAACATAATTCACATCTGCGATGCTAAAGCACGTTCCGCTGCTCCCTGGAATGCCCATCCCAAGAATCTTCCTAAAATGCCAACCTGCAGTGACTGTTGACATTTCATCCGAGCAGTGCCAGTGAACAGATTGTGTCCTTTCAATTAGATGTCCGAAGCAAGGAAGTGCTCTTTGTAGGTTGGATTCTGTTCATGGTTTTGCTCTTGATGCTCTTGCAACGGATTACGTACGTGGTGGCTCTTTGGAACAGCTCTTTGCACCTCTTGAAGTCTGAGTGCTCTTCGGGATGCTTCCAGGAAGTTTTCTTCAGGATGTAAAGCCGGGCGCACCTTCCACCGTTTTTTGCCCCGGAAGTGCGCAAAAAGCGTCTTGAAGCGCTCCGCTGGTTGATGCAGAGGACCTGTTTGCTGTAGCGCGGCCTGCAGCCGAGCGGGAGCTCGACGAGCTGCAGGAGCGGGCGCGGGAGGATTCAAGAAAGCCAAGTTGCATAGGCTCAAAGAAGGGGTTGCTGAGCGATAGGACAATGGCACGCAAGCAACAACTTGTCCCGATGGTTTCGATGTCGTCTTGTAGGGTTGGGTCTCGTGCTGGCAGGAGTTCGCCAACGCGAAAGGCACGTCGGCTAAAATGCCCCCAGGGTGTGCAGTCTTGCTCGTAGTTTTATGTGGCCAAAGATGTTGCGAATAGCAAAGATCCATGCAGGGTATGAGGGCAAGTTGCAGCTCGGGCCTCAGGAGCCAGTGCAATTGGGGGGTTCCAATCGCGTGGGTTGGGGATTGCAAGTGGCCAACAGCCGCTCAACAGCCTGCAAAGAACAGTTGGATTTAGAGTTTACGAATGCTTGAAAACGTTCAGAGTTTCAGTGTCTCGGGCCGGTTTCGGAGCGGCATCCTGGCACAGCAATGCCACACGGTCACAGGCCCTGGCCGCAGATCCAGTCAGCAGCCCTTTGCAGCCAAACAACCATTCACCATGCACCTCAATCGACACCAGATGCCTGTTGCGAGTGCAGGGTCGATCAGCAACAAATTCAGGCGGTGCACACGCAATGGATGAGGAGTGCAATGCGGACGACAAGCTTATGTATCAGGTGCAACTCTGAACTGCTCCGACCGAGCATCACCTGACGATTGTGACACTCCACCATGCCATCATTCGGAGAGAGGCGTGTGCCCTCTAGTGCCCTCGGGTGGAAGTACGAGTTCCATGAGAGAGGAAATCCCCAGCGAGTGCAATCACAGTTCTCCGTTCAACAAAGGGAGGTCTGGGGGGACGAAGTGGGAGGTTGGGGCTTGGCAGCAGGACAGAGCAGGGGCAGGGGGCCTCATGCCTTTACTGAGGGAGGGCTGATGTACAGCACGTAGGGAGTGGTGTTCTTGCTGGCTCAACGTAGCTTGATGGGCTGTGATCTCAAGCTGCGGGTGTTGGGAAGCTTGCCGATGTGGACTGCTTGAGGCTTTGGGACGTGACCTTCTGGACCGAGCGTCTCAAGGAGGAGAAGTGCCTCGATTGACGACTTTCTCCGGTGTTCCGGGGCCTTGTTTGCAGAAGCATCACCTTCAATGCTACACAATGCCTCAGGTATGCTTACGACGAAGAGGCCTTGAGGCCTTACTTCTCACTCCCCAAGGTGCTGGAGGGCATGCTTCTTGGCAAGCATTGAGCTGCTTCACGTGTGCAGATCTCGGGCTCTGATTCAATGATCTTCATTTCCATGAATGATTTCTTTGGTGCGTGGAGCTTTCCAAGTCGCTGTCTGCAGCCCTTGCATCGTAGCGACCCGGTGGTTGTATGTGCCCGAGGTTTGGCATTGCCTCGAAGCTCTTCGGGGTAAACATTGTTCAGGATGATGACGCCGCGGAGCGCATCATGCCTGAACAGAGAACTGCATGATTTGCATCAACAGTCGTGACCCACCCACGCTAGTGTGACCCTCCCAGGCTAGTGTGACCCACCCACAGCTGTGAAAGAAAGAAATCTCAATTCTGCATGTCCGAGAGTTCATTTTCATCAGCTCACCCGATGACAGTTTTTTCGCACCTTGTCCGCAAGGATGGCATTCAGATGTCATGTTCTTCAAAGTGCAGGACATATGCCACCAGTTCCTCAAGTACTTGGTTGCTGTGTTGCTTTCGTCGTACATTGCGAGTCCGGAGCAGCAGAGCGGCGGTGGTTATAGAAGTGCAGGATTCTGACACAGGAGATCACATTGCCTCTTGCCCGGCTTCGTGTTTGTGTAACTTTCAGAATCTTCGCCAGCAAAGATTTTTGGAATCCTTCGAATCCTTCCAACTCAGGCTTCCTTTTTTCTGGACCCTTATGCGCGCCCTGGGGAGACGCTTGTGCTACAAGAAGAAGTTTAGGTTTCGGGGCAGATTCATATTGCTAGAAGGTACTAGAAGAATGGCCTGCAAGCCCAGGAAACGCGGAGGGGCCTGGATGGACGACTGCCTGGGCCGCTCCAAGGCTAGACATTGCTGTGCAGCCCGACGTCGACGTGCGTGTCTGCATCGGCGCTGCCGTGACAGGCAGTGGGAACGAAGCCAGTGGCGTACCTGACCTGCAACGGTTGCTCGGCTTGATGTTGCCACAGGATGCCACTTCGTGTATTCGCCTGTAGTTGCCACTTCGTGGATGTCGTCGAACAGTCTTGTGTTGCCAGCGGCCAGGTTCGCCGCCCGTGGGCGCAAAGCCGTCTCTGTGCAATGCTTAGTAGACCACGGCTAGGTTCTCCCGGCAGCTTCCAAGTACCTACGGGCCTACTGGGGTACCTACGTAGCTTGCAGGGATACCTGATCTCAGGATGACTTTCTCAGAGGCCGAGACTCTATTCCACGAGTTCGGGCATGGTCTCCAGCACATGCTGACTCATGTCGAGGAGCCTCGGCTTCTTTTGATTCAAGTTCTGTTGATGTCTGCTGAGTCCGACTGCCAAGTACAGGATGGCGACTGTGCTGGCATCAACAATGTCGAGTGGGATGCCGTGGACACGTGTCAAATATTTGTCCCCCATCGCGTTCGATCGTTTCAACATGGTTCTATCCGTCCTCATTGGATGTATAGGCTGGACTCAGGAGCTCCCCTCCCAGTTCATGGAGAACTGGCTGTACCACAAACCTACTGTGGACTCCTTCGCCGTGCACTACGAAACTGGGGAGCCACTGCCTGCGGACATCTTCGAGAAGATCAAAGGACCCCGGCTGCTTGCATGCCTGCAGAGAGAACCCTCTGACTTTGCGATGTTGTGGGAGGCAGCCGCATTTTCATGGCTGCATCTATGATGCTTCGCCAATTGCAGTCCCTTGCAATGCATCACATGGTTGGGATGCGTTGGGGTGTCTCCGGTGCGTTTGTTGGCGGCAGATCAACCAGATTCAGGAAACGGAGGCTACAACATGAGGTACACGAAGGGAAACGGGAAAAACGCTACACCACAAGCGTTCTCACGTTGTCACGCCTGCAGGTGCTAAAGAATCAGGGCTCTCGGGTTCCTCATCTTAGCCCGAGTCCCTAAGCCGAAACGAACATGCATTCGAGCAAACCTTGTTCCGCTCTTCTCGAGGTTCGGTGAGTTGGACATGGAGCTCCATTCTCAGTACGATCCGGAACCTCGGCTTGACTCAGGAAGCTCGAATGACACCAGCGCCGCGTTTAAACGTGCAGAAGTGTGCAGGATGGTTCGGAAACCTTCTTGGATGTTCAGAAGCGAATTGCCGCCAAGTATCAGTGCCTTAGTTGCCTTGGACTTGTGACGTTCATGACTTGGCTACCACAATGCTACCACAATGCTCCAAGCTGAAGGATCTTGCCACCATTGGAGGAAGATCGCTTCCTGTGCCCAGCCCTGAGAGAAGCCGTTGGCCTCTTGCCGGGCCGACTGTGAAGCTACGCATGAAGGGGAGGGATATCCGCCACAAGACAGGCAGTGCCACGGAGGTGTTTTCGCTCAATTGGTGCCATTTGCAAAAGACACCCCTGGAAACTCTAGCTCGAGCATACTCATTTTACAAGTGGTTCAATTCAGTTCCCTTGAACATGCCGCCCAGGGTGGCGGATCCTTGGCATGTTTCCATAATCGCAGGACATTGGTTAACCGCAACGGCTTGAGCACATCACCCATGTAAAGTGCCTCCAACTTTCATGCCCTGCCCTGGAGAATAGATTTTTCCCAGACGGTTGCAGTGGAGCCTTGTGCGGAGTTTTGTCGTGGCTATCACTTGGTTTTTTTGATTGCTCAATAGCTCATCACGAGTCAAGAGTTTCTCGTCACCCCCGCCCCTCCCCCTGGAATCAAGTTCCCTCCAGTTCCTTGGGTTGTGATGAGGCTCCTTTAGCCACATCTTTGCTGGTGGCTATGCTGCCGGATACTACTCCTACAAGTGGGCGGAGGTGGGAAAATTGCAAGATCACTGTCGCCGCGATCACCCAGCTTGAGCACATGACGATATGTCCAGGTCCTGTCTGCAGACGCCTTCGCTGCCTTTGAGGAGGCAGCTGACTGGTGTGATAAGCTGCAACAGGCCCTCACAAGTCCTTGCAAGACCTCACAAGACAGTTTAGGGTTTAGGGTTTAGGGCTGTAGGGTGCAGGGTTTAGGGTTTAGGGCCAGTTTAGAGTGTCTTTCTCGCGGCAGGCTGGGCTTGAGGACGAGGCCCTGCCCTGTTTTTTTGCTTCAGAGCTCGCTTTTGTGTAAAGCGTTTTGTGGTCATTCTTCTAGAGGACAGCTAAGCTGCAGCCGACCGAAGTAAGCTGGTCCAGGATTCCCTGCGCTCAGTGGGCCGCCGCTTTCGAGAGACGGTGCCTGGGAGCAAATTCAGAGCAAGCCACGGACTCGTAGTTCGGACTGGCGTGGAGCCTTCCTCACGGCCTTTCAAAAGTGCTGTCGCTGCACGCTTCGGTCGGTTTACCGGAAGTTGTATTCCTGCCCGTTCTGGGTCGATGTGCTTGACGAGCCCGCCGGCCCAGAAGGTGACCGGTTTCGCTATGTTTCGCCTTCTCGAGGCTAAGTCAAGCTTCGACAGATCATACAGGCTTCAACCTGAAACGCACAGCCCAGCAAACTTTTGCGCCAAAGAGTTCAGAGTCCGTTTGGTGAAGTAAACGGTGCAGCTTTACACATCCTCGCCGCAGCGAGAAGGAAGTGTGATCGGGGAACAATATATGCATGCAGTTTCCTAAGGGTAAACTCCATGCGGACGCAAGTTATCACATCCACACTGGTAGACCTCCAGGTGCTCGGCTGCGGCGGCGGGAGGCACCCCAGCAAGGCCCAGTCTGCTCTTACTAGGGTTTTGCCAGAGACTTTGACACCTTTAGCACTGTGAGTTGCTCTGGCCCTTGTCTGCCATGACACCTTTTCCCTCTTAAAATCTTCGTGCCAGCATGTGCCAGCAGTATCCAGCGGTGCAGTGTACCCATGGCTCCTAGAGGGGTCTTAGAGAGCAGAGTACGCTTGTAGCCGTTTGAGTAGCCTTCAATCGGGGTTGCTCATAGCTCACGCATCAAACTAGCTGGCAAAGCTGATACTATCCACACGGAGATCTGAACTGGTCCAGCGTTCATGGCCCAATGTCATGTCGGATACAGAGGAGACTTGGCGAAGGGAATATGGGCCCTGAATTGTCCACGACGTGCATCTTCAAACTGCACGTAGCTGCTGTGGCAGGCGGAAGCTATTGCATGTTTTTGTGTTCCCTCCAAGGATAGCACATTGTACAGACCACGGCCAGCGGAGAAGGAAGCCGGCTTGGCAGCATGAGCATGTGGTCACCAGAACAGTTGAACATGCATGACTCAGTGAACCTGTGACATCCGGTGACACGGCCCGTCGTCATTTGGATTGCTTGTGTCCTGTTAATGCTCTTTCGCTGAGTTGCTAAGGATGAAGTGACGCAGATTTGTGTGCATGCGCCGGCCTCAGTGGTTGAAGTTATTGTAAACGCTTGTGCGCCCCGCCTCGGCAGTCGGGCCGGCCCAGGGCAGGAAAGGAGGAAAGACCCCGAAAGGGTTCGGGGGTCCTAGAAAGGTCCCACAGGGTTCACCAGCGGGGCTCCCAAATTCGTCCATTTTGGAGCCGAGGGGTGGCGTCACAAAATTTGGCATGGATGAAAGGGTTGTGTTAGGGGGAAGGAGACCCGGATCCGGGTCTGCTTGTTTCAAACGCCGCTCGGCAGGAAGCCGAGGCGAATTGTACTGAGGCCGCGTGCCCTGGTTGCCAAACGATCCCAACACTGTCATGCTAAGGCCTATGGTCGTCTGGAGGAGATTGCTGTGAAGCCGCTGACCTTACCGGCTCTTAGGCGAGAAGCCCGACGCATGGCTTGCGTCAGCTGCCAACCACGTGTTGCACAAGTGTCGCAAAGCTGCCAGCTGCGTGCGATGAGATCAGCGGTGCTTACAGATTGTCGAGCAAAGGACGTGCCTTTGACCTGCCAAATGCCGATATGCTGATCAAAGGCCCGCTGAGCAGAAGCTCTGCACGCACAGAGTGACACCATCTGATGCCAGGCCCCGACGGGCAATTCCCAGACTCGGCGGACGCCTTGCGGAACCTTGAGTCAGCTTCAGGGCAGCAGTTTGTGCAAACTGGCACGTTCGTTGCCGGAGGCATACCCAGGATTGTGGCTCCGGCTTTGACTTGGGAGCCTGCTCCAGATGAGGTTTACTTGGAGCTGCCTGATGGTGGACTGCACGACCTCGAGCAAAGAATCGATCAGCTGCAGCACATGCAGGTGCCTTCCTGTCATTCTCGGCGTCAAGGCGCCCAGACATCCTGCTTTCTAGCAATCGGCCAGAGTTGCCAGGTCAGCTACATGAGTGAACGTCTCGGGACGTTGACAGAGGATCTCGCCACGGCACAAGCTTCAATTGCAGGCAGGCTCCCCGTGGGATGAGGTTTGGGTAGTGTCCAGTGTTGCATTTCTGCTGCTGTGCGAAGAGGCACACGCCTCTCCTCCAGCAACATGCCTTCAAAACCCTGAGTATGAGCAGCTAAAAGCGTGCCCATGCCTATGTCGGGAGTACAGACGGACCTGCGTCCTGCTCTTCAGGTTTGACTGATGCTCTGATCGAAGAGCAAGCTTTTCGACAAGAGTTCGAGCAGGCAGTGCGAGGTGAGATCAAGCACGCACCTTGTATGCAAATTGCAAGAGCCAAAACGCCTCACTGAGCTAGGGCGGTGCACGTCGGTGCATGGCGGTGCACGTCGAACCCAGGAGAGCAACGGCCTGGGCGCACAGGTCAAAAAATGGCTGGAGCACCTGGAAACGAAGCTCTGCAACCACTTCGAAGATGCCTTGCACTCCCTTGAGTCGCGCGTGGTGCAGGATTTCCAGGCCAGTCCCCGGGGCAGTTCGCAGCACAAATAAAACAGTGTCGTGGGACGAAGGACCTGTGGCAATGGACCAGCGAGGAGTGTCGCAAATCCGCCGACGGTCAGAAAAGTCTTCAAGAGAAGGCAGCCGTGGCTTCACATGTGGCTTCACATGTGGCTTCACATGTGGCTTCACATGTGGCTTCACATGTGGCTTCACATGTTTTCGAATCCTTGAGGTCCTAAGTGAAGCCGAGATGTATCATGAAGTCAATTTTTGATGCTTACGTGGCAGGTGTTAGCCGTCAAGACAGAGGCCCAGCTTCCATGCCTCGGGGGGTGAAGTTTGAAGTTTTGAGAGTTCTGCGCTTCTCGGTCTGATTGGGGATTCACACAGGCTCGGTCCGTAGTTACTCGAAGTATTTAGTGCAGTCCCACAGAGGTCCAGGGTCGCAGGGGTCCCATAAAACTCCTGGAACCCTACGGCGTGGGTTTGGGCAGGTCCCACAGGGCCGGTAAAGGGGGGGGGGTGTACAGAAAGTATCAACTGGAGCTGAACCAAAGTACCCTTGGCGAGTTCTTGTTTCATCTTAAACTGACACTGACATTATCTCCTCGCTGCGTTTCCCACCCCGCAGAGTGGAGTACACACCGCCTACACCCCAGGTGATCTCTTTGGTGCTCTTGCCGTGGCCACCCCAACCGTAAGGACGATGATCTTTGCAGACCCTCAACCATGTTTGGAGTTCTCACCCCACCCAAGCATGATCTACAAGTTGCGCACCCCACATGATCCCTTGCTCATTTCTGCAAAGCCCGATCCCACATGTGTCCGGAAAGTCCTAGCATTCCCGAGATGATCTCGCTCCCGCATCAGTCATGCAGTTCCACCCGAACGATCTTCCACATCTCATCCTGTACGCTCAGATGGTCCGGTTTATGAGTTCTAAGTTGTGGACGTCTGGTCTCTGGGTCTTTGGATTTGCTAATTTATGCACAGATATATACACATACACACAGATTTTGATTCTTTTGTGTGCTTGTTCCTTCCTTTGTTGGCAGGTAGGTAGGCAGGTAAGTAGGAAGGTGAGTAGCTGGGTATGTGGGTCTGCTTGTTTGACATTGCTCGTGGAGGCACCAGTGTGCTCAAAGCTTTCAGCACGCATCGATGACCTCTGTGACTCCTTGGTGAAAGAGGCCAGCAGCATTGGCAAGGCGTGTGCCACATGGCTAACCTGCACTTATTCTGAACCAGCCCAGGTTCAGGATAGAACTGCTGAATCCCAGCATCTACGTGCAGAGCGGCTTGGGCGAGCAATGCATCAACGCAGGTCGTAGGCGTTTAAGCTCTAGATATTTGTTTCGGCCAATCGATTACACAAGTCCGAGACTAGGCCGACTAGGCCTTGACTTGAACATGGGCAGGACAAGCCGGTACCAGTAGTCTGGGCGCAGTTGGCTGGTCAACCGGTGTTGTCATACCCTCAGTTCAGGACTCTCCAGCGCTTGCTGTTGCCCTGCCTAGGTTGTTGAAGCGCGACGAACGCACAGAGTCCCTCCGCGACTTTGGAGAGGAGCTGCATGCAGCCATGGCGGCGCTGCTGCTCAGCAAGCATAGCGTTGTCTCGTTGAGCTCTAAATCCGCCACTTTGCTTGAGATTACTAGGGAGTATCCAAGGCAGCGAGGGCAGCTGAAGCAGGAGCCTGGTTGAAGGGGCCCAAAAGATGATGGCAAGCATGTTGCGCTGCTGCAACACTTGCAAGACGGTATGATCAGAGCTTTCTGGGTGTCTAGAGCTCTCTGGGCGATGCAGAGGGAGGGCACGTGAGAAGCAATCATGAGCCACATCCAAGGCCACACATTTACAGTTGACCTTTCGTGGGACTTTTCGTTCCTTGGAGGAGTGCCCGGATGCCGGGGCCTTCACTGCCTTGAAGCAAGCCTGTGAGGAGCTGTGGGGCACCCGTTCGCAAAAGTGAGCATTGTGGCGGTTTCGAATTTTCTGGGGGGTTGTTCAAGCACATTCCCTGGCCTTGTTGAGGCGACATCTCGCAGAAGAGTCGGCAGCCGATTTGGAGCAGAAGTTCGGTGATCCGTCCGAAGCTGGTGCAGAGGTTGAAGTGCCAGTTCTCCCTCACGAAGTATTCGAGCACTCAGCGTATGTATGCCATCACGCTACACATGCTACCAGCAGTATAAACCCCGAAGCTTGGATCCGAAGAAGCAATGAATCCCCGCCCTACTGTAGTGTCAAAATCCCAGCGGGTACTCCAAACTTGAAGTTCGACATGCTTCGGGCCGTGGCTCCACGAATGGGCCTTGTCTTCCCGGCACTTGTCATGTCAGCACACCGTCACCACGCTGCTCGCTGATGCTAAGGTGACATGTCACGCCGATTGGAGGCCGCTGAGAGCCTGACACATGGTTCCGCTGCCGGGGCAGTGCTCAGGGTTCTAGATGCATCGACATCGGTCAGCACCGTGTCGGAAATGCACACTGAATGATGTGAAAGTCTCAAGGTGTCGTCAACTCAGCGCAACTATGCAAAACTCTTCGTAGCTTTGTGGTGCAGGTGGCCAGCACTGACTTGCGGCAGGGCCTGGTGCAGGAAGCAGCCTCGAGGAGAAGAGACGGTGAGAGTCATGCAAGGAAGACAAAGAACCCACGGGCCCATGGATGCCCATGGCTTGTATTGGGCTTTTTTTCGCCTTTAGGACCGAGGGCGAGGCCTTCGTCGATCAACGCCTGGCAGGCTTTGAGGATGGGATGCGGCTGTGTGTTTCGCTTTGTTGCCGTGTTTTTACACTGTGCCGAGCTGAGCGAGATCAGACCCTGCGCCTCAGCAGTTTGTTGGCACGAGGCCGCTCTACGTGGCGAGGTGCAATGCCGAACCGATGCACTGCGGCGTCTTGAGGAGCAGCAAGAGAGTCCTTTTAATCGAGATACTGTCATTAGAGACTCGTAGGAGGCAAGTGTGGTCTTCCAAGTTTACGTCCTGGTGGGACAAGTACCAATAAACATCCACTAAGGATCATCAACACATCAAATCCAGGAAGGAGGTTGGAGACAGGAAGCAGGAAAGGAGGTAACTTTTTCACTTGCATTCTTAAAGCTGTGCAAGCCGGCCAGCCTTAATCCGCGCAAGCTTACTGCTAAGCAAAAAGTATTATGCTTGCAGTGGTTGCCTCTTTTTCGTTCCCCCCAGCCGGGCGTCAGAGCGCCGAGCATGCCGATTTCATCAGCATTTACAGTGTTCAAGAATGCGAGTTGCGATTGTCCGGATGCATCGTTTCACTCGGTGTTTGCAGTGTTCTGGATAGATGACATGCCGAAACCAGCGTTATTTACGGTGTTTCCTTGCGCAAAGCATCCATGCCAGCACGACGATTCCATGCTACCAGTAGCTGACACCCAAAACTATCGATTGTTCTCCAGCTTTTCTCCTCCACCACTACTACCAGCACTATCGTACAAGTATTGTTGGCAGCACGCAGCTTCTCCACCCTACTCCTCTTGCCTTTTGAACTTAAAAACAGCAACGACTGAGATGGTTCTGTGTAAAAAGAAATGAATCAGATGACAGCCGTGTTAAGTATCATATTTTGTTATCCTTCGTTGATTGTCCGTGGGTTTTGGTTTTTCCCCAAACAGTAGATTGTTGGGGTCCTAAAGAAGTAATTCGCGACGAGAATGCCGGCTTGCGGTAGCTTGTGTCTCCACTTGTGTCCCTTTGTCTTCATGCTGTATGGGTTTGCCGGAATGCCTGTGGCGACCCACAGGATCCCGCGGAGTATGCCGGGCAGTGCGGGCAGAAATGCATTGAAACCCCGGCGATAGCGTGCATACCCCGAGAGAAGTCTGCAGACAATCCTGCGCAGAGCGATAAAACACGCATGAACACGCCCGAAGCAAGTAAGAACCGCGACATTGTGTTACGAGACTTGTGTGGCTGGGTGTCTTTCATTGCTAGATTTCTAGATCGCACTTTTTGCACCAAAACAAGCGCCACTTTGCAACGGCTAGCTTGCCTGTCAGGGTTTTATAGGGATAGGGGTCCAGAAAAGGATCAAAAACAAAATTACAAGGGATCAATTAAACCCTAAACCCAAAACCCTAAGCCCTAAACCCTAAACCCTAAACCCCTAAACCCCTAAACCCGAAACCCGAAACCCTAAACCCTAAACCCTAAACACTAAACCTTAAACCTTAAACCTGAACCCTAAACCCTAAACCCTAAGCCCTGAACCCTGAACCCTGACCCTAAAAACCCTAAACCCTAAACCCTCGGTTGTTTAGTCTTGTTGATCCTTTGTTTTTTTGATCCGGCAGCCGGTTTTATATCCGGAGCCACAGGAACAGACCTGCCGCCTTTTAACCTCACCTTGCTCACTGGTGTGATTAAGCATCAAAGTCCTTTCTTTGGTTTTCTTGATACCTCACCCCTTCCTTGTCGGATGCGTGAAGGATCACGTTCAAGCAGCTGCACTGGCCATGGAAGCCACTTGTCATGCAAGCACGCAAGCATCGCCTGAGGGCCTGAAGCGCACAGAGAAGTCAGGCTCGTGGTGCTCGGCCCGCGGAAAGCGCGGAGACGAAGGACCTCACCGATGTGCGTTATGTGCGGCTTCTAGCTGTGGATTACCATGATTTACTATTCAAGTGTGCATGATGTACAAGCCACGCAACCCGTCGAAGCTAGCCTTTCGTCTCTAGTAGTATGCTAGTGGTGGGGATCCGGCAGCAACTCCGTTAAAAGGAGATGGTCACTCCCACCCCCTCCTCTAGTCACTTGTGAACCTTCCATGTCTTACTCTTTCTGAAGTGGAAACCATGTCTGTGTTTCCTTGATTTTCTTGCTTGTGACTGTGTTACATCCATTTCTTAGGGCTGTTTCGGCTCTTGTTCTTACTTGTGTGACTGTTTTCTGTGCTGCTTTTGCAGCTGTTTCAAATTGGTCGCGTTGAGGAAGGCCTTCAGGGTTCAGTTGGTTTTTAGGGTTTGGGCTTTTCGGCTTAAGGGTATAGGGCTTTGACTTTTGGGTAGGGTTAGGTGTTACGCTTTTAGGGTTTAGGGGCTTGCGCAAGGAGTTCGGGGGGCAACAACAAAGGCGTGTTAAGCTGAGGGGCTCTTGCCGACCAGTCCGGCGCACAAAACAGAAGAAGAGACTTTGGCTCAGCACACCAACGAAGCACACACTAAACACGGGGGCCCAGCGTACAGATCAGTAAGTTTCTTGATGTCCGAGCTTTAGGGAGTTGGCCCCCCCCCCCCCCTTCCCACCCCTTTCCCCCCCCTTCCGAGATGTGCTCATGAGCTCGCAAATGTACGGCAGCCGTTGGTTGTGGATGGTTCTCTGAGGGGGGGGGGTCCAAGCCACTAACTGGTGTGCTTTTTGTTGGTGTGAGCCAAAGTTTCTTCTTTCGTTAGTAAGCACCCCTTAGCTTAGCACCCCTTTTTTGTTGCCCCCCCCAAGCTTCGTCGGGTTTGGGATTTTCGGTGTCAGTGTCTCTCTGTCACTGTCTGTCTGTGTCTGTCTCTGTCTCTGTGTGTGTGTGGGTGGGTGTGGGTGTATGGGTGCGTGTGGGTTCGTGTGGGTTCGTGTGGGCGCGTGCGTGCGCGCGTGCGTGCGCGCGTGCGTGCGTGCGTGCGTGCGTGCGTGCGCGTGCGCGGCGTGCGCGTGCGCGTTTGCGAGCCGTGCGCGTGCGCGGTCGCTGCGTGCGTGCGCGTGCGTGTGCGTGCGCGTGCGGCGCGTGCGCGTGCGCGTGAGTGCGCGTGCGCGTGCGCGTGCGTGCGCGTGCGTGTGCGTGCGTGTGCGTGCGTGTGCGTGCGTGTGCGTGCTTCGTCGGGCTTAAAGGTTTTAGGAAGCAGGGTTTGTGGTTTTGAGGGTTGGCTCTTGAAGCGCCTGAGCCTGAAAAGCCCCGAACCCCAAACACCCTATTCAAACCTGAATCCAAGAACCCTCAACAAACAAACCATCTTGGGGTTGATTTTTTGATTTGATGGGTTTTGGGTTCAGGTTTGAACAGGGTTTTTGAAAAAGCTGCTCAAAACCCTAAACCCAACCGGAAAACACCCAACAAAAACCATCGTGACAGCCCCAAATCCCAACAATCCTAAACCCGAAGCCACATACACTGAACACGATAAGTGCTCTTAACCCTGTCCGCACATAATGAGTCCTCAACCGTCACACGCTTAAAGCCACAAAGCCCGAAACCCTGAAAGCCCATGAGCAACCCAAAAAGAAAGCTTAATGACCCTAGAAACTGTCCTAAAACCCTGAACCCAACTCATACAAAGCCTTGAAAACTCTAAGTTCTGATTGCTGTCACGCAAACACGGTTCATCCTCAGTTTAAAATACAACCGAATTTTGCGACCGACCTTTTGCAGGGGATTTGGGGGGGCCAAGACGTCGTTTCCACTCCCCCTCCAACCCCCCCAAAGGCCACGCCTGACAAAGGGTATGCGTTTCGGCTGGGGAGCTAGGAATCCCTATCTCGAGCCCTCACAAGAAAGAATAAGTACGGTCACGAGGAAGAAAGTTCCAGTGCCGACGGAGTATGCAAGTATGCTACCAGGGCCATTCCCAGTCTTAGACGCTTCCTGCTAAACACTCACATCTTCATCTTTGTTGATATCAGCACACCCGCCTTTCGCTCAAGTCGAGGTAACATTCTATTGCAGACATGGCGGGTGATGCTTAGCAAGGCTGCTATGACTTTTCGATGGCAGGGTGTGGCCTTCATATACAAACACTGCAGAACATCATTGTCGAATCATTGTAATCTAAGTGGCCATGGAAAACTTGCTTTCGGCACACAAAAGGGCATCTGCTGGTGTGGTGTGCGGGTTGGTACATGCTAGGAGCCGCAGTTGGAGCAGCTGGTTGAGGAGTCGAGAAGGTGTCTCGCCGATTTGTGAGAAAGTGTATCGACAGAGCGAGAGAGAGGGGAGGGAGAGGGAGGGAGAGGGAGGGAGAGGGAGGGAGAGGCAGGGGAGAGGAGGGAGAGGAGGGAGGGAGAGGGAGGAGAGGGAGGGAGAGGGAGGGAGGAGGGAGGGAGAGGGAGGGAGAGGGAGGGAGAGGGAGGGAGGGAGAGGGAGGGAGAGGGAGGGACTCCAAGCTGAACAAGAGAGCTTTAATGATTTTTTCTGCAGTTGGGCGAAATCTGCACAAGGGATTTGGATTGGGCGAGGGGTGGGCACAAACGAAGATTCCGTAGCATCGCATGTGCGACTGCGCCAGTAACACTCAGCAGGTCGCATGTTCCAGCTGGTGCCACTTGCAGAATGGGGTTGCCCGTAGAAAGAAACACAAAAAGACAGAGTGATGTGAGAGCATGTAGAACATGTTTTCATCATGGCGAGACACGGAGGTAGACACATCCTTTAAAGCGAAGGAGATGTTTGTGTCTTCTCGTAGTTCGCAAATGCGGTCGCACGATTTTTCAGGGCGGCCGACGCCGTGGCGGCGGAGACTCGGCGGCGCGAGGAAGCACTCCAGCAGCTTCGCGAGGCGAGCAGCTCGAGAAATCTGCGTGTTCCTAAAGTCAGAGCTGCAGCGCACAGTGAAGTCAACTATGGAACGCTGCGTCCATGCGTATGTTCCGATCTTTCCGGCAGCAAGCTCGAACTTCCTCTCCTCGTCCTTCTCCTCCTCCTCCTCCTCCTCCTCCCGAGGACTGCCGCGAGTCCATCCAGCGTGAAGTGCGGTCTCGGCTCCAGGAGCTTAACGTGGGTTTGCTGATATGACCGACACCGCACGTAAGTTCTGAGAGGCTTAGGGAAGCTTTCGGTTTGAGGATCGGAGGCGAACAGAGGTATGGAAGTGGCTCGTCAAGGTGGGGTCCGAAACCTAGTACCCAGTAAAACCGACCGGATTGGCACAGTAGTGAAAGGCATCCGCAATGGACGCTCAAAATTGTGAGCCTTGCTAAGCAGTGGTCACCTGCCACTGTGATTTGCATAATAAGCGATGCAGCAGTAGAAAAGCGGGAGGAGGGGGAGAGCTGCATCGCTGCTAGCGTTGTGTTCGGCCCCTCGTGGGGTTCGGCTCTGCAGCCGGAAGAAAGGAAGGGGCGTGTCCAATCAAAAGCCCTACCATCACGCCTCTGACGCCTGAGAGGACCATGCCAAGTTGCGACAGGAGTTGGAGATGGAGAGGAAGACTCGCAAGGACTTTGTATGGACAATGTGGCCATGGCAGCAGTTTGCCGCAGCATGTTGTCATGTGTCAGGAAGCTTTCGGCATGATCCAGAAGGCCATGAGCCACTGCGGCACTGCCTAAGATGTCGTCGAGCAGCGTGTGCCCAAAGACTGGCTATGACTGGCTTCCGTTGCTGGCAGCTTCTTCTCATCAAGAGCTTGTTGAGAATGCCATGATGCAGAATTATCCGCATGGCATGGTGTCGTTGCCAGCCCAAAGCGGCTGACATCGACACGCATGACACTGGCCGTAGTCGCTTGACAGCTCCGGTGCTCGGAGCTGGGTGAAGATCAAAAGGCTCCACAGACACGGCAACAGGAGTTCAGTTGTGTAGCCCTCAAGTTCATGCTTCAGGAGAGAGTATCCACCTACAGATGTGGCATGCAGCTGCAGTAAGCAGGGTATCGCTGTATCACATGGAACCTAATGTGCGATCGTCAAATGGGTGCGGCTCAAAAGTCTAGGTATGTAACTGACTCCCGGGCGTCTTTCCGCGACAAAGGGTTTGTAACAAAGCCGTTCTGCTTGCGACAAGCAGTCCGCGACAAACCTCCGCGACAAGCCTCCGCGACAAGCCCTTGCGACAAGCTCCTTCTTGGAACTGCATGGGTTTCGTATCTCTTTTCAAGACAGCGTGAAACAGCCGCGACAAACCCCGCGACATACGTATGAAACAAGTGGGCGCGACATACGCATGTAACATAGGCGGGTGGCGGGACACCGCGACATACCCCTTTTTAGAGCCACAGCCAAATGGCAGGTCTACCGTGATTTCCGCGGCAAGGACCCGTGAGTTGATGTGGAGCGGTGGCGATTCCCGTCTTGTAGCCATGTGTTCACACATGGCGACCGAAGGATGCGACCGTCGATGCACTGTTGCGCAGGGAGCCCCTGAGGGTGCCCAATGCAATCCAATGCATCTTGAGAGACAGCAAGCTCGAAATCTTTGCCTTTTGAGCGGGATGCAATCAAGTTCGTCGGGTATTCACAGGCAAGGTTGTTCTCCGAGTTCTTGCAGGAACAGACAAGCAAGTTGCGACTACCACCCACTGGCCAGTTGATGTCTTTGCACATATGGAAGCTGCTGAGGACACAACGGTCTGCTATGATGAGCTTGTGAGATGATTCTTAGGCTTAGGCTAAGACGTTCGTGCCCAATCTGTTCAGCAGTTGGGTCTTCTCAGTGAGCTACCCGCTGCACTGGTGGTTTGACTCTTGTCGAAGGGAGGCTCTCCCGACATCTTCCTGCCTCCTGTGCGGCTGTGCGGCAATCAGTTTTCATGGATGTGACCGTCCTCAGTTTTCAGCGCGCCGTGTGCCGAACAAAAACATCGACAGGGAGAAGGTAAGGTTTCTTAGGCGGCCCATGGAAAACCTGGATATGGGAGCTCTCCGTGTATTTGGTTTGCAGCTCTGTGCTGTGGTGTCAAGATGTCAAGTGAGCTGTTGTAGAAATCTGGCTCAATGCAAGACAGCAGTGCACCCAGACCTGCCTACATCAAAACAATGTCCGCACGGGCATGAGAGGGACTGGAAGACCCAAAGCATCACGGACACAACAACAGGAGGGTCGACGCCAAGTTTCTGCCGTATTCTGCCGTGTTGCGGCAGTTGGGCCCAATGTAAGTCGCCACAGCCCTGGCGTGGCACAGGCGAAGGGTTCGAAGGTATGTTTACCTGCTCAGCGATGCGAGAACCTTGGGTTCTTGAGTGCGCAGGCCATGGGCTGCTTCGAGTCGCGAGCATCGGGGCCGGAGGAAGGGCTTGCATGTCTGCGGACCTGAGCTTTTTGTACAATTCGTACATGGCAGGCTGCCAGGGTGCCAGATGTTGGCAGAACAGCACCGAAGCCATCCGAGGCGCACTGAGCTTTGCTTGTGCTTGCTTGTACTTGCTCGGCATGGCTGGTGAGGGCGTCATGGATGACGACTTAGACTGGATCACTGGTGACAAATCTCCCGCTTGCGTCCCAGACAACCCCGCATAGGCTCGGGAGACCTGGCATGTCCAGCTGTCTGTTTACATCAAGGTGACGCCCGCTCGAGCACTGGCCGCGTCTGAAAGGAACGGGTCTAGCAGCGCATGCAGGGGCCGGTCTTGGATTCTGGTGTGAATCCGGCGATGGCTTGAATCGGACATGTATGCCAATGTATGCTCCTCCCGTGGCAGTCTTGGAGGAATGCAGGGTACTTGGCAGATTCACCCCTCGATGCCATGGACTCAACCAGCCCGCGGTGTTGAATGGCAGCATGCCTCGTGCCATCTTGGTCGTGAGCAAGTCTGGTGAGATCTGACAAAGTAGACAGTCGAAGCCCAAATTTCAAGTTTAAGATGTGGGTCCTGGCCTTATGAGGTCGTTGTCCAGATAGAGCTCGAAGGCGGTTGGCGAGATTGCTCGACGGAAGAGAGCTGTCCTTAGCTTGACCTATGAGCTCCATGCCCTGGCAACCTCATACATCTTTGTAACCTGAACAATTTGTCAGCAGATCAGAATGTCAAGGACGCGAGCGATCTGTCAACACTTGGCAAAGGGCGAGACGATGTTTCAGACCTTCCCTCAGTTTTTTCGTTCGGACGCGCACACTGGGTGAACTGATGCTCACTTTAAGGGTCAGGGAGGCATTCTCAGGATACATGCCCGCGGCCAGAACTACACTGTCGACTTTTCGCGACCTGCTCTCGGAGTGGCTTTTGAAGCCACGACTCTATACGACTCTCTAAAGCTGGCTGCTCTTGACGAAGGTCCCGACGAAGGCGGTGTGCAAGTAAACGTCAGCACCGGAAAGATGCTTCTTGCCTCAACTAAGAGAAGTGTGTTGTCTTGCTGTGCTTGCTGACATGTCCTCACGGCTTTCTGCTCACCGAACCAGCTGCTAGCCCATGTCACGGTGCGCACGAGGCGCAAGCTGCGAATACTGGACAAGGGGGAGGATGAGCCGGTTGCCGAGGCAACGGCCTTGAGCTCTAAGCTGCTAAGGAACCATGCTGGGATCAATTGGGAGCCCACGAGTGGCTCATGTGACGCAGTGCTGTTTAGGAGGACGTCCCCGGTTCGGCAGATGCTCCCTTGGATCCTCCGGCGGGCGTCCCCAGCCTCAGCTCAGCCCAGTCAGGGGCTAGTTACTTCCGTCCATGAGGCGTAAAGCTGTATGATGGAACATGACAAGAGTGACAAGAGGCCGCGACATCCCCAGAAGTTTCCTTGCAGCGGTCGCATGGAGCCTAGACGCGTGCATCTGCGATCATGTGCCGTGGAAGGGGATGCAATCGCAAGAAGCAGAAGCTGACTCGTGCTCTGGGGTCAGGTACGGACCCCAAAGCAAGCGACGGGGCCTTACTGAGGGGGCTAATGCGCATCAGACGACATCAGGTAGCTTCGGAGAGGCGTGCGAAACTTTGGAGGGCTTGCCTATCAAAGGTGGCGGTGCCTCCATGCACCCCTACAAGGTCCTGGAGGGGAACGAGCACGCCAAGGAGCGTCCTTGAAGCGACAGTTGCTGCGCAACTTTGAAAGTAGAAAGTGCAGCATCTCTCTCTCTCTCTCTCTCTCCCTCTCTGATTCTCTGATTCTCTGATTCTCTGATTCTCTGATTCTCTGATTCTCTGATTCTCTGGTTCTCTGATTCTCTGATTCTCTGATTCTCTGATCCTCTGCTTCTCCGATTCTCTGCTTCTCCGATTCTCTGCTTCTCTGATTATCTGACTCTCTCTCTCTCTCCCTCTCTCGCTCCATGTTGTCTCCTTCAATCTCGCTTTCTCTGTGTCTGTCTCCCTGTGTCTATTGTAAGTTCATCGTTACTTTGTTTTTGTGTTTTTTGCTCTCTCTCTCTCTCTCGCTTTTGCGCTCTCTCTCCCTCTCTCGCCCTCTCGCTCTCTCGCCCTCTCGCTCTCGCGCTCTCTTGCTCTCTCGCTCTCTCGCTCTCTCGCTCTCTCGCTCTCTCGCTCTCTCTCTCTCTCTCTCTCCTCCCTCCCTCTCTCTCTCTCTCTCTCTCTCTCTCTCTCTCTCTCTGTCTCTCCCCCCCCTCCCTCCCTCCCTCCCTGCCTCCCTCCCTCCCCCCCTCTCTCTCTCTCTCTCCCTCTCTCCCTCTCTCTTGCTTGGAACACCCGGTGAATGCTGCCAGAAATGCTTCGCCCAGTTCGATGCCAACGAGGCAAGGTTGTGTGGCGAATGGGCAGTGTTCTACCATTCGTGCGCCGCCCCCGCCTCGCCACACCAGTTTGCTTCAGCACGTCGCCTTGCCCAGTTGGACGCCTGATTAAAGGTATTCCTTTGCTGCCCTGATCTACGAAGTTCATGCGGCAGTCGGGAGCGTTCTTTTCCGCTTCCGATCTCAGCGGTAACCCCAGTGAAGAATCCAGCCGCACCCACGTCGTGCTTGGACACCTGTGATGGATATCTGAATCAAGGTATGCGACACTTCCGCGTATCTTGGTGTGGCACCCTCAGAATTTGCTGCTGGTGGGCTGGGCCGTGCCGGGCGACGGACTTTGAAATTGGAACCGCTCAGGCATGAATTCAAGGAAACGCCAGATGCTGCGACGTTGATGAAGAGGACGAGCACTCATGATTAGGAGGTAAAGGCTGCAAACCTTTTTTGAACTTCTCAGGTTTAACGACGAGTTTGCCTCCAATAAGCCGGGGCCTGAGCAGGAATTCAGCACACCAGGCAGATGCGTTGAATTGAGCCTCAGTAGGTTTCTGTACAGCGTGACAGGCGAGACCATCATCCGGATTTTCGTCGAGTTGGCTTGCAGCGGTCCTAACTGACCTTGGTTCGTGGCACCGCATTTTCTGTGTCGAAGGCACAAGGATACTTCAGTGGATGTTTGGATATGGGAGGTCTGTGATGTGCTCGCTGGCGTCCACAGGGCCAGAGGCATGTGTCCGGTTCTCATATCCAAGACCGTGGATTCCTTTCATCGGACTCCCCCATCTGCTCCATATCGCTTGCAGCATTATTGTATCCGTAAGGTTGCCATGGTATTCATCGCAGGTGCCCTGACCTGTTTCATCAATCAACCATGCCAGTTGTGTGGGCTCTTGGCTTGAGCCAGTCTCTTCAGCTCGTTTGTGCTCCTAGGCTACAGCTGCAAGGACCTGTCGTTTCGAGGTGTGCCTCGGCTTAACTACTCTTCTTTGAACTTCGGTCATTTACGAGCAGGCGGACTGCACGAAGCCGAGGTCCTGGAAAACTTGTTGGAGAGCTGCTACGTGCCCAAAGCAAAGGTCAGCTCCAAGCAACAGTCGCTTGGGGTTGAGGGGGCCCTGTCTAGCTGAGTCTAGCTGTCGGGGGAGCCAGGTTCGGAAGCTTGCCGACGAGATCATTGCCATGCGGTGCCCCGAGAGCGACACCAAATCACGCGCTTAGGCGTTTGCTGAGAAGGGATTGAAAGTTGGGGCGTCCCTTTCTCTAGCTTCCAGCACCTTCCAGCTGTGACCTCCAGCGGCTTCAGTCTTCTCAGTGGGGAGCCAGACCATCTCCGGATCTCCGACTCGCAGCGTGACGACCGAACGGCCATCTGTTCGCCATTTCATATCGGGAGCAAGCTGGTACCAGTGGATGAGATGCATGAAACGACAACAACCCGCATGAAGGGAGACAAAGGGAGACAAGCCTCCCGAAACCCCGGCCCACCCCACCCACACCTCCAAAAACATCCGATGAAATGGGCGTTGGATTCCAGGATGTGCATAATATTGCCTTATTTTCACAGGTTCGGTCCACCCGTCTCCTGGCATGCAAACCGTTCCGGTGTGGGCGGTGAATGGGTGGCATTTGCCGGAGTCTTCTGAAGCTTTGTCCGTCTTCCTTCATGTGGGGTTGGTGTGGGCGGTAAGGAGGTGGAGGCTGAACGAGGAGAACGTTCAATCATGCAGCCAGTGGGTTCAGTCCTCACGGGGTGCAGCTTCACTTCACGGGATAGGCCATTCAGGCTTACTCCACATGTTTCCAGAGGGCCACAAAGCCCCCATGCGCCCCATGTGGCCCCGTGCATAGCCCCCCCCACCCGTACTACCCACGGGGCCAAGGCGAACAAATCTTCATTTGTGCATACCGACAATGTGAGACACGTGGCCAGTGACGGTCTGTTCTCAACAACCGCACGCTGAAGGCTACTGAAACTTGCAGTGATTACAATCGTTCGCCTACCAAACGACGCGCATTGGTCCCCGAAGCAGCGCATCATACAAGGATGGGCCATCCCCGGTGGTTTGACCAACTTCATGCCCATCTTGTAAGACGAAAAGTTCAACAGGCCTTGAACGAAATAGACATCCTGGCCTCAGCCGCAGTGATGTTGGAGTCCACCGAGTAATCGTGCCAACGAATCTCTCACTTTCGGACGGTTCGATGGTTCCCAGTGAGTACCTACAGTGCAGGACCTGCGAGGCCCGACTCGCTACCCTGTGGGAGGGGTCCGGATTTCGGATCCCATGCACAGAAAATCCTCAGGTCATCAAAGGAAGGCACGTGGATGGCCGGTATGCTTGCCGCTTGCACGAGAGTTCGAAAAGTCGAAGGACGGCGCCAGAAACAACATCTCCCATGGGTGCTCCCTTGATCTTCGTTCCGAGAAAGCCCGGCAGATTCAGAATAGTTGGTAGTATGGAGCCCAGCGAGAATGGTGCCGATGTGGTGCAATCAACGAACCACAAAGACGAAGTCATGCTTGCCCCCCGGGCGGGCATGGCGCGACAGGGTTTGTAACAAAAACCGGTTCTTGCGACAAGCCTTGCGCGATGAGGCTTGCGACAAGTGGCGTTTTCTAGAATGCCACGCGACAAAGGTTTGATACATAGCTGGCGCGACAAGGGGCGCGACAAGGGTTTGTAACAAGGTGGGGGCCGCCCCTCCCGCGACAAGGGGGGTATTGGGCCAAGCCCGACAGTGTGCCAAAAAATGCAGGTGCATCCTGGCATGTAGTGGCAACAGTCCATCATGTGGGTTGGTGTGGGTGGTGAGGGGGTGGAGGCTTGCATCCCTTGCTCTTCATGTGACGTCTGAAAATGGGTTCGTGAACTCCCGAGCTTCTGTCCCTGTCCTGCGAGGTCGGAGAAGCATGGCTTGGATGTTTCGCAATTTGGTGGCAAGGCTCGAAGTCTGCTTGGGAAATGAGATGTCTTTGATGTCACTAAACCGGATGCGGATGCCATGCGAGGCCTGTCACAGTGGCAAGCCTGGTCACCTGATGCAGCTGTTCATCAAGCGTACCCCGGCAGCCTTTGGGTCTCTGCTGCGAGACCAGCCCAAGCCTGTTGCTGAACTTCTGAACTGCCCAGGTCACCTGGTAGACAAGCTTGTCTACGCAGCTTGCCTCGAAAACCTGTGCCAAGATTCTCCCTCTGCGGTTTAAAACATGTGCACAGGCCGCCAAACCGTATGGGCCGGTGGACGATGAGCGGAGACCTTGTTCAGTTGTGTGCGCGCTGAGCCGGGTCAAGCATCGCTAACTCAGGCGTATGCCAATTTCGAAGTGGCTGGACAACAACAACTCTACCCAAATCGGGCAGGTGCTCGAAGTATGTTCAGCAAGCGTTTGCAAGCCGAAGTCGCGATGGATTTCCGACTTAGTCTGAAGGCTCGGGTCCTCGCGCACCCGAAATACTTCATGCAGGTTCCGAATGTTTGCGCATGCCAGCATGAAGAGCCAAGAGCGATTCTCAATGAGCACCTTCCTTGAAGGCAAATTGCGTTAGAATGTTCGTGGCCAGCGCGGATCCCACGTTCCACAGGCACGGGTGTTTCCACGGGTCTTATCATTCTAAGCTTCTAGGCTAGCTGCTGCAAACTTAAGATTAAGATATATCAAGATGGTCTATCGCACTGCGGTGTGATGACAGGAACAGACAAGAATTCCAGAACGAGCTGATCCAGAAGCTCTGACCCTGACAGATTGTGGAATACTTTGGAGAGCTCGTCGTGCAAACTGGGGTGTCCAGTGCTGCATTGCAGAGGCTGAGCCTGATCTTGGGAGAGCCGTCCCTCAGGGAGCGTGCCGCGACAGGCAGACGGCTTGATTGCAGCGTTGGAGGAAGATACCATAAGATACCCTTCTGCGGCAGGCATCTATGGTGGCACGCTCTCAGCTTAGAACCTTTTGATGTTCATGGCATACGTGGTTCAAGCCGGCCATCTCCTGCACTGTTAGCGTGACCTGAGACTGCCATCGTGGTGGACTGCCGAAGATCAGAGGAAGCATGCCTGAGAGCCATTGCAGCAAGGTCTGTGAACGCTTCGCGGAAAGGGGGTTCCAACTGTTTAACGTTGATGAGTCGTTTCACAACGAAGAAGTCTAAGGAACGCTTCGTGAAGGAAGTGAATTTGTGGTCGACTTTTGTGGCCCACGGCTTCCGCTTCATGGGGGCAACGGCCATTTGCTGTCAGTTCGCCAACTGCACCCTCGCACAGGCAGAGTTCCTGAAGTTTCACTCCGGCTACGAAAACGCAGCGCGTTTGCAGTTGAATCAGTTTACGAATGAAAAAAGGCCTGCACTGAGCGCACGACGACTGTATCTTCGCCAACGGCATGTCTCTGAATGTCTCAGATATTATTCAGGCTTGGGACGGGTGTGCAAGGGGCTGCCTTCTGCCTGACCCCGACTATAAAAAAGCCGTCGTCGCTGCAGTGTCATTGCTGTGCTGTTGCAGAAGTGGAGCATAGTGGGCTGTGTGGAAGTGTTGACTGCTCCTGTCTTCTCAAGGCTGTGTAGAATTGTAGAAGAAAGGGGGTGCCCATTTTTCGCGATTGTTTTTGCGAATCTTTTCCTTTTTTGAGGGGGGTTGGGCAACGTCTATCTTCTAATTGTTGACATGTTTTTACTAGGAACACCTCTCTACTTTCTCGAAACCGGTAAATTTTTCTCTATCTTGGGAGGAAGACCACTGAAAAAGAGAGGGGCCTGTGGCCGGGGAGGATCAAGGAAGAAGAGGACGGAAGAACGGAAGGAAGGAAGGAGGAAGAGGACGGAATAAAGGAAGGAAAGGAGGGAAGGGAAGGGAAGGGAAGGGAAGGCAAGGCAAGGCAAGGAAAGGAAAGGGGGGGGAAGGAAAGGAAATGAAAGGAAGGAAGGAAGGAAGGAAGGAATGGAAGGAAGGGAAGGAAGGGAAGGAAGGAAGGGAAAGAAGGAAGAAGGAAGGAATGAAGGAAGGAAAGAAGGAAGGAAAGAAATAATCAATAAATGAAGAGAGAAAAGGAAGGAATACTGCCACGTTTTTTAAACTTGCCTTGGAAGCATAGGAATCCTTTCCAAACCCTTCCTGCGAGCATTGGGGGGGGGGGGGGGGGGGGGGGGGGGGGGGGGGGACTGCGCCCCCTCAACTCCCTCGCATTAAAACACTTCGAAGGGTGCCTGAACAAGCATGAGAATCCTCCAAACCCGTCCTGCATGCTAGCATTGTGTTGCACCAAACCCTTCTTGCCTTTTTCATCCTTAGCAGTCATGCGGGCATTGTGTTTGCAAATGGGGGGCCAATCCCCCCCTTTTTTTCTAAAGAAACTTGACCGTCGTACGAGATTGTGTGTGTGTGCACAATGGGGGTGGTTGCCCTCCCCCCCCAGCTCCCCCGCTCTCTTAAACACTTGCAATTCTTGCCAAGAAGAACCTGATGAACCGTTTCCAAGCCCATCATGAGAGCATTATGTTAGTAAGTAGACATCTTGTTAAGTAAGAAGTAGACAGCCTGTTAACAATTCCGAATAATGCTCTTAAGTTAATCAGAGTTCGACTATCACTAATACGGTGTCTGAAATCTAAAAAGCATCCTATGAAAATCTTTATAATTAGGGAGCATCCTATGAATTAAAGGTGTCGATTATGAGTACTAGGGGTCTTTGCAAATTCAATCAGAATCCTATGCAAATTCACAGGAATCCTATGGAACGCAGCCGTGCGCGCGCACACACACCGAGGGAGCCCAGTGAGCTTTTTCGCAGGACGATAAAGGCACTGACGGTCTGGCATGATCTTCTGTTTCGGTAAGCGCATTCGAAAGACATGTGCACATGCACCTGCAGAGCCTCCACGGTTTCGGCATTGTAGAAAGTTTGCAGTTGGCTGCATGGCCTTAAAACCTGGCAGAAGAACAAGTGAATAGGTTGAGACAAGTGTTAGCCGGGATGGCCTCAGATCTGCTCCAAAACCGGACACTGTGTAATGGTGTCGGACAAAACGCCCACCAAAACAGGCATCTATCAGATTGAACGAAGAGGAACAAAGATATAAGGGCATCTGATAGAATGCCACCAGGACAAGCATCTGTCAGAGTGCTTGTCGGAAGCACTGGGAGCGAAAAACGCAGAGAAACTTTACTTCGATCATCCCCACCCTACCCCTACCCGATGTGGGAGCTGTCCTGCCCGTTTTCGGGCAGGTAGTTGCGGATGCTTTGCTTTCCGCGGAATTGTCTGAGGTTGGGCATTTCGGGGATACTAGGCGGGACTCTGGCGGGCTGCTCGGCGGGACTCTTGCGGTTCTCTGCGGATGGTTCAGGGGATCTCAAGGGTGGATTCATGGGCAAGACTGACAGGTGGGATGGATTCCAGGGTCTTTGAGGCAGTAGCAAGCATATGATTAAGGGCTCCGATTCCAAGGGCGAATTTGACATGATGTGCGTGCGGACTTGTGCTTCTGTATGGACCACTTGACAAGATGAACCTGCAGCCGCGTTACGCTCATAGGCAGATCCAAAAACTCACTACTTGTGGAAGCATGCGCGGGCAGATAAACACGTGCATGGAAATGCTGGGCTTACATTGTAAGAAGAAACCGACCGACAGGTGCCCCTGCAGCGAGCCCAGTACTTGTAAGCTCGTGCCAAAACAAAAAGGATCATGCTGCGGCTGGGTCCGTACTTGCGCTTTGCAAGCCGGTCTTGGCGGAGTTCCTCTGTTCCTTGGCTGCACAAAGCCAGGAGGTGCCGAGCTGAACTTCGAGTGAGGCCTGTCAGTGTGCAAAGGCGAGGAGAAGAGTGAGTTCTAAAGTAGAGACTGAGCTCATTAGACATTCAGACTCATTCCATCTCTCATGGCTCTGAGCTAGGAGTCGTCACTTGAGTCGCATGGACACGACGTCTGTTCCGAGGCTTGCGTCCCGGTCACAGCAAAGAGGAGGGAGCTGAAAGAACTTCCGGCGCTCGGTGGTTCTCTAAGTGCACTAAGTGCTCTTGCGGGAAGTCTCGCTGGGGCTTTCTGCTACTCCTCCGTCCATTGTGAAGACGACCAGAGGCCCCCAACCGTGCGCAGAGTCAAAGTTGCTCGTGTGCCCGATTTTCCAGAGGGTGAGCTTCGGCAGGTTCGAATTCCTCCCACAAGTGATGGGGCTGGCGAGGGTGCCATCCTCTTGACGCGGGTAGACGGCCAGTTCTACGCGACGGGAGCCTCGTGCAGTCACTACAGTGCACCCTTGGCCGAAGGAGTCGCGGCAAGAGACAGGATGCACGTGGTTTGCCCCTGGCACAATGCGGCCTTCGACATCCGTACCGGCCAACCTGTCCGCGGGGCGGGCCTGCAAGCCATTCCCACATACAAAGTCACGGTGGAGTCCGAGGATGTGATCGTGGACCTTCCTCGGGACATGGAGGACTTCGTTGCGCCAAACATGGTGCAGCGAGACAGCCAGGACTCACGTGTGTTCGTGGTGCTGGGTGGTGGAGCTGCAGGAGTAGCAGCAGCGGATGCCCTGAGACAAGAAGGCTACACAGGTCGCATTGTCTTGATTTCCGAAGAGAAGCACCTGCCGTATGACCGACCTGTTCTGTCCAAGAACTTGGGCAAAGCCTCTGATCCCGGTTCGCTGAGCCTAAGGGATCAAGAATATTTCGATAAGCATGAGATTGAGATCAGGCGGTCGGCCAAGGTGGAGAAACTGGATGCCGCCAGCAAGACGGTTCACCTTACGAGTAAGCAGACGATCCGCTACGATGCTGCAGTCGTGGCAACAGGTGCCAGGCCTCGAGAACTACCAATCAAAGGGGCGGAGTTGCCGGAAGTCCTAGCACTCCGGACGCCGGAAGATGCTCAGCGCATTGCTGCCGCCTGCTCTTCAGGGAGGAAGGTGGTTTCTTGGATGTGCGAGGCTGATATTTTGCACCTTCTTGGCTCCTTTTCCAGTGCTTTGTTGAATGCACACTGTCTACTGAGGTTGTCATCGGGTCATCCTTCATCGGATTCTTGGCTAGACAGGGCCGGATGTAATCTTCGATGTCGCTTTGGCCGGTTTGAGTCTTCGAACCTTGAACAAAAAGTGTGCACTGCAGCAAAAGCAAAAAGAGAGCACCGGTGCAGGCATGGAACTGGCCGCGACTCTGCGGCGTCGTGGCTGCGAAGTCACCGTGCTTGGGATGGAGCAGGCGCTTCTTTGAGGAATCCATCTGCCATTGTGAGATGCTGCAGTGGACCGAAAAATGCTTAACGCTGTGCCATCCTGTGTCCATGAAGCTTACTCACGCTGATCTCAACAGGTGCCCTTTGAGCGCGTGCTGGGGACTCGCCTGGGCATTGTCTTGAAGGTGGGCACATGTGGGCACTTCAGAGATCAGAGCCTGAGAGCTGCAAAAGTCAGAAAAGACGCAGCGTTTTGCCAGGACTTCTTCGAATCGAAAGGGGTCAAGTTCATGGGCGGTAAGGTGGCCGCGGAAATCAGGCAAAGTGGCTCCTCTCTGCAAGCAGTGCTGAAGACGGGTGAAGTGCTCCACTGCGACTCCATTGTGGTCGGGGTGGGGGTGGTCCCCAACGCAGATTTCGTTGAGGGTGCGCAGCGGACACGGGACGGCTCACTCTTGACAGATGAGTGCCTGAAGACCAGTGCCGACAGCCTCTTTGCTGCAGGCGACGTTTGCACCTACAAGTGCCCCGGTGGCTCCAGGCGGGTGGAGCACTGGGATGTGGCGACGAGTCAGGGGCGGATTGCAGCAAAGAATATGCTTGGAAAAGGCGAGCACTTTGATCAGACTCCGTTCTTTTGGACATCTCTCTTCGGCAAGAACCTGAGATACGTTGGCCATTGCACAGAGTTTGACGAGCTGGTGGTTGATGGCGATCTCAAGAAACTGAACTTTGTCGCATACTATTGCCTGAAGAATGAAGTGAAGGCTGTCGCAACCATGTCCAGAGATCCCGTGGCAGTGGTGGTCGGGGAGCTCATGCGCATGCGAAGGATGCCCTCCGTGGGCGACTTGAAGTCTGGAAAGGTTTCTACAGCCGGCCTGGCCTTGGAGCTCAAGCGCGGCTCAATGGCTAAGTTTAAGTTTATACATTGTAATTTATAAAGCTCAACTGTCGGGGTCAAAATGGGGTAAAGAGGAAGCAACGCCCGCAGAGTAGATCAGAACTAATTGTAAACGCTTGAGCGCGCCGCCTCGGCAGCCGGGCCGGCCCACGGACAGGAAAGGAGGAAAGAGGGTTTCTGGAAAGGCATCAAAAAAGGGGAGGGGGTTCCAGGAAGGGGGCCCCCAGCCAAAAAAGTCCCACACAGCCAATTCCAAATTCGTGCCTTCCGCTAAAGGAGCCGCCGACAGGCGGGACCCGCCACGGCATCGGTTTGCAGCTCCTCCAAGCAAGGGGGTGGGGGTCCCACTGGGCGGGGCATGAAGGGGGAAGGAGACCGGATCCCGTGTCTGCTTGTTCCAAACGCTTCTCGACAGGAAGCCGAGGCGAATTTTCTTCCCATGACTTACGCAGGAGGCTGAACGCCCGAATGTTAATATAAAGTCTGGAAGATAAGCACCGAACGGCAGCTGAGGCTGATGGGCGATGCCGAGCAGCCTGAATTTGCTCAGGCTACTTGCAGCGAGAGTGCAGCAAAAGCTGCGCTCAGTCGTTTTCCAGAATGTGCGTCGGGCCCCCCGAAAAGTAAAGCAGGCCCAGCCTTGTGTGTTGTCGCATCTGGAGAGCATGTACTCTCCAGATCTCTCCAGTTAGCAACATTCATTTTTGTCAGCAGGTTCATCATGTTGTTAACCCTCCTCTTCTCGCTTGAGGACCTGCCTCTGCAGCTCGCAAATAACTCTGCGGTCACCCTACCCAGCATCTGACGGCGTGGTTTCATGATGTCTGCTTCGTGGTGGAAGGAACGCAGGAAAGTGTTCAAAATGTAGGCAGACTGCAAGTAATTAGTTGGGGCACTTTGTGTCCCACCTGAGCGGTACAATGATGCAAAGCTCTGGTGAGGCGCGCGAGATGCGCCCCTTGGCACAACCTTCACCTTCCCAGCTGCAAGAGCAGCAAATGCCAACAACTCACTATGTCGTTGCACCAGGAGAGGAGGTTCTGAGCTACCATGCTTACGTGGGAAAGCTTCGAAACCGCGTTGTCATGGTGGCCATGATCACTGCAGCATGTTTCATAGTCTCTGCCTTCGTTCAGCTATTCTTTGGTTTCCTGAGTTGGCAAAGCTTTCAGAACAAGCTGGACTACTTGGCACAAGTTGAAGCGATTCCGGAGTTGAGCCCCTTTCTCTGTGGATTTAGGGCTTAAGAGGGCACAGGGTGTGGTTGCTTGGGGTTGGAAAGAAGTGTTTTTTTTGCCGGGAAAATAAGTTTTCGGACCGGGGGGGGTTTCTCTCCTGTGTTTTGCAGTTCGAGGCTCGTTGCTCCACGTGGCGCCTCAGCTGCTCCTCACTTCCGCAGTACCGGTCTTCCTCAATGCGCTGCTCGTGGGCGGCCTCTGCATCTTGTGTGGCCTCTGCGGCGCAAGGGCAGACAACGAGTGCTGCGCCTGCTGCTACTGCTGCTGCAACGCGCTGTGTTGTGTACTGACGCTCCTCACATTGCTTGGATCCGCAGCCTTCCTAAATGTGATATCCACCAGCAGTGGTGTGGCCCAGGTTTGGTTTCAGACGTGTGATCCATCGGTTTGCTACCCCGCGGGGCCTGACACGGACCCCAAGATGACAGTTGATTGCCTGGCGCCGGCTGTCTGGGACGCCTACGTTCCCCAGCTTGAAGGCCCTCACCTTCCGAGGCAATGCCCTCCCATGTACCTTGTCTGCAAGGGCGCATTCTCCGACAAGGATGGTGATGATGATGGTCCCAGTGAGGAAAGGTACCTCAAGGCGACGCAGCTGGCAAATCAACTGGTCCTAAATGTTCCTAAAGAATCCGCCCTGAAAACGCAAGCCCGGGCAAGGTTTGATCTCAACCATGTGGATTTACTTGCTTCAGAGTTTTGTTCCCTGAGGAAGCTGGCCTGCGCAGACTTCATTCGCAGCCACCGGCGGAGTTTGCAGGCACCCAATGGGCCCAAAGCTGGCGACGACTTGGTGATGAGCCCGAGGAGGCAGAGGATGGCACGGAGGAGGAAGATCCTGAGGAGGTTGCGGAGGTGCCGGACGAGGCAGCGCAGGCTGAGAACTCCGAGCCTGCTGCGGCGGCCATTGAGGAGGCGCAAGCCGAGCCAGCCGACGAACCTTCTGACGGTGACCCGGACGATGATGCAGAAGCAAGGGAGGCGCAGGGCCCGGCCGATTCCCACAGCGACCAGGATCTTTCCACGGTACACGACGATGAGAGCACTCCCGATGGACTTGAGCCCAATCACGTGACGCTCGGAGCACCCGAAGAGGATGACGACAACGGCGAAACTAATCCAAAAGTTACCTCGGCGAGTGCCGGTCATCAAGAAGAGGGGTACACTGAAGAGGAAGAAGGTAGCCCAGATTCTCAGCCGTCTGACCCGTCTGGTCCTGAACAGGGGGAAGAAGGAGGAGGCGAAGAAGTGGATGAACCCGACGATGAACCGGACACTCCTGGCTCAGAAGACATTGATGCCCCCGCTGTTGTGATGTCAAAGTCTGAACATCCTCAGCGTGAGGATGAGGACTCCGATGAAGAGCTTGATGGAAACGGTGGCAGTGCCGAGCCGGGAGATGGTGACGCGGAAGATGAAGGTGCCAGCGGCGCCGTCGGCGCAGAACATGATGAAAGTGGCACGAGTGACCCTGGAGAGAGCGGTGCAAGCGGTACCGAAGAGAGCGACAATGAAGATGTTGGCAGCAATGCTGAAGACGGCGATGACAGCGGCAGCGTGGAAGGTGGAGACGAAGGCCATGCCGGTGCCGAGGGCGACAGTGCGAGCGACGATTCAGGTGAAGGGGAGCCTGGAGGGGAAGGCGATGACGCTGGCTACGAGGGCGACGGCGACGAGGTGGACAGCGACGAAAGCAATCTCCACCGTCTCGCCAAAGAAAGCGCGGCTCTGGCAAAAGTTCTGTCACACCCGATGCCACATGACCCAATCTCTGTGTGCTCGCCGTCCGAGATCAGTTCGTTGTATGATGTCGCAAGGCAGGAGGCTCCAGACATCTTCAATGCCTGTACCAATCTGATTGTCGTTCGCGTGTGTTGCCTCCTTCCGATGCTTGTGCTCTTCGCTTTAGGGTCGGTATGGGGTCACGAGCTGTGGACCAAACTATCTGCCGGCGTCGCTCAGCCGGCAATGCAACGCTATGTGCTGTCCAATGTGCCCTTCCTCCCGCAACCGGCACAGTCGTCGACCGAAGTCTGGATCCCAGTCTATGATGTAACTGCAGGTAGCCACGAAGCCATTCATAACCCGGTTCACTTGTTCGATTGTTGCCTTTGACGATTCCTTGACGAGGTCCAGATGACCCATATGTCAGAGCCGCTCATGGTCCAGTCCCCGCAGGGACCGTGAACCTATGACATGTTGTCAGTGCCGTGTGCGCCACACTGACATTCTGGACAAGTTCCCGGTACTGATGGCCATGCTGTGGAGTGTCTCAGTGCGCTCTTCGGTGGACAAGCTCTCGTGAAGGATCGCAGGGAAGGACACTCCGATCGAGATGCTTGAGGACTTGCACGCGCTCCCGAAGGTGACAGGAAAATTCGTGAAAATGCGCTCCTCTCAGCCGCTGGCTTTGTGATGCTGTGAGTGACACAGCAGAGTTTGCACGGAACGTTGATGCTTTATGTGAATGCTGCTCAACCACCAGTAGATGCATAAGCACATGTCGCCATGATTGGCCGCAACTATCGGGGAAGGGCCGAGCTCCAAGTGACTTGTGGAAGGAGAGCTTCATCGCTGATCGTCCCTTGTTTTTCCGTGCACATCGCATCTCCGAATTCTCCGAATTCTCCGAATGACCGAGAGCTCAGGTCCCTCAGTCAGAGGCGTATTCGCAGCGTCCAGCGCATGCGCAGCCCGAGCGTCGACAGGCTGAGAGTGAGCAAGGGCTCAGGGCGTGTCACGGTATGTCTTAGTCACTGCTAGTCTCTTGCAGTTGTCTGGGGGCTCTCCAGGTAAGCCACGAAAAGGTCCTGGAGAGAGCAGCGCACCCAGGACGAGGGATGCAGCCAGTGATTGCCAAACTGTAGCCCAAAATTACACAAGCCCCAGCGCTGAGCCCATGACAAGTCATGCAACGCTAAGATCCATGGCAACCTCTATGCGATCGTTGGCGAGGCTTGTGGCCACCTTGATGGAGCTTTGGTGACGCTTAGTCATAAAACTTGGGGTTTTGAAGGGTGGTTCCTCCAGGGTGTGCGGTGTACATCTTCCCTTCATCTTCTCATTTTGGGTTGAAGCCTGGGCCTGCCAGTTGAGCCGAAACAGCAAGCGATTGCTTTTCTCCGAGATGTGGCATGTCTCGCCGTGATGTTGGGGCCGCGGTGCGAGCAGCCAGAAGTGGCACCACGCCATGAAAAGGGCCAGGTCAGGTGCGGCTGGGCCTTTTGGCTCTGCTGCCGTTCTCACGGTCTTCCTCTAGCTCCCCCTGCTTTCACGGACCTTGCTTTGCCGCCAGCCTGTTTCGGACCCGCCTGTTTCGAACCGTTCCGCCGCCACACTCGTTGAAGACAGGCAACAGCACTATCTTCGCTGTTTGCCAGTACTTCAGTATTTCCCAGGACCATGGAAGGAGATGCACATCACATACCCGGCCTTGGCTGACGTGTTCTTGCCCACAAGTCCCATCCTCCCCATCCACACGGGTGACACGGGGACACGACGTGAGCTGCTAAGAATGCATTCAAATCGTAACACTTTCAGATGACAGGTAAAAGATCCAGAGTTTTGCCGAGGTTTCAGTGTAGCACTGTTGAGGGAATCGGCATTCGTACAGTGCCGACTGAGAGGCCGTCGACGAGATCAAAAATGAGGAAGAGAAATGGAGTCAACAGGCTCCTGGGAAATGTTGTAACGCAGCCTCCCTCAACACTTCTCATATCTGGCGGGCCCAGTGCTGTGAAGGATCTTGTCAAAAGAATCTGCGGCTACATCTACAAAGCTGCAAAGGCAGGGATTGCAGGAGAATAAAAATGCCATCATGCGTTGCACAGGCAGGCGACTGACGATGTCAGTGGCATTCTGCATTCCCCAACCAAAACCTGTCAGGGCCCCGAGCTCCTGAACATGCCTTGGCAGGAGGTGGGGCACATGGGAAATGTTTCAATCGTCGTGCAACCGTATGCAGCCCCTCATTCCCAGCCATCTCAGCTGTTTGGTTGGAGGCGGCTAGGACAGTGGTCAGCCATGGCATGGCGAGCTACCATGCAGCCTGCGGCGAACGAACCTGGTTCTGGCAGGCAGCTTGTTTCTAGCAGGTTGCAATATGTTGCAATTGATCGTGATGCTTCTGATACGTTCTGATGCTTTCTTTTGTGCAGCTGGGTCTCGGCAACGCCTTCACATCTGCAGTTTGGGAGCTTCTGCAGCTGCCGTGCGCTCATTTTGCACTCAGTTTGTGCTCTGCCTCAAATGGATCGTGGGGGTCTTGGGATGTTTCAAGGGGTTGCGAGCTGTGCGAACATCAGGCGAAGTAGACCTGCAGCGCATTACCAGGATGTCCAGGTGCTTGTGCCGAGCTGCAAAACATCTTTTCGGAAGGACATCAAGGGCTTTCCGAATTGCAGGAGTTCGTTGTGCGTGAGTTTGAGCACCACCTGGACAAGATGCTTCTAACAAAGGCACGTGATCGAGTAGTGTGCGGGCATGATTTGAAGCACAACGAACACAATCTGCCAGGGCGTGTGGGATGCCACTGCTTTGACCTTCAGCGATGAAACGATTCGAGCGAAGGCCGCAGAAAGTTCAGGAGCTTTTACGGACTGATGTGACGGCCAGGGCGCGAGTAGGCGGTGAGGTTCCGACAAGTTTTGACATGTCCGCTCCTAGACACTTAAAAGGCCCTATGGGGAGCCCTAGGATCCTTAGGCTTTGCGAAGAGGAGGGTGGCAGGCCTTGTACCAGTGGTGCGCCAGAGCAATAAAAGCTTTCGCCGTGTCCCCCTCGACATTGCAAGAGATGAAGAGGACCATCATAGTTCTTGGACTAGCCGCTCAAAGAGCGATGCAGAAGAAGAAGAAGAGGCGGCAGAATAATGGTATAGCACTATCCAACGTTTCGCTCCACGCTTTAAGTGCAGGCGGTGTCTCGCAAGGCTACGGTTGAGATTCAGAAAGGGTTGGCCCGGAGTCAAGCGCACAGAGAGAGGAAATGTAGCGCCTGGACATCGAGTGACACTGCGCAGGTTTACAAGGCTGTCTACAACACACACCAGACAGCTTTGGATGAGCTGGCTCCTCAATGGACCTGGCCGTACTGCTTGAAAAAGAAAGCGAGGATGCATGTCTGTGACTGAGGCTTATGGACGACACGCGACCCATAGATGATGTGGCTGGGCCCAGTTTCTTCTTTTGTCAGAGAAGCAGTAGCATCTGTGAGGGCAGAGTTCCCGCGTCTGTTGGGAAATCGTTGCGGGACATTGTTTTTGCAAACGCGCGGCTTCCTTGTCTCAGGCCCGGAAGGTGGAGAAATTCACCAAGCGATGGTTGGAAGCAAGCATGCAGCGTGCATGGAGCGCAATAGAAAACGTGGAGACCATTCTCACGCCTGGGACGAGCCCTCAGCTTCAAGAGAAAAGCCTTGTCAGAGCTTTCGAGGCAAGAAGATACGACAAGATGTGATAAGAAAGTCTTAGCATTTTAACATGCCTCAACAGATGAGCGAGAGGCAGGTCACGCGGCTCTTTCAGAACTTGATGGCGCCGTTTGGAGAGGGGCACGAGTACACCTGGTGCGCCGTCTTGTCCTGTCATAGGCAAGACAGTTGCATCGCCTTCACCAACTAAGTATTAGGCACGTTGACCTTGGGGGCATTTTCTTAGCTTTCCACGTTTCTGGTTGCCTGATCGCATGAATGAACCTTTTTTTGTGCAGCTCGTTGGCGACTTCCCAAGTTGAGCTTGAGGGGTTGCCCTTCCTGCCCTAAAGTTTGCCACCTGTTCTCAGATGAGCCTGCTGTTGCACCGCTCGTTGAGTGTGCTATGGTTGATTCACAGATCGTGCGCCAGTATACCGATCGCACTCATTGAGACCATCGGTAGACCGCCTCGCAACTGGAAATTCTTGAAGATGTCCTGCCCTCGGCTACCTTAGTCACGTCGTGCTTCTTTCATTTAGTCACTTTAGTCTTCAGTTTCGTTTGCTCAGGGCCGTGCAAGACATGTTTCGCACATGGAAAGAGGCGGGCCAGGGCATGCTTGTACAAGAGTGCCGTGACTCAAGACAGATGACGCTACTCCTGTCTACCCGAGGGTTTAGGGTTAGAGGTACGGTGGGGTTTGAGGGTTCGTGCCCCTTGTTTAGGCGAGCCGCTGCAGAATTGACATCTGCGTTGTTCGCGCAGGGTGCTTCAGCCACCCAACCGGCAAAGAAGCGAAGAAAAGCGCCTGCCGAGCCCATTGCAGATGCCCTTCCTATGGAGGAGGAGGCCAGTTGTTCGGCCAAGCCGATTTGCAGATACGCAAGATGCCATGAAGAGAGCCAGCATGGCTTTAGAGCTTCTGGCTTGTGACATATTAGGGGGTCATAGGGGCAGGACTCTAAAGGCCCTCAGCGACGGGGAGTTGGGAAGAGATGCAAAAGGGGACCATCGATAAGCCTGACACAAGCACCACACCTAAATAGTTTAAGATATATTGCATCGAAGCACGCTACTGGTAGGCACCCATCCTGAATGGGACGAATGGTTCAACGAGACACGAGGCCGGGATGAAAGCACGAAGATGCCCAAGCGACCCAAGTACACCGGCACGCATCTGCCAGGAGGACGTGGAAGATCAGGTCTCAGAGCCGAAGGACTTCGAACGTGTGTCCTGTGGCCATGTGCCGTACTAAACACTCACCTGGGCCAGGAAATAGAGCCGAAAGCGGAAGAGGAGGAGGACATAGGCGCACCGACTCGCGCAATGCATCATCCATCGTTCGCTGGGGCATGCGTTCGCATTGCACACTGTGCACGCTGTGTTTTGGTCGGCACGTGCACAGCTTCGCGTAAGACATCGTGTAATCCATCGGGGATTTCGACTGGCTGCTTCGAGACAGCAGCGGTGAAGATGCTGAGTAGCTTCCCTTGTATTCGTGCATCGGCGACGTGTGCGCGCTCTACTTCCAGGCCTTCGGCCTATGCACGTTGGCACGACTGCCACAAGTGAGCTCGCGGGCATCCAATCTCAAAGCCGGACAAGCATGATATTTCAGTGTTTCCAGTTACAGCTGCTGGGAACCGAACACACGTCACAGGTGAGCCATAATCCATGGCAAGCGGACCAGGAACTCCGAAACCAAACGTTCATCCCCGTTCGGGCCGATGTACCAGGCATCAAGGATGTGCGCGCCAAGCAGCAGAAGAGCTTCAGTTGCTGGCACTAGTGCGCTCGAGAGATCCCAAAAACACATCTTCGAGAGCACCATGTGTCGGTTAATATACAGCGAGCAGCCTGTTCAGCGACTTACATAGTAGGTGCTGCCGGCCTGCATCAACATGACTGCGCATCACATGTCCCCTTCGGTCGGCACACAACAACATGTTGTGATGCATTGGGCACGGGGGGCCATTTTCTTGTTTTGTCTTGTTTTGTGTGTGTGTGTGTTACCATTGGAACCTCACAGGAACCTCTTTTGGTTTGCTGTGTTCTTAAGTTCATGGTCCGATGCAGATGTGCCAGAGATGGGCCACCCTGTTCGGAGCTCGGAGAGCCTGCACAGCGCTCTGTCCTTCTCCTGAGTTGTGAGCAGGGTACCTTGGGGCAGTTTGTTCTATCTTATGAGGAGCTGCCCCTGAGAAGTTCGAATTGCTGGTGGACCATGTTGAACCCATGGAAGAACCTGCCCAAACGGCTGATGCATGCTCTCCAACCTTCGCCTGGGCATTCTACAAAGTGGGCTGCACCATTCACTTCATACTTGCAACGGGCTCGCCAATGTGTGGAGTGCACACACACACACACCAAGGAATGCACTTCGGCAGAGGAATGCACGGGCAAACCTCATCTGTCATTGGCACGTGCCCCTGTTGGTCAGAATATGACCGTGACGCTAGTGATGAAGAGAGCGCTGATTGTGCCATCGATGTGCAGGGAGTGTGCAGCAGCTGCCATTCTGCTAGGTCAGACATCTTGTGAATGAGGATGATGCCGGAGACGTCTACTGCGAGGCCGGCGTATAAACAGGCTTTTTCTCAGACTTCGACGTGGCCTGCTCACACCACTTCAAAGCAGGCATGCTGGGCCGGATATGTCGAAGAAAATCCGGATCTCGTGGGTGTTTGGGAGGTGCTCTTTCACATGCGCGTGCTCACAGTCTGTCGATTTTGCATGTCATGCCTATGCTCGCATTGAAACTCAAACGCTGGGGGTGACACTAGCACGCTGGAATGCTGGGAAATGCAGCGCAGGATGGCGTGAATGCCGGTGAGCTCTACTCTTCTGAATCTTGGAAGCAGAGGAGGCAGAGATAAGGTTTACATGCTGGAAGGCTGGAAGTTTCTGGGCGCATGGGAAGGTACGGGGGGGCCATTGTTGAGAGTTGGGGATTCTTGAGGGCTTGCAGGGCCTAGGGCGGTTTGCTGGCTTCCAAGCCTGCATGGCCGCACTTGGGTGGGCGCAATGCACAGGGAAGGGGTTCTGCATGGTTCCGTCCCCGCCTCCCATGCTGTACTGAAAGAAAGAGCGAGTGAGTCAACGGGAGCTTACTCACAGTTGTGGTATGAACGGCCGAGGTGGTGAGTGAATCCTTTTGGGGTCTAGTCCGCTGGTCCGGGAACAGCTCCGGGGGCCAGTAAGCGAGAGTTTTAGGTGGGGTAGCCGAGCTAGCCGTACCTGACAAGTAAAGGGGGTTCGCTGAGCCCGACCGAGCAAGCAGTCTCACCTGCGTCAGGCCCGAGGAAGACCGAGTCATCGGGTTAGGTACGGGTAGTTTCTGACTAGGAGTGGGGACGAGACCACGACCCGGGGCTGGCAGAGACACAGGTACAGACGCAGATGCGAGCGTGGAAAGGGGACAAGGCGCACATGCCGGACTACGAGTAAAGGGTGAAGTGGGGGTGGGGTCGCAAGTCCTGTGCTCATCCCGAATACCGGGGCGGGCGAGAGCGCCCGGGGGCTTGCCCCCATGCCCCCAAGAAAGAAAGAAAGAAAGAAAGAGAGAGAGAGAGAGAAAGCGCACAGCCAGGTTGTTCACCCCCACGCCCCCAAGAGGGAGAGAGAGAGAGACCCGCTGCACTCTGTAACGCACGCCTTCGGGCGGTCCTCCCCAAACGGGGGGGGGTCAAGTGCGCAGAAAGGAAGAAAGAAAGAGAGAGTGAGTGAGAGAGAGCGAGTGAGAGTGAGAGAGAGAGAGAGAGAGAGAGCGAGAGAAGGGGGCGACCCCTCTTGAGGGGTTAGGCGCGATGCAGGCAAGCACGCAAGAGCGAGAGAAGACATGAGAAGACTTGCAGAGAGTTCTGTGACCTGTAAGGAAACATGACTTGCAGAGCCGCTCATCACCGCTCCACGTGGCTTGAGAACCAGGGAGACCGGGGAGTGAGCGACGTTTGCCGCGTAAGCTCAGCGCACGTGTGTGCCCTGCTGCTTGGTTTATGAGGCGCTTCTCACTTCCAGGTGGCAGGTAGCCAAGGCCAGCAAGCCGCCGAATTATGTGCCCCAGAAAAGCTTGCAAAGCGGCAAGAAGGGTGGAAATGGCGCGACACCTGGCTTGCGGCTGGTTCAATATGTTCAATGTGGCTTGACATGGCATGGTTTTTACATGGTATCCCTGCTGGATGTTTACACATTCCTAACATGAAAAAAGCTCGATCTGTCAAGTGCGAAGTGCGAGAGTTCTGATGCGATTCACGGCTCCAGGCGCCAAAGTGCCCACAACCCCGGGGCTTGCCGCGGGACTGCACAAGACCGAACTCTGACACTCGCAAACTCGCACGAAGTTCAAACCTCATTGTCATCCTAGTGGCCGGAGCCCAGACTATCTCAATCATTTTGACTAGATCCATTGCTTTAAGCTACGAACATATGTTCGGGAGATGCAGCAGTTCTTGGTAAGTCTGCTAGCTGACGTGAAAAAGAACCCGGTTTTTCGGACTCTTTCACTTCGACATTCTGATGCCGGAATTGCCTTGGACAGCGATGTGTGCCCACGTGGCCCACGTGCGGCGCTCTGACTTGGCAGTCAGGGGGTTAGAACTGACCGTCGGTGTGCTTGATTCTGTCGTGGCTGAGGAGGATGGATGTGTCCGCTGCTTACGCCAGTATATGCCATTGATGGCAACAAAATCGCCGACACATCCTTGGTTTGTTGGTTGGTGTCTACTCTGAGGCTCCTCTATCGTGGCTGCCCTTGAGGCCGCGTGGCTTGCGGGCGGCGTGTCCTGAGCCAGTCTCTGTGGGTGAGTTTCAGGCAGTGAGCCTCTGGAACCTGTTGCATGGCCATGTGCCCAGAGCAGCCCTTGCACAGTGTCGTTCCGCTGTAGCCTTTTGAAAGAGACAACCGGTTGCCGAGTCCATGTTGAGGCTGCGCAGCCGGCGCTGAAGGACTACGGCTATGAAGATCTAAAGGCCAGAGGCTCACCACAACGATTGAGATCAACAGATCTTTCCTCAACAAATCTTTATGCGGTCTGGCTTCGTGAGTTTGGCTAGATTTGCATGCGCTGTACCTGTGTTCCAACTTGAAAATGTGCCACGGCTTCTGCTCTTTTGCCCTCCTGTGGTCCGTCAGGTCATTGGTCGAGGCCAGTACGGGAAGGCTGGTTGAACAGCACGGCTGATTGTCGAGGGCGACTCATCGCTAGCGTGCGCAGTTGGTTATTCACTTTGTATATATTGCGTTCGGGTTCCTCTTTCTTGAGATCCTCGAGGCGCACTTGGTTCGCAGTGAAGGCGACGAGCAGTACTACATCGCTGCATCCCTGGCTTTTGGGAGCATGGTGACATGTGAAGACGTGTGCACTCGAAGACAGAGAGGCCAAGACAATTGACCTCACGTGCCTCTCGAGCAAGGCTTGAGTCCATGGTCCCAATGATCTTTGTCATGACATCGGGTGTCAGAGGAGCGGGAGACGGCAAAGCAGGAGGTAGCTCTTCTCAGCCGCATGGGGGCCCAGACCCAGCAGCGAACAGAGCTGTTTGCGGGGATGGGATGTCTGGTCCAAGGCCTCAATCACCCCAATATCGTGTCTTACAAAGACAACTTCTTCATGGGCGCCAACCAGGAGAGTGCTTGACTTGCTTTCAGTTCTTGCGGCCTTCTTCTTGCAAGCACTCAAAAATGTTGCTCGTTGATGCCATGAGGATACCTTGGTCATCATTATGCAGTACTGCGAAGGAGGTGATCTGGCCACTTACATCAAGGACACCCTCCCCCTCCTTCCTGGACAGCGTGGTCGCAAGTGAAAGTGCGGTCGCACAGCGTTTCGCGACACTAGCTGATAAATGCAACAAGTAAGCCTGATTCCGGTGGACGGGATGCCCCTGAAGTCCCTTGGGCGACCATGAGCAGAGAGCGGAAGGCAGAGGTGGCAGAGTCAGAGGTGCACAAGATTCGGTGCTTTTTTCAAGAACAAGCAAGCAGCCTCATGCCGGCAAGAAAACAACAAAGGACTCCCCTTCAACTCTGTTACTCTGTTGGCTGGCTGCACCCAAAACGTATGAGGATGGGGCAGCAACGAGTGCAGGGCAAGCACTACGAACCCAAGGCCTCACACCGCGATCAACGGTGATTGCGCAAGTGAGTTGGCAGCTCACCACGGTGGCGCCGAGTTTCGATTCCCAGAGGATTCCCAATTCATGCAGCCCCTTGAAATCACGACGTCGGACGGCACGAAAAATGCACGAATATCAAAGGAGCCGACATTGTCCACGTCGTACCGACGAGACAGCACAAAGAGGTTCGATGCGGTTCCAAGAGTCACGCCAGCCTTCACGCAGCAGCATGAGCTCGCATAGACAGCGCAGACCTTCAGGGATCATTTTACAGACCCCTACGCGAATTTTGGGACGATGTTGCGGGACTCCTTCAGGGGCACAACCGTCGAGGCATGAAGTAGGTCCACGCCCACGCAGCAGTCTCAGTTCATCCACGTTCTCACTTCCGGAACGTCCCCAAAAAACTCCAAGCACGCACGGTTAGTCCACACGCAGCGACCAGCGCGGCAGAAGTGGTGCAAGAGCATGAACAATTCGCACGCACTGCGACGAGTGACGAGAGTTCCCTCCCAAAACGACCATCCAAGCAATTTTTTGAGAGCGCGCTTGACCACCTGCCAGGCAGCCCCATAGATCCGTTTGCAACAAGGTCAAACTTGACATCAGCATGAGCGCCACGCACCCCAGTAAGACGCAAGGCTCCAAGGACCAAAAGTGCGCTCAACAGCAACCGCAACATGTTCATCCGTTTTTGCCTGGTGCGAGCGTCGAGAGCGTTGTTTACCCTTACCAACCCGAGAGAGAAGCAGAACGGAGCGATTCTTAATCAAAGTGCTCATTGAGAGCCTGCGCAAAAGAAGTTCTTTATCATCAGACTCCAACAGCCTAGCATCGGAGTGCAAGACGTGTACCTTCTCTCAATTGGCCACAGCTCGGGGCAAAGTCCCGCCCAGAAAACGAGCAGCTGCCACACGCCACAAATCAGGGGAGCAAAGGGGCCACCCTAGGGGATTACCAAACTTGCATGCATGGGATTGTTCCACGAAAGCCACAGCACATTGCGAGTCTACGTCTGACCAGTGCATGTGGCTTTCCAGCTACACAGCCTCAGCTTCCGCACGGCACGAGCTTCGGCTTGGCTTTCGTGGCTTGCTCGTCATCTTTGTGCAGATAAGGAGCATCAGGATGCTCAAGACAAAGAACTGAAGAACGCTGCAGATCATCAAGTGTAGGCTAGCCAACTCTTGCAAGTCTTGTGCACACCTACATCGCCAAGATTATTCACTGAAGCAGTCTGCTTGGACGTCAGATCTTCCTTTCAAGGACATTGCCCTCGGCACACAGAAAGCGCCAGCGGGTATCAACTGTACGGTGCATTTTCGGCACCATACGCGCTCAACGCCAGCAACACACAAAACAACAGCATCAGCTCAAGCACACGTGACCACAATCCGAGTTCTCATCAACATGCCCATGGGAAGCAAAGCATCGCAAACAACACTCCAAAACAGTTCACATCAACTCGCAGAACTCAGAAATCTGTTAGTCCTGGAGATACTACGCGGTTGGCAGGGCAAGTGCAATGTGACACTTTTCGACTAGGTCTTGTGGCACCCTGCGTGCTGCGTCATGCTTATGCAGCAGCACCTGTGGACCCCGTTTTATGCAAGCAAACAGATGTCAACCATCTGACTGTTTGGATGTTTTCGACGTTTCAAAGGTGCAGAAGCGACCGTTTTTTTCATATTTAGTCTGGCAGTTCGACTGGGGTGCGATGTTTTTCGTACCCTCCTGCGCGTTCGCCGATCTTCACTTATAGGTTCATTCGACAGCACCTCAGATGTCGCTAAAAAGGAGTGGAGGGAGGGTGGCGGTCGAGCATGGCGGGCACATGAGGTCATGTGTTAATTTCGTATCCGGACTGCTTCTGTTTGGCGTTTTTGGTTTACCTCACGATTGCCAGGACATGTTAAAGAAGAAGACCCGGATCGATGAGTACCAGATCATGCATTACTTCGTGCAGATTCTGCAGGCCGCGAGTCTGCGCACGTGCTCAAGAGGTGCGGTGCGTTCCTTGTTTCACTCAGGCCTTGCAGTATATCCACGGCGAACGGATTCTACACAGAGACCTGAAAACCTCCAACCTCTTCCTCATGAAGAGCAAATCTGCTGCGGACCAAATGATCCCAGAATGTGGTTGCATGAGATGTAAAGATTGCACAGCTGTTGGAGCCCACTTTGTGTCAACGGTTCCACGCAAGGTCGTGAAGCTTGGGGACTTCGGCATCTCCAGGGTCCTGGAAGGCTCCATTGAGGCCGCTGTGTGGAGATGTGTGGAGATGTGTGGAGTGTGGACATGTGGACCTTTTGGACCTTTTGGACCTTTTTCCTGGCGCGGCCCCCTTGAAGGCGGCTATCACCGTGGTTGGAACCCCGTGACCAGCCTCAGACTATCGCATGAGCTCGGCTCCTTGCGCTGCTGCTGTGAGTGCTGCCGTGTTGAGGTACTACATGTCCCCGGAGGTGTGCGAAAACAAGCCGTACACCTTCAAGAGCGATGCCGCAAGCAAAGATTGCTGTCATCAACGCGTAGTGATGCATAGTACGGCAGAGGAGCCAACCTTGAGTGCACAAGCTAGAGATTGAGATGAGTTGATGTAGGGTTTGTAGATGAAGCATGATTGAGTTACATGGGGTCACGCCAAGGTGTGGTCTCTGGGGTGCTGCCTTTACGAGCTGTGCATGCTGAAGCATGCTTTCTCTGCCGACAACCTTCTGGGGCTACAGCCTCAGTGACTCAGACGTTTTTTACAAACCCTACACCCGGACCCTGTTTTGCCGACCCTCTGCTTAATGGCATCCTATTGCACACAGGCTTGTGTACAAGATTGTGAGCGACAAGTACGAGCCTGCGGCCTCGATTTCTGGTTGTCGAACTTCCCCTCGAGCATCAATGTATCTGAGTAGAGAGGTTACTACACATGTCAACGTATATGTGAGTTTGTATGTATGAGGCATGCGGTATACATGCGTTCGTAGTGTATGCAACAACACATGCATACATAACATCGTATACGTCTATGGAGCTGAGATGTCTGGCTGCTCGAGGCCAATCCCCGAGCGCTACACGCCACAGCTCAACACTTTGATTCAGTGATGGCCCAAGTTGCCGAAGTTGGCCTCGATTGAAAAGGCGAGCAGGTGCTCTCCAGCCTCTGGGGGGTTGGTGTCAAGCATGGAACATGCCTCCATTGCTTCAAGGCGCATGTTGGAGAAGACTGCAGAGCAGCGACCAAGCGTGAGGGACCTCCTCGCCGATCCGTATGTGCAGGTGCGAGTAGTTCAGCATCAGCGCACAGAGTTCTTGCTCCATTTTCCGTCATTTCCCGTACTGGCAGTCTTTCATGAATGCGGCCGTGCAGAATCGCCACAGCCTGCGGCCCGGTGTTTCCCGAATGTTCGGAGATCCTGCAAGGGGGCTTTCATCTTGGGGCAGGCAAGTTGGCCAGTTCCCTTCCCACGATCCACTATACTGGCCCAAGTGGGCCTTTGGGTTCCATGCTTCTGGCATTCAGCTTCTCGACAAGCTTCAAAACCCATGTTTTGTTGTCGGTTGGTACCAATCATTCTTCTCGTACTCTGTGCAATGGCGTGGGCACTTGATATGACCAATTCGAGGACCATCCCGTTCACATGGCCGCCATAGCCGACATCTCTCCCGATTTTTTTGCACGAAAGCCAGGAATATAAACACGTTGAAACAGTCTGTTTGCTGGTTATACTTTGTTACCCCCCATGCACTTTTGTGTAATCTTTGGGTATACACACCTGCCGTGCTTCCGCACCTTTGGTCTTCTGTGTGCCACGCTGCATGAAGCCATCGCACAGTGGTGACTTGTCCAAGGTCAGAGTGCAACTGAAGGGCCAACTCCTTCAGGCGCAGGCGCGCGCGCGCGCCCGCCCGCTCTCGCGCACTTGAGAGCATGGCTGATGCGGGCTGTTTGGGAGAAGGATGGAGAATGTCAGGCGGCATCACCTTGCCGCGGAGCTCCGGCAGTGTACGGTCAGGCTCCGGATCTGCTCCAGCTCCAACAGCCCCCCCCAACCCCCCCAATCTGTCGAAATTTTAAGAAACGAGCCGGAGGCTCCACGTACGTCTGGGTGTCAAGTCTATGGATTGTTGCTTTTGCGAGGCTCCGATAGTTCAACTTCAGGAATCATCGTATGCCCGGCTTCGAAGGGCACTTACTGTGACGTCACAATCGATCTAGCCTTCTCAAGCCTCAAAAAACATCGCTGTAAGGCTAGGTGGGGCTTGACACCCATCACGACCACACGTATTTGGAGAATCATAGAGGCGTTCCACACCCGAATAAACCATCTTGAGATCTACGGGCTTGAGATAGATTACAGAAAGAGATCTTGCTTGGCGTCGTGGGAGCATGTTGAAAAGCATTATGCAACCCATGGACTCAGGTACATAAGGTAGATGAGTGTGTGATGGTCTCAGGAGGCGCGCCGCCTCGACCGCCCAGCTTCCCACCGGCCGAAGTGCAATGCGGCATTCGGCCCGGCCTCGGGCCCGGAGTGCCCGCAGTGTCAGCAGGGCACTAGCCGTTTCATGCAGACATTGCTGTCAGCGCAAACGATGCAAAGGACAGAAGCAAGTCCGACAGACTGGACACAACCTCAGAACAAACCGGGGCTCGGACTATTCCGTCACATTGCTGGCTTTGACTGGACGGGTTCATCACGGGTGCCCTTGTTGTACCATGTTGTACCTGGACACGCCTGCAAGATGCAGTCCAGGCAGAACTGCCGCGTCACGTGCCCATCTTAGCACAGTCACAGGATCTTCACACTTAAAGACTTAGCAGAGCTGCTGTCGTGGATGTCGGATCAGGCGCGGCTGCGCGGGCTTCAGAGACGCCCAAAGAGGCGGCGGCCCGACGTAAGCGCGAGGCGGCAGATCGCAAGGCAAGTTGCGACCAGGTTCTGGAATTACAGGGTGCATTCAAGAACGGTTTCGTTTGTTAGGGCTTAGGGAAATGTCAATCAGCTAGCTGTATTTGTACAAAAAGTGTCGGGGAAGGTCGACATTGTTAAGAGCCAGACTGTGCTTACTGTGAGGCAGAGCAAATGAAAATGGCGGCAAAGCAGTCGATGCACAACAAGACGGCCGTGAGCCCAGTGCCTGCTGTCGGGCTCTATAGAGCTCTCAGAGATTGAGAAAAGTATTCCTGCCAGTACCCCCAATCGTTGCCCAACATCCGCACGGACGTGCCCCTTCTTAAGGTTGCAAGACAGATGCGGGAAGCAGAGTTTCAGCTCGGGCCTCAGCACGCCCATCAGCTGGCCTTGTAGAAGGGCTGTTCGAAGCCGTCAGTTTTGCAGCCTTAGTTGCCCTAGCTGGTCGTGCAAGGTGTTAACTGTAGCAAATGGGCTTCACTCTTATACGGAAATCGCGTCGACCGTGGTCAAGGACAACGCTGGCCAGCGGTCTCGGCGCTGCGCTTTGGCGGCACCATTCACCGAATAGAGCTCGCATTTCTGGTAGTACATGGTGGTACATAGCTGACATAGCTGTCATACTCCAGACTTCTTCAGGAGACCGCAATTGGGGTAGTCTGAAGTGAATGCAAGTACCTTGATCCCGGATCACCGGCGAGCGAAGGCTGTGACAAGCCCAAGTCCGCCGTCCCCTCCGCCCAGTGGTTTTGGGGCTGGAGGACATGCTGCCACTAGTGCCTCAGCAGCGACAGCTCCGATCCCTTCGCATATCCCGAAGACGCTTCGTAAGACTTGCCCTAAAACTCCAAAGACTTGCGATACCTTCAGGATCGTGCAGAGTGCAGATGCAGAACAGTTGTTTTTGTGCTGGTAGGGAACATGGTAGGCGAGTATTTGGTAGGCCAGTGGCCCGCAACTGTTGACTTGGCTGCTCAAGGCGGGGTGAGTGCCAGCCCAAGCCCGACAGCCAGCCCGGCGTGGGCCCTAGCATCTTTGATTGACCACAACACGAGCACCCGTTATTTCTACATCTTTCGACTTCGGCAGCGGAAAGCGAGATCGCGTCAAGTACTTCTGAGCTGATGCTGAGATGCACTTCGACGATGATATCGACGAGGAGCCCCAACCCTGTCACGCCTCCTCCCACCAACTAGTTCAGGCATTTCGGCGAACCCACAGAAGTGCCCTGATTCCGTGTAAAGCTAGCAGCAGGAGCTTTCAGGACAGTTTCAGGAAAATAGCAGGCCTCAAAGGTCAACAAAGAAACGCAGAAGGGAAGGAAGGTTCGAATGAGGCAAACACCAGGCATGCAGTTGTGTCACGTCAATGCGAGGACGATCTGCCTCTCGAAGAAATCGACGAAAGTGACTACTCCGAAGAGTATGAGGATTTTGCGCTTTAGGATGTTCCAGGTGTTTTATAATGATATGCTGTGCCGAGTGAAGAGATGTTGACCATCATGGGGCCAATGCACGAAGTTTTGCAGGATGACTTTGAAGATGAGCCGTATTCAGAGGAGGAGCCCGTCATGTCTGACATCGAGGAGGCTGGGATTCAGCATCTGCTCCGCTGCTTGACACTGTCTCGGCATCTTTGTAAAGCTTCAGGTCTACATGGGCCCGGGTGCAGGCAAGGCTGGTAGCATGTCAGTTGCAATGTCTCCTCAAGGCCCTACCTAACCCCCCCCCCCCCCCCCCCCCCCCCCCCCCCCCCCCCCTTCTGTTGCAGGGAGGCAGCGAAAAACGAAGGCAAAAGTCTGTTCAGCTTTTTTCGATGCTGGGTCGCAGGCGATCAACTGTTGAGGCTTCGTTGAAATCACCGGGAAGAAACACCGAAATGTTGGTTGCGGCAAGCCCTAACCTGAAAAGGTGACCTTAAACAAAACTCCTGAACAGAACACGTGGCGAACCTCAACGTGCCATACTTGTGGCATTTGTGGTCCTTTTTGGAGCAGTCAAAGCACTTGAGAATCGAGTATGATGGTGGTAGAAGGTAATTTGGTTTGAATATCTTAAGCTATACACACAAAAAAACGCCTCGTGCCATGGGAGTACTGCATTGACGATGATGCAAACGATGACTTCATTCATCAATTCATCTAAACTCTTCAGTTTCCGTTCTATGTTTGTGTTTTTGGAGTTTTGCAAATGGGTTCCAATGTTGTCGCCAGTTGACAGAAACCATCTTGAACTTTTGCCTACACTCTTGAACCCCTACGTGGAGAGGTTGGATGGCGTGTAAGGAGATGTTGGGTGGCAAGCCTGTGGCTACACCGGTGTTGACAGCCCAGAAGTTTACGAGTAAGCGAAAAAAAGGTCACATATGGCTAACTACGTTTGCAGCAAGGCTCAATGTCGGGCTGAACGCGCGCGCACACAGCGCGCATTCATTCAGATGGCACAGACGGCATCCACAGTCACTCGACCTTCGGAGGTGCTTTGTCCATCGTCCGTGAAGAAGAAGATCTCTCAAGGGTGATGAACAACTATGAGCAGGACCCCATCGGCGGCAGACATTATGGTGTCTCGCACACTCCAGATTTTGGGGGTTTTGTCTCAGGATCTGGCCAGGAACTCCGGCTCCGCCTCCCCTGCTCCTTCACCGACCCTTCAGCCGCAGCTCGGCTGTCAGCCAAGGAATTTTATGCGCATTGCAGCGTGTTTCCTAATCATCCGTGCGTTCATCTAAGCTGCGTTTTTTTTAGGCGCTCGAGCATAGGTACTTTGCAGCGGACATTTTATTGTCCGCGGAAGGGGTGAAGAGGTGAACAAGATTCCGCGGAAGGTCGCGGAAGGGTCCGCGGAAGGCGGGCTCGCGGAAGGGCGGCGTGCTTGAAACTTAGATATAGTGGATGCCCAACATGCCCGGCAACCGTTTCGGAGAGCGGATCAGCGCGGAAGGCCCGCGGAAGGGTTGCGGAAGCTCCGCGGAAGGCGACGGGTCGTTTTGGAGGCCTAGAGTCCATGCCTCATCCTCATATACACATTATACACTCATTTCTGTTTCGGGCCGGGTGCGAAGGTGGAATCACGTTTTTCCGCGGAAGGCTCGCGGAAGGAACGCGGAATCCGCGGAACACGCCGCGGAAGGCCGCGGAAGGGTCCGCGGAAGGGTTATAATGTCCATCGATTCATGCTAGAGAAAAAAACACGGCTCATCTGTGTACACATATATATATATATAAATATGTTTTTTATATCTGTGTGATGATGAGTCTTCGTTGTTTTGTGTTGCTTTTTTCTTCATTGCTGCCTTCGCTCTGCCGTCGAGGCGTAGGACGGGAAGCCTCGATCGAAGTGCCGTGCTGATCTAAGAGACCCTTTTAGCCGCAGGATGTCTTGTGAAGGATGGTGTGACAGTGGGGAAGTCAGGCACCTCCGCCTGTTCCCTCTGCCATCATGGATATGCGCATCCATCTCAGCTGTCATGTTGCGTGAAACTTATGCAACAGATTTGCTGTGATTTGCTTGGCTCTTTGTTCACTTCTGTTTTGACTCAAGGCTCTCGTGCCTCACGCTTGAGAGAAGAGCCGCCACCCTAGACGACCATGCAGCAGAGGTGAGTGAGTGATGCATAAGAATAAGAATGGAGAATCATGGAGACGAAGTCATCTTCAAATGCCACCGAATTGCCGCAAAGTTCAAGGCTGATCTGCAAGATGGGCCAGGAAACTTTCGAGAAGGCACAGTGGCCTCTTGCGCAAGCAGATGCAGAATCAGTCCTCCTTGCTCTCGTTGAGTTTTGAGTGAGAGTCGGCGCTCCGGCAGATTCCCAGGCCTTCAACTTTCTCTACAGTGCCCGCATGAGAAACGCTGATCAGCGCCTCCTGGCCTGAAAGCAGGAAAGTACGAAGAGTACCCCAATGCCCTTATGGACCCTCAGAAGCTTGGCGCGCTGAGACCCAACAAGCCCTGCTTAACGCCTTGGGGCAAGTCCACCGAGGCAGCGTCAAGCGGGACCTCGAAGCACTGGTCGGGCGTCAGGTCTACAAGCCGGGCAGCCCAAGCGTGCATAAAGGGTTCGCATGAACATCTGATGCGAATGTCCTTTGCAGTCTCTGACTCTGAAATGTTTTGACTCTTGCAAGTTCTGTTGCGCATGCGTCTTTTCTTCAACCGTTCCTTCTTCCAACTTGTTTTCTGTCACAAAGCCTGAGCCTCAAATCCTATTGCTTGTCCACATGCCCCGACTTGTAGTGTGGTGTTCACACCAGTTGTGTGATCGTAGCAGCGTGGCGATATGTGGCGATTAGCCCTGGAGTCAGATTGCTTTGAGGGACTACTGCTTTGACGTGGACCAGCTCGTTTTCCAGTGCCCTGGCAGATCTCGGCACTCACCGCGAGTTGATTCGCAATTTAGGGTTTAGGCGAGATGTACCACCTCCGCACGCTATAGGGTTTAGGGTTTAGGGTTCAGGGTTTAGGGTTTAGGGTTTAGGGTTTAGGTCCATGCATTCTCAGCGACTGACGCTCTGACTCCGCCAAGGCAGTTAACATACGGTGGGACCTGAAGGGACCTGAAGTCAAAGACTCTTTGGACCGCTCTTCGATTTTCCAAGGCGCCATCATCGGCACTTAGACTTTTTGGCAAACAATCACAACAAATGTCACATTAACAGGGACAGTATGAGGAATATTCAAGCCACGACGGCACAAAAGCCTGAGCAGTACCTTGCAGACCGGTCAGCGTGGGAACTTTGCTCTTGCGGCACGAGACTCGCCCGAAGGAGCAGTGTCAGTTTTCCACCAGTTCGGCAGGAATGCGCTGACTGGAGATGCACAGGCGATTGATGCTTCAAGTAGCGAGCTTTGACAGCCTTAGTTCTAAAGTCTGGCTGGCGTTCCCTCGTGGCATGCAGGCCATGCATAGTTTCACTGTATGTTAGTGAAGAGCAAGCCAGCATCAGGCTCGCCCAGGCATGAATTGTTTCTGCAAGCAGAAAGACTGCATCAAAGAGCCGTTTCACGCGTCGCATAGACCATCGAAGCTCTTCGACATAGCCTGCAGTCTCGGGTTTTGCTCGTGGCACACGAAGCTTTTGTTAGTTGTTCAGACGGGAAGATGGGTTGGTAGCTCCTCAGCGATGCTTCCGAAATTGCCGTTCGTTGTCGTCTCCCCGCCACATGTTCTCGGTGCCGGTGTCCCTGGATACGATACTCTAGGTTTTCGTGTGCTGGCTGCATGCTTGCCTGCATGCTTGCCAGGTCAATGATACCCGCGACGAAGGCCTTTCTGTTTCTGCTTGGCCTGTTGAAGTAATAGCCTGGAGCCGTTGCAGGCGACGACTGCGGTCAGGCAGCTGCAGCTGCGGCGGCAGCAACAGCAGCTGTTCTGGAGGTGCGCAAGACATCCTCTTGACCCTGGAGGGAAAAGGGTCTCACTGTCTCGGTGGTTGATATGGAAGCTCGAGCGGTGAGGATGATGATCCCTGGATCGTGGTTCTGCACTTACCATTGTAGTAACCCTTCGCACGTATGCCAGGGTTGCAGTATGATTGCGGTGGGCAAGGTGAATGAAGACCTGACGTCGGCCTCCTTCGAGACTCCCTCGCCGAAGTCCTAAAAGACGCGTAGATGTCATCGCACCAGCGCTGCGTCAACCCCAGGCCACCACTGGAGCCGGCAGAGCCCAGCAAGTGGCTTTGGCACACCTTGTGTAAACCTTGTGTGAATTTGGCACCGTGCTCCAGCTTCCGCGTGCTTCCTCACATCCGCTTGTCGGGAGCAGCTTGCATCAAACAGAGCTGCTTCGCACAGTGCAAGCACGTGGCATAAACGGCTGCGCACTAACGCCGCGCATTCTTTTGACGCTTCTTTGCCAGGTCTCTCAGCAGTCCCTCAAGTCCCTCACTGTCCGAGTTCTACGGCCAGCCTGCTCAGTCTTGGTTTCTGCACTTGCTCGGGATCTTGACAAGTGGCAAGATGAGTCGAGGCCATCTGAATTCATTTGAGTTCGAGGACCTCAGCGGTGAAGAGGCGTGCTGCTTGGACGAGTGGGTTGGTGATTTGTGACCTGATGTGGCTTGACGTTCATAACAGATTGCGCTGGGAGGGGTTTGGGGGGCCACAGGCCCAAGCGCAGAATGCCTCACAAGCCTTTGCCTTCCGACGCTCCGCATCTTGGCCCAGGCTGTTGCAAGACATCTGATCTGCACGTGCCATTCCTCGTCTCTAGGCAATCTTCTAGGATTTTCTAGGCTTTTCCCCTCGGAATGCACTCGCATCAACCTGCAGCCTGTCAACGAGAGTCAACCTGAGTCAAGAAACTGGCTAGAAACCGGCCGGTGCCAGTTAGCAGGTAGCAGCCCCCACCCAAGACATCTGTATCCAATAGAAGAGTACGTGTCGGAGTTTAGGCCCGGGTCCAAGTGCTTGATTTCCTGCCCAGCGCGTGACCGTGCAACCTAGATGAACCTAGAGACTCCTAGAGACTCCTACAGACTAGAGTCTACTCGCTTCGGTCCGACAATCCCGGATGCCGCTCTGAGCCGACCCGCCTCGGTCGGTGCAGGCGCATGGCCTTGCGAAGCAAAGCACTTGCGAAGCAAGAGCGAAGCAAGAGCGAAGCAAGAGAATGAAATCAAGATGTGCAGGCAATGGCACTCGAATGTTTTCTGGACCGCAGAAGCAAGTCCTCCGAACGGGTGATCGTGTTCGCCAAGCCCTGAGCCGGATGAATCCGGATAGCATCTGATGGTTTTTGCGTGGAGCCACGTCGCCCTGAGGCGCACACTTCCAGAATCGCTATGGCTCAAAGAGCTCAGGTTCGGGCCCCCGTTGGGGTGCACAAGCCAAGCAACTGCTCACACCTGACCGCGCTTAGCATCACCTGACATCACCTGTCCAGCCACCGACGTCGGCACGCTGCTCCAGTTTACCACGTCGGAAGTTGAGGCTCGCTGAAGGTTCATGCATTGCTTGCGTTGTCCCTCTGTCCCTTCCCTTGCATTGCTCTGATGGTTTCATCTTCGCTGCAACAGATCCACTTCGATGATGGTGCCGTGCAGTGCGTCTCCAAGGTGCGCTGCTTTTGGCGTTGTCGACGCACCTTGAGCTTGCAGAAGCACGTCGTCAGACCTGGATCGCGGAGCGCCTGTCTGCGTGGGATCTGGATCTGGCGCAGGGGTCTCGGCATGTGACACGGTGCCGCCTCATGATTCCAGGTTGTTTTGCCTGCAAGCAGTTACATCAAGTTGCATCCCCTGGTGTTAGGCCCGGCGATATTGTTTACGCCCACTATGCTTCTGGGAAGGCCCTACAGACGGTCGGGCAAGCGTGCTCTCCTTTAGCAAGTACACCCCCACAGCGTACACCCTCCTGTTGGATCCTTCAGGGCCGCACCGTCAATACCGATCTTGGGATAGTGGTGGCCGTTCTTGATGGTGGCCGCGTCCGCATCAGGCCACGTAAGCAGCTGCTGAGTGGCACGAGTCTCAAAAAAGTACGATGCACGGCATGAGGTTTCAGGACCAGATCATGCAAACAATCCCTATGGGATGGGACGGAAGCCCAGCCTTTGTTGAATGACCGTTTTCAACTGATGAAAGTAGAGGGGCCTTCCGTTGCTGCACTTCAGGTGGATCAGGTTATGCGCTTGGAGCCGGGAGATCGAGTGCCCTTGGCGGCTGTTTGGCAGAGATCCTGGCTGCTTTACCCCTGCCTCGCTTCGAGTTTGCGGCCATGACAGGTGAATGCCTTCTTCAAGGTCAATGATGGGAGGCCGGACGTGGTCCGACTGTCAGCAATCTTATAGCCTTTTTCATGCTCAGACATGCCACTGCCAGAGCTGCTTGTTCTTAAACCTTATTGCGGGGACATGGCGGCAGGGGCGCAAAGAGCGTCAAAACCGACATGGGCTCAGTGCTCGCTGTCTCAAAGGAGGACGTGTACATAGGCTTGGTGCAGCCATGGCCAAGTGACACCTGTGGCGCGGTGCTTGCGCCACCTTTGCATCCCGATGCCAGTCTTTGACGACAACGTGGAGCAGAACGTGCCCAAGACCTGGGCGCGACTGCCAATGGATTGCTATGGGTTGCTCTTCGGTGCGGTCGTTTCTTTCGTATTTCGATGCGTTGTGTTGTGGCGTCGTGTTACGTCGTTCAAGACCAACGCCGATCAAGGCGGTAGACTTCCATTCCTGATGTGTCGCGTGCGTCCGATGCCAGGTGTGCCATCGGGCCAGGCCGTGGAACCTGCAGGCGCGTGCTCAGTCTCTCTCAGTCTCTCTCACTTTCTCTCAGTCTCTCAGTCTCTCAGTCTCTCTCTCAGTCTCTTTCTCAGTCTCTCTCGCTGTCTCTCTCAGTCTCTCTCAGTGTCTTTCGGTCTATTCACCTCTCTCTCTCTCTCTCTCTCTGTCTTTCGGTCTATTCACCTCCCGCATGGTTCGGTTCTTGCAGGTTGAAGTCGGAAGCGTTGCAGACGTTCACTTTGAGGCCGGCAGGCTTTCAAGAGAGTTCTCTGCCACTTCGGTCGAGATACAGTGTGGCAGTGTAGCACCTGTGTCTGTACGAGCTCCGAGGTGGGCGAAGACGGGCGCAGAAGTACCAGCACAGACATTGGAATCATTCTCTCTGATCCCATCGATGGACGCGTGCAAGTGCAGTTCCAGGATCTTTGGGCTGAAGCTGAGAGTTACATCGTGGCATAGATGCGCGTGGTGGCACAACGTGGCACGCCATGTTGCCAGAATGTTCCCAGGACACAATCCAGCAGACCGTTCCCTTGGGATGGATTGTGCGGCTGCGCGAGTGGGCTGTGGGCGATCGTGTCCAGGCAACCGTGTCGTTGCTTCATCAACCATGGTTGCTGTACCCGAGGCAGTGCTTGCACTGTGCAGTGCAAGCGTGACATAGCTTCAACAGCTGCCTGACGACGATCTTGATGAACTTCGGAACAGCAGTGCCCCCTTCTCTCATGAACTTGTTGCAGGCTCACTTCAAAACCGGCGGCGGGGAGAAGAGTACGGACACTGATGTTGCCACTGTCATGAGCTCTTCATTGCTCGAGGCGGCTCATAATGTGCTTCGTGCTTCGGAGGTGTTTTAAAATGTTTCGACCCCACAAGATGAATTAAACGACTGAGGTGGAATTGTACTTCGATGATGGCATTCAGCAGAATGTTTCCAAGGTGCGAGGGCTCGGGCTCATCTCATGGAATCTGAGGGCGCCTTATGGCGGAGATTCTCCGACGTCTTACACCAGGCATGGGTAACGGAGCGGATACGCGACTGGTATGCCGAGGCTGGGCAGCAACACTTGTGAATAGCCATGGCAAGGCCATGAAACCGCCCACACAAAGTTTAGACTTTTTTCTTGGACAAAATTTTCTCGAAAGTCTTTGTGTTAGTGTCGAAGGTGTTGGAGCTGGCACCTGGGGATGTGGTGGTCGCGCATTTCAAGCGCCCGGGGAACCAGCACGCACACCCAGCTACTCACCTTGGCAGCCACGCCCCAAAGTGTCGAGCTTCCGCCCAGTTGCCGGAGCGTGCAGACGGACCGTGGCATCGTGCTTACGCTTCTGCCGCGGGGTGAGGCTACTCGGATCGCAGCATTTAGTCTCGCAAATCAGGAAGGGTCGGCAAAGGGTCAGTTCAGCAATCACTTTGTTAATTCCATTATGCTGCCAAGCGATGGCTCATGACAGAATATGTGGCGCCCCCGCACCCCCCCCCCACCCCCAGCTTGTTCCTGCCATTTACATGAGATTTTTCATGGGTGCTCTGCTGATATCAGTTGCTGGTCTCCAGACCTTAGGCCTTAGGCCGTAATGGGCGTCGAAGCCAGGTGTCGGTCATGTTTCAGGACGACATTACGCAGGTGCCCGTTGTTTCACAGCTTAGATCACGGCTTGCTTTCATGCTCCTCAAGCTGGCACACAGCTGTCTTTTTGGAGGTAATTCCCAAAGGATGGATTCAGGCTCGTTGGTGCTGGGGGAGTGGACGGTGATGAGAAAGCTTGTCAACTCATGTTAGTTCTGTGTCAACCCTAAAACAAGTCTCTGGAGGCCGTGGCAACGCGCTGGTCTGGTCAAAGAGACGAGTTTGCCCGCGACAAGGCAGCCAAACCCGGTCAGAGGCTGTCAGTGAGCAGTTGTATCGTGGTAGTGTCGCATATGCCTTCCGTGAGGCAGAGATTGTCTCTTTTGAGTCCAAGCAGCGTCCGCAGCGTGGTCGTCTTGGTCCACTGGTGCATCTACATGTTGCACATGGGCTTTTGGAGCCTCGCTTGCTTTCTCGTCTGAGGCCCTGCTGTCGTTCCAGCTACCGTCACAGAGTGTGCTTTGGATGAAGCATACAGAAGCCGAGCTAGGCGTAGCCAAACGCAGCGGGAAGCGCAGCGGGGCAGCTCTGCTTGGGGTATCGAAGGTGTCATCTGCATGGACGCCAAGCGTGGGTCTAAGCCAGCATGTCCATGGGCTAGAGTCGAAATTCTGTCTCTGCGGCAGACATTGGCATGTATACATGTGGCACGTTGTGCCGCGCTTCTGTGGAACTTTCTTGGCCATGACAAAGGTGTGCAACATTGTCCCAACCGCTTTAGTGACAAAGCCTACTATAGCTTGTTGCAACTAGCTGCAACTGCCAGTGGGACCGCTCAGGCCCAACGGAGTCATCGTGCACGGGGAAACGTCACGTCCTCGGACTTTAGTTATGCGTCCAGCCATGCATTGCTTGGAAGACAAGGGGTCTGCAGCAAGGTGTCATCAGAGCACCTGCTTCACTTGTGCAAAACGCCTACAGCGGGCCGGTGATTCTTGTCCAATCTGCAGGGCTGCATGGCCGCATTGGGATAGGTTGAGCATCGATAGCTGCTGCTTGTTGCCACGCTCTGTGGACTCCCCACTTATTCGCCAAGGAAGTCATCGACCAGGTGTGCAAGCTCCATGGCGACTGAGAATGACTAAGTCACTCTCCCCCGATCCTGTCGCGTACAAAAAGCATGGTGCGCGGTGCATGTGTGCGGGGCCCCATAGACCACGTGTTTCCACATTGCACAAATGCATCAAAGGTTCAATATTTTGCGTGTTTGCGGCAGATTCCAGTAGATGCTTTAGGCACCAGAGGAATACGCGGACCAACCAGTGGACCAGCAGCAACTTGAAGCTACATTACACTTGCTAATCTAGCTTGGGCGCGGAACATCTGGCAACCCACAGTGTTGCAAGATTCGGTTGCGGAGATCGTCAGAGTGCCTTGCAGCGGCTGACCGAAGAGAGGACTTCGCACCTCGAGGCTATGGAACACCACCGAGCCTCTGACCTTGAGCACGGAAGACAGCAGGATGATCCGATGTCGACCAGGCTGAGCGAGGTCGGACACCATCAGACACCCCTTACATCCGCCACGGCACAGCCGCTGCAGGCGTCGCAGGACACTAACAGCGAACTGGGCAAAACAGTCAAACCGACAAACCTCCCTCCCTCGAGTAATCAGCAAGCGACCGACCGTTCTGCTGTCTGGCAGAAACCACTTCCAAGTCACACGCTCCCACCCACCAAAGCGCCCCCAACTGCGCAACAACAGACGTAAGGATCCTGATGAATCGCGGGGGACACCGCCGCTAGCCAACCAAGCACACGGCCACCCAAACGCCACCAACTTCATTTCTTCTACAGTTGGACAGACAAGGTCGAAGTCTTTGCTTTCCAAGAAAGCATTCATTCCACGCATCAAGGGCTGCCTCGGGTCAAGGTGTGGCTATACAGTTTGTAAGTAATCACCCACACCAGCACAGCTTGCAATCTCGACGGGGAGCTCATACCGGGGAGGCTGCGTCCATCCATGCCGGGCTGGACAAGGAGTACAATCGGCCGCAGCCTGAGCCAGAACATCACGGATCGCATGATCGCAGTCTTGCTCTGAGTGCTGCTCCTGGCCAAAGGTTCTGCCGTGTCACTATGAAGGGTCCGGAGGATTACCGCACTATCAGGACAGCGAAGCACGAGAATTGCAGGAGGTTACAGCTACTTGGTCATGGTTTTCCAGGCCCGTTTTGCGTGACCAGCTTGGCAGGCTGGATCCGAGCGCCGTCCGCTGCCAGCCGGCGGAGGCATGCTGACACGGTGCCGGTGGCCAGAAAGCAGATTTTCTTTCACCTCCCGACCCGCATCCGCATGCGCGCACCGCACTGTGCAGCCATGTGCAGCCCTGGACTTCTCTGCTGGGCAGAGCCTTTGTTGCCAGGCTTGGCATGCAGGGCGTTGGAAGCCGCCGACCGGTTCCACCTGGAGGCTCTTTCGAGAGCTCCTGGATGCTTCTGGCTTTTGGGCCATTGCCTCACTGCCTGAGTTTCTCCTTTGCGCTGGCCGTGGAGAAGTCTGTGAACTGTGTCCTGGCCACAAAGCAGCTCATCTCCGTGCAAGGATCACATAGGATCACTGCTACCCCAGACAGTACTGAGTACTGCGCCGGCACTGTGAGGGCCAGTTTGTGGATTTCTCCGAGGTTACGTCAATGTGGGCCTGGTGGAGTGGGTGGCAGCTCGCAAGGCTGCAGCATGCCGCAGTTTGCCACCGCTTGCCATTGAGCTTTGTGAGAGCACATTTTGCTTCATCTGTGTGAGGAACCAGACGACGAAGAGGCACCACCAGGGAATGAGCTACTGAACCGCTGCTGTTATGGGTTCTAGGTATACCTCGTCATGCGTAGTCATGCCTGGTTGCTTCGAGCTTGAAGCCTTAGCAAGGACACCTGCGTGACTACTGCACGAAGTCTAGCCGACATCTTGAAGGCTGGCACAACCGGATCCGTTGCCTCCGAAATGCAATGTACGTCCAGAGTGGGTTGCAGTCCTTGCAGTAGGATGCTTCCGCTGCCTTCGGCCGAGTCAGTTGAGCCAATCTTGCTTTTTGGGACTTGTGTGCAAGGTGAAATCGGATGCTGAGGACGCTTTGGGGCCAGAGGGGGTGAATCTCTCATTGTTGTCTCCGCAAGAGAAGAAGACTATGCCCGGATGCAAGTGCATCCAAGACACTTTTAATTGGATGTTCAGGACGAAGTTTCAGAAGGCTGGCTGCCGAAGCAGCACGCGCGGCTCTTGGACGGTTCTCTTTACTTGCCAGCAAAAAAACAACAGCGGTGCCCTGAGAGCGCCAGACTGAGGTGGACGAGAACCCGCGGCAAATGATGTTGGGATGCAGGCCAGGAGCAACCGCACGGCTACGAGTACAGGTGGCTGCCTCCAGATCTCCCGAACCCTACAGAGGCCCTACAGAGTCCCTTCAGAGACCCCGCGCTTTCAGAGGTAGCCTTTAGAGGAATGCGGGGCTTGTCATCTCAATCCAAGGAGTTCGGGGGTTGGGATGATCGACATGCTGCTATTTCCTGTCGCCAGGAAAGGTGTTCAGTGGTTCGGCAACGCTGCGAAATACCCCTTGTTTCAGGACATGGGGGGCCTTTTTGCTTGGCAGAGTGAGATCCTAGGAAAGGGATCAGGATTTCCCTCGCGTTGCTCAGCAGAGAATGAGGACAACATCATGGAAGGTTCTTTGTGTCCCTGGCTCGTTTGTCGTGTGTCATCGAGCAGATGTGGTCTTCACAGCTAGAGGTGGTGATTTTGGAAAGCTCGTTCAGTAGCATGTGCGGTCTGTGCATGCCTGCACGTTTCGAGTCCCAACACATCGCAAGCCGCATGCCGACATGGGGAGCTGGCAGGCTTCGGTTTCGATGCGACTATCACCTGAATCGTCATAGCGACATCGTGCAGGCAGAGCCGGCTTCGTTGTTGCATATGCTGCTCATAAGTACCTTTTACAGAGCCAATTTCGGGGAAAAAAACAAACAAAAGAAACAAAACAAAAAATCAGCACGTGGACAGCCGGAAGCACTTTTGATGGAACTCGCGGCACCTCTTGCTCCTGTTGTAGTGAGCACAAAGTTGCTGTAAGCTTCCAGTATCCTTGCGGATGCTTCCTTCGAGGTAAAGATTTGGATGCTGGCCTCGCCCATCAATTTTGAATATGGCGGCGAGCACACAGTGAAGGCCCGACTGGTAGAGCGGCTAGGGAAGTCCAGAAGGTCGGGAGATCATCATCCCTTCCTTTCTTCCAGGAGTCTGACCTCTGGTGCGAGCCCTTGGCCCAATGGTCCGGATCCCGGATCAAGCAAAGCGTTGAGCTTGTCATGCTCAAGACTTGGTCAAAGCAGCGAGAATGTACGCAGAGATACTCTGCTTGAGGAAGACTTTCCGCCAAACACATCACACCACACCACACCATTTTCGCTCAATGAGATACTTCGCCGCACTTGAGGTGGGGCCCTCGCTGGGGTAACCAGGCGGGGTCTCAGCTCGGGACGCGGAAGGGATCTTTTTGAAATGGGTTTTGCAACTTGTCCCCTTTCCAGGACAAGAAGATGCGAACTGCTTGGGTGCACCGCCAGCTGTTCCGCTACTGGTACATCTGTTCTGACATGCGACGGAGTGCGGCCGAAGGATGAAAGTCCAAGGGAGGAGACATTCCAGCCTCCGCCAGGTGCCCGCAGTGACCCTCTACACGAAGGAGGACGTGGTCACCGTGGCTTTGTCGCTTCTGTGGGGGCTGACCTCCCGTAGTTTTTCGGCCCGTCTTGGTTTCTACTGGTATCATAGTGTCATCGTCTTTTCATATCTGTTCTTTCTAGTCTAAGGATGTTTCGGGCATTACTTCGGTGAGAGTGGGGTCAGACAAGGCATCGAGAGTGAGTCTGGGGAGGGGGAAGGGGGGGGGTTCTTTGAGAAGAGATGTCCATGCCATCTGAGGTGGCATGGCAAAGCCCAGCCGTCGCCTAGGCCAGTGGGTTCGCCTGCTAAGGCAGTAAATTCGTGCGATGAGGTTGCCAGCCTCCTCACGTGTCTTAAGTTCTGAAAGCATTGGTGACAGTTGCAGCAGCATTCTATGTGAAGCGACGAGTGAACACATTCAAAGGGGAAGCACCGAGTGATTCCACACCCATCCGGCAGCAGGGACCATGCACCAGCATACAAACTTGTCACCGGATATCGTAACTCTGTCGCCTGCATCGGTTTTCCTTCGTTTGCAGTTCGTGTGTGCTGGGAAGAGACCAGGAGAGCAACTTGGAGCAGGGAGTAGAACGATCTCAAAAGAAAAAGGGATGGTGACAAGACGCTATTGGATCAGGCACTCAAAGCACCCATGAAGGCGAGAGGGCTGGAGATCCAGCAGGAGATCTATCTGAATCAGAGGTGTCCTGTGCTGTGCTACCCGTGCTTCGTTGTGTTTGTTTCTATGTGTTTCTCGACAAAGCGGAATGCCAATAGAACTTGCTGGAAGATGCCGAACAGAGTCAGCACACGGCGGGGCTAATCAAGAATCAGAGGGTTGTCGGCTAAAGAGGCCTTCCAGAATCCTCTCGTATGCCTGAGTCGATAGCAGCTCGTGCATCCCAAGAAGTCTAAACTTCAACGAAGTCCTACTGTACTTCTCTGAGTACTGATCAACTGCTTGGATGTGTCGGAGTAACTTGTATGGGATGTTGCCGAAGGTGTTGCAGCTCTGGCACCGCCTCGAGAAGATCTTCCAACCTTGCTGCTGTTTTGTCAGTTTGTGTTTCGGAAAGTTTCGGGACGTCCGCTCACTGATGGCCGGACCTGCATTGAACAATGCGGAATGGTGTTGGCGCTCGTACCAGCCTGTTACTCTCAACATCACTGCGGATGCTTAAACGCAGTCGTAGTCGTAGTCGCAAGCCGAGCCAAAGTAGCATCAGCACCTTCAAACTTGCTCTCCGCTGTGTTGTCATGCATGGCGCTGCTGCATGCTCGCCCGTGACTTGCCGAAGCTAGTTGCCGCAGGGTGGACGCTGTATTCAGAGTGATTCCAGCTGTGATGAGCATCGCAGCGGTTACATGCTTACACTGCCCGAATAAGTTCTTTACACCGGAGAATTGTTGTGGCCGATTCTCGAAGCACGCACGCACTTGCCAACCAGTTTGATGACTTTGCCTACTCCATCGCAAGGCAAGCTGCAATGTAGCGCCTAAGCAAGGCCTGTTTTCGTACACGGAATCTGCCTGGCAGCGTGCTTCCTCCAGTTGCACAGTGCTGGAGGATTTGTCGGGAAGAGGTCCGAGTTCTGTCTGCGCGAGCACAGAGGGGACCACTTGCTGAGCACAGTCCAGGAACAGTTCAAGTGCTAGGCAGCAACCACCGTACGCTGTACTTAGCCACGAGCAGCATTGTTATGACATTGGGTACTGTAGGCTATGGCTGGATGCTGACTCAGCGTGTGGGCACAGCAGCTGGAAAGCGCTACCCACTAATCAAAGAACTTCCCACTCGCTTTGGTAGGATGTAGGAGTGACTTCGCGCGTGGCTTTGCCTGCGATGCTGTGATGCAGGGAAGGAGACGAAGAGCTCCATGAAGTGTACGTGAAGCCAGCTTTGAGATGACGCTCAAGAACGCTCAAGAGCAACTTGCCTGCAAGACCGTTTCGCTGGATGTTTCTGATGTGTCTGTAACCAGCCTCGCAGGACTTGGTGCATAGCTTCGCATGCATCTTTGTGTGAGCTCGTGGTCAGTTTGGCCAATGTTTGCTGATCTGAGGCAGCGTCCCGCAGCGCCGAGCTGTCAAGACGCGATCTGGTGAGGGCAAGCATCCGGTGCATTTACGCAACACATGACAAGCAAAAGCAATGAGCTACGCAAAAAAACAATACTGGATGACGTTATTTTGATGGAAAGATGCACTGGCCGCTGACCGGATCGCGATCCCCGCCCTTGGATGAGGGAGGCAGCCAGCCGTGGTAAGAGCTGCAGCTTTTCCGCAGTTGAGGCTGCTTGAATGGTTTGCATCAAGTTGAATATGTCCATATGTATATATGTGCATAAACACATATATACACAAATCTACATATATAGATTTTCTACGAGATATGCACATGCGTGTAGATGGTGGCGTGCAAATTTAGTCATGTTTAGATTGAAATTATGTAATCGTGTGCACGAATCTGTCCGTGTGTGTGTGTGTGTGTGAGCGCGTGTCTTGCAATGCTAAGGAGCTGCCACCCCACGTGCACTGAGCCCAAAGAGCGCGTAAGCATTTGTACATATTGGGCAGTCCTTGGGCCGTGCGTGTTTCAGCGCGTGCGGCACGCGCGGCTACCTGCCCGGCTTGTTTTTTACCCGAGCCCACACATGCCTTGTATGGAACAGACAAGGAAACGTCCCCGAAATCATTCTGCAGCTGCTCTAGACCCCAGAGCCTCGAGGGAGAATTTGGCGAAACTCTGGGGCTGAGTTTCCGGCCACAAAGATGGGAGTTGATCAGTTGACTAAGATTCAAAGCCGCCAGAAGGCATCTCCCAGAGTGCGGAGCAACTTCGATCAACTACCAGTGCGATGGGGAGACTGAAGAGCCGCAACTTTGCTGAGTCGGATATGAGTTCCACTCCCTGTCCTTCAGAGCAATCTTGTGCACGTGTCATCCCGGTATCCAAAGTTGCGGGCCTCCGAAATTCTTTAAGCCAGGGGGCCGCTCCCCTCGAATCTGACCTTCACCAACCCTCACTTTTGGGATGCTGCTCCTGTGCTCCATGGATTCCAAGTCTGTGATTCGAAGGTGTATATCAAAGTAGCTCAGCGAAGGCCGGTTTCTGAGGGAGGACTGTAAATAGGTGCCCTCTGGCCTTGTACACAGTGAAGGCATGACGGTCACATTCCAGAGGTTCCTAGGCCCTCGTCAGTGAGAATCGAGCGTCATGCCTTGCAGCTCCAGACCATTCCTCTTTGCTGCTCCATGCATGGCTTTGCGGCAATGCCCAAAACAGCTTGGCGATCTTGGCGTGGTTGAGGCTTCGAACTCCTGGGTTCTGAGAGATGAGTTGCGTTCTCCCGTGGAGCAAGTTGCCCTGCCAGCACGGACCTCTGCTAAGTCGCAGACTCAAGCCAGCCCAGCACCCTCTTCACCGTGAGCGCTGGTGCATCAAAAGGACGGGGTTTTCATGCTTGTGATGTGTATCCTTTAGTTGATGAAGCAGGCGAAGGCAGGTCGACTCGGCAGCTTTCGCATGGAGAGGAGTCCCGGCAATGGTGCTCAACAGGCTGCTTGCTTCACGAATGCTGCCCAAGGCTCGCTGTGATCACCGTGGCAGGGTGCAGAAAGCTAAATCAAAGAGGTTGTTTCAGACCATGAGAGAGAAGAATCTACGCTGGGAAGTAACCACAGAATGAGGGCATGCACCGACAGCAGAGTAAACCGTGGGCACGTCTGACAGAGTCGGTGCAGGCAATGCAGCCTGCCCTCTTCGCCACCCGTGCCTCGGTTTTAGTCATTTCAGCCACTCGCACATGTCGCACATCGGTGCTGGTTGGACTTCTCAGAATGCTTAGCCTTTGAGAGAGCCCCTCGATTGGAGTTTTAGGAGTCCTTCTGTTGCTCAAGTCTCACAACTACTCGGCTCTTCTGTCGATTGCATGATGTTTGCACAGCGTGCGCTTCCCAGGTCCAGAGGCTCAGAGCTGCTTGAGGGCATCCGTGCGCCTCTCCTCGACCTCTGCCTGAGCCCTGACGCCGATTTTTTCGGTTCCTCTGTCATCCCAGATTGGTCAGAAATCTAAGTGTCTAGAGTTTAGAGTCTTGAGTCCAGCGGATTAGCCCTCTTCAGATGGTTCCGCCATCCACGCAAGCGCTGGCCCTCGGTGGACCTGCTGTACCCAAGCCGCACAAGGATCATCAGCTCAAATTCTGTGCCCAATGCAGCTGTCGAGGCATCAGCTCCTCGTGTTGGACGCCGCCCGTGGTACGCAGTCCCGCCTGCGACCCAGCATCGGGGTTTGACATGACTTGGCTGCCTCCGCTTAAGCTTTGAAGACATCGTGGACCATGTGGGATGTGAGTGGTTGACCGGATCTATGCTGTGGATTCCTCCAGGGGATGGAAGGGCAAGTACGGGTGGCTCCTGTGGCTGGTGGGCTGGACCTCCTGCGCCGGGTTCATGCAGGACTTCGCAGGCACGCAATTAGCCGCGTGTCGCACGTCTCCAATGCTCGTAACTCGTAGCTGGGCACACCTATGTTTGGTACTTCAAAGGATCTGCAACCAATTGCATCTTCAATGCTTGTTCAAATGCACCTCGCCTCCTTTCGGCGCCCGTGACAGGTCCCTACATCTTTTTCCACGAGTGAGTTGTGGTGAAAGACCTAAAGAGGCGAGTGTACCTACTTTTTTTGAACTGCCCGATGCAAATTGAGAGTTTCCACCATGTTTATGTGCTTTATGAAGTCGGTTGAACAGTTGATGCGTGTCGTTCACTGCTGCAGCAATGTGTGTAGGTGACTGTCGGACAAACATTATTGATACTGATCTTCAGTTCTGGTCAGGGAGCAGCACTGGCGTGGAAGGTCGTAGCTCGTGCCACTAAGCCACTGAGCTCTTCGAGCTCGGGCTAAGCAATCGTAGGATGCCGTAGGCAAACTCATACTTCAGCAGGCTTCTCGCAATGAGCTGCGTGCTGTTCCCTGTGGTCTAGGCAACATGTATGTCTTGAAATCTTGGCTTCTGGCTGACAAAAAAAGGTCGCCGCATAGCAAGCTTAGTTGCGAAGTTTGCTTTTCGATTTGTGATCTGGTTTGCGCTGCGCAGCTCTCAAACCAGCTGGGCTGCCCTGGTAGACGGTCGGGGCGCTTATGCCTAGCTCCTAGGTGCAGCGATACCCGCCGACAGCGTCCAAGCTGACTTGGACCTTTAACTGCCATCAGTTGGGGGCTGGATTAGCAAACGTGCTTCGAAGGGAGTTGTATGTGTTCGTACCCTGCCAATGCAGTTGTGGGCTGTGTGGGACTGGCCATGCAACAATTTCCTACGAGCGCAAGGGGCCAACAGTTTGAACAGAGTCGTAGCTTCAGATTTCACCCAGGAAGTTATGACGAAAGAGGCGGCGGACCCTTGGTGGCAGAAATTGGAAGAAGTAGCCGCAACGAGCTGCACTGTGATTCGCACGCTGTCCGCTCTCAGCTGAGACATGGAAGCACGTTCATTGCCGTGCTCTTTGGCAGGATGCAGATGTTGGGAACCTCAGCCAGAAGCCGCCCAAAATGGCGTCGCTGATGGCAAACAAGGCACCGGTGTCACACCCTGACAAGGGTTTAGAAGAGCTTACGAAGCAGAGGCGCCCTGCCACGCCGTGAGAGAGTGGAGTTGCTGGGCGTGAGCTCCACTTGCTGTTTCAGGACCATCCCCAACGCGAGCTGCTCTTCAAGGTGCGATCCAGCGAAGCAAAGCCCTGAGCAGACACGGCTGATCCTGTGCGAGGCGATCCATCCTGCGAGTTCTTTGGAGGCCTGAAAGCAGATTGAGCGATTTGAGCGCGATGTTTGTAGAAGTCTGTGCAACACTTGCAAGTGGGAGTATGCATGCCGCACCGTGCCGTGCACACCTTCGACCGCATGTTCCCACGTGGCTGAACAAGACACAGCAAAGTTTGATTTTCCCGTTGGCTGGCTCGCGCTGCTTGCCGAAGAGGGTCTGACATTCCGAGCTGCTTTGGAAGTGGACGACTGGTGGAACTGAACGAAGCAATGTTGTCAGGTGTGCGTTTTCTGTTTCTGAGGGCTTCGTGCCGATGCTTTTTTCGTGCTGAGAGGCGTGGATGGAGAAAGGACTGCACCGCGTTGAAGATGATGAGGACGAGTGGCTGGAGGGCTTCGCAGCGGCACGGGCATGATTTCAACGCTCTTGCCCGTAATTTCAGAGACGTTATCTATCCAAGTGCACAAGCTTTCACCTATGTGTGGACAAGCCGCGCAAGTCAGCTTGCCAGGTCTTGCCAACTGCATACAAAGGCTGCGACAAGGCCTCCAAGCGCAAATCCGTTTGTTGCATGGTGCTCGTAAGATCGTAGTGCCCCTCCCTTGGACGCGCTTTTGCCTCAGCTTGAAAGATGACAGGACACTTTGCTCGTTCACGCGCCTGGACCACAGACGCAGGCCGCCCTGTTCCCAAAAAATCGGTATGGCCATGTAGCGCCCTACCCGGCATACGTCAAGAGAGATCGCTTTCCGAGCTTGACTGCGTCCATCACATAAAGCACCTGAAAGTGCACGGCCACCCACTGCCAGCTGCAAGAGGTCTACCCGGTGCCCTTAGAGATCGCTGACAACGAGGGACTGAAGACGCCAGCCCGACATGTAGGGCAGGAGACATTCATGTTCCTTTCCTTGCCTTGCGCTGAATGGAAGAAGCCTCAAAGCGTAGCGTTCGCTGGATGTTCTTTAGACGTTTTCAGCTTTGACCCAGCATGCATTTTCCTCACTCAAGCAGGATCAGTGTCTGAATGTGCGTTTAGGTTCTGCATTCACCTTCTAGCATAAATTTACGAATGCATGTTTTGCTCGGAAGTCCCTAAACCAGTGATGTTGCGCATGCACGGCTGGCATGGATGACCACCGCCGCAGCTTCCCCGAAGGCGTGCAGCACGGCAGAAGTGCCTGCAAGCACATCCTTGGTTGAGCGCTCCGAGACGTTGTTCACTTGGTTCTGGCAAGATGCAGACTCGAATTGGGTTCCTTTTCGGCAGCATGATCAGAAGAAACTTGAAGAGGCGGAAGCTGACTCAAGTAGTGTCGTGAATGTTGAGGGTGGGCGGTGGCAAGTTGATCTGAAGGAGCGTGTTGTGAATGATCGATATGGCAGTGATCCTCCGCGCAAGCAGGGCAAGGTGCGACGATCCCTTTGGTTTCAGCAAGCGGCGACCTTGATCCCGTACGACGAGGAGACCGCGAAAAACATTGAAGCAGCCCACGAACGCGTGTGGCTCCGTGCCAAAGAGGCCCTCCCCAAGGAGGACTTGGAAATTGCGGAGAGTTTGACGCTGGACTCGGGAAGACAGATCACTCTGAAGCTGAAGTACGAGCAGAAGTCTAAATCCTGGAAGTTGTCAGCCAAGGAGCGGACTCAGGCCGGAACCTCCTGGATGGAGTATGCACAAGCATCCCTACTAGGCAAAACCTACCAATTGCAGCGGGGCTTTGGCCCTGTCGCCCCACAACCGGGAGAGGAGGAGGAGAGAGTTTTGGGAAATGATGTGGGCAATCTCATTATCCTGGTGCATGGCGTGGGTGAGAAGATGTGGAGTGAGGAAGGTTCCCAGATGCATCCATAATCCCATATAATCCCCCGCATGTCGTGGCCGGAGTTCTTGCTTGCCCGTGCTGGGCGGTACCTGTAGGGACATCATGACCGACATGAGGTTGCGGGCTGGCTTTCTCTTCCGGAGTGTTCCGCCAGAACACTCATGTGCCTGGGCTTTTGGACATAAGGTCTTAAATTTCAAGAGCTGTCCGGTAATTAATGTCATTGGGTTTTCTGCATTCGTGTGATTTGGACACCAGCCCTAGGTCAAGCAGTTGCAATCTGCCGGCTTTGTGCAGAAGGGCTCCGGTTGGGAGTAACTCAGAGACAGTTTTTTGTTGACCATGCTTCTTGCCTTGTCAATACTCAATTTACAGCTGGTGTGCAATGCAAGAGGTATTCTGGGGAAGCACCGCCACCCACCTTGCGAAAGGACGAGGTTCTGGAGGCATCCTGGTGGGAGACGATACACACAGACGAGATGGACGCGCGGCTCGCGCGGATCAGCTTGCCATCCATGAAGCAGGTGCGGCAAATCGCCAACTTTGCGGTGGTCGACGCGTTGTATTACATGCAACTTGGCCGGAAGGAGGCAATCGTAGCGGCTGTCGCGCGCTCGGTCGAGGCGGCTCTGGCACGCTTCTTGAAGCACCACCCCCAGCATTCCGGCAGTATCGTCCTGGCGGGACATTCTCTTGGAGGTGCAATTCTCTTTGAGCTTTTGCGTAGCCAATCTCCTAAGCTGAGCTTCAAGCCACAGGCCTTATTCACAATGGGCAGCCCTACGGGCTTGTTTCTGCATATCGAAGACAAGGTACCTGAGGAGTCCTGGGCTCTGCCCGGAGGTACCCGCTTTTTCAACATCTTTCACCCGCTTGATCCGGTGGCCTACCGCATTGAGCCCCTGATCAAAGAGGGCCTGGCCAATCTGGACCCTGCCAAAGTTGCAGTGGAGGGTGGAATCGGCGGAATGAAGGCGCACTACGGATTGCAGAAGATGATGAATTGGGCCACGGGCGAGGCCTACCAGGGGTTGACATAGGACATTGCAAGTAGCGACAGTAGCGAAGAAGACCCGCAACAAGTCAGGAGACGCGATCCCCAAGTACGTATGTATCTAATCGTGTAATGACGCATGTTCCCGCGCCATGTCATGTTGCCCGTGGCGCCCTGCCACGCCCCAGGAGAAGCGACAGGCCGAGTTCAACGACCTCTGCCAGTCTGTCCAGCTCAACGCTGGGGACCGCATTGACTGGTCCTTGCAGGAAGATCTCAGCATCATGACTGTTGCTGGCGTTGCAGGTGAATTGTGGCTCGTTCCAATCCAGCAGCAAGGTTTTTTTCTTTGGAGTTTTGCTGTGGCGAGTAATTAGTTTGGGCTGGCGCTTTGTTTATGATGTCAGGCAAAACATTGTTGCCAACGCACAGCCTTGAAACTAGCCGCTAGCCGGCTCGCCATATTTCTTCACTGCATTGCTTGATATTGACGGTGATGGAGCATGCAAGCTACAACTCAGGATGCAAGCACTCCCGAGCCATGCGTGCTACATGAAGTCTGCAGATGTGGCGGCCTTCGTACAGAGCCGCACGCATGCCCTGGCGCTGGTGCAGCGTGTCTAGCTCGCAGACAGTGTCAAAAATCCGGCAGCCTTTGGCCAGGAAAGTGCAGTGTAGCACGCTTGTGTGCATCATGACATTCTTAGGAAATCTAACGACTGATGTTGTTAAGCACCGAGCCACCATGTGCTGAGGCATTGCACCCAAGACGGAGACCGCATCTGTAACGGATCCCAACAGGTGTTAGACAAGGATTTGCGTATCATTGGGTCCAGAGTGCAAAGCACACTCAGCGCCTGGTGCCAGAAGGTCATAAAGGCCATAGAATTGTTGCAAAAAGCTGGGTGGCAGCATTGTGTAGCAACAAGCTTTGTGCATGGCCTCAAGTCACGTTCGGTTGCTTTTCGGCCGATTTTGCCAGGAAACTGCTCTTCCACTACACGCACAGGGAGTCCTTTGAGAGCTTTGTCCGGACTCACGCCTTCCCATCGCTGTCAGTCAGTTCAATTTCGATCACCCACCGTTTTGGGCGCAGCACACTCGCTTTGAGCCCTGAGTTTTCAATGCTCGCCGTGGTGCAGGATCTTTTCATCCGGGGACGAGATGATGTCTGAGGAGGACACTTCTTGCGTCTCCAAGCTTGGCTCCGCATTCCTGCTGGGGATGCATGAAAGAGTGACTTTGAAGGAGGATGCGGGCCCCGACAGAGCCGCCTCCTCAAACATCTCCTCTTTTCCTGTTTGTGTTTTTACCGCTCCAGTTTCACTCGGGACGTACCATCGGCCATCAACACAATGCCCTCCGGTTTTTGTGTCTTGCCTGGCGTAACTGGGCATGACATCTCAGGAGGAGGAAAAGGCATCTTCGGCAGGGAGCCGAGTAGAGCACATGAAGAGTATTGCTGCAACATGTTGCAAAGTTGGAGGACGATGTCCTGTGGCTTGATTGTTAAATGTCGTTATCGGAACGCGTGTGGCCTTGCATCGGCGTGACGTGGCGCTATGCTAGTGCTGGGGTGAGCCTCTGTGATTTCCAAAGCATGGCCGCTACTTGATCTGATTTGCCAGGGTCACTGCTGGCTTGTGCTGAGGTGCATGTTCGGATCATGGACCAGATCCAGGACAATGTCGACGTGCACTGGAAACGCACTAGGGTACTCTAGAGGATGTACGCAGGCACTTGGCCGATGAACTGGGTCCAACCTTGCGATTATCAGTGTCGCTTGCCATCCTGTGCTACACTTGTTCAGGGAACCCTAAACCCTAAACCCTGAACCCGGAACCCTAAACCCTTACTAAACCCTAAACCCTAAACCCTAAACCCTAAACCCTAAGCCCTAAGCCTTAAGCCTTAAGCCCTAAGCCCTAAGCCCTAAGCCCTAAGCCCTAAGCCCTAAGCCCTAAGCCCTAAGCCCTAAGCACCCTAAACCCTGAAGGATTTCAGTAGGTTTGAAGCTGGCGCAGGCTGACTGGGACGACCGCAATCCTCCTGCGCAAGGGAGCAGCAGGACATTCCTCTGCTTGAGAGCCTCTTTCACCGCGCCAGTGAAGCATGTTAGGCGCCCAAGATGGCCATGAGAGTCATGTGGCTGACAGGAGGAACAACCCCGAGCTCCTGATCCGTGAGCCTGGGAAGTTTGCCTCTCGACAGGCCATCGACATTGAAGTGGCTCAACGAGACCCCCTTTGATTCTCAGGGTTGTACCTCGAGCCATCTCATACCTCATGCCTCTCAAGCTGTGGTATCCTTTATGGTTTAGGGACCACATTCACCACGACTTGCCTGGCGTCCAGGCCTTGAACCAGGCACTCTTCGGCATCCCCAGGCGATTTGACGCGGCATGATTTTGACTTGGGTGGCTGCAAAGTTCGCGAAGTTGCTGTGCAGGCCAGGGGGCACAACAACCTCTGGCGAAGAGCTTAGCCCTTCTGCTCCGAGTCTTCTTGAGTTTTTCCTGTCCTAGCCGAGCCTTTGTGCAACCACATGCGCGATTTTGCCCGCTCTCGTTGCCATCGTGCTTCGTGCTTTCTGGCGTGCTTTCTGGATGTTTCATGCAGCTGTGAGTGCTGTGTGGGGTGCTGGGTTGGCATCTTCCAGGCCACAAGCTTGCAGAGGTCGGGAATTACTGCGTGGCAGTGCTGGTTCCTGGTTGGGGCCTCACTCACTGGAACACGCAGCCACCTCACGGGATCCCCTGTGTGATATCCTTATCCTCATCATGGCTCCTTTATGATTGCAAATCGGACTTTTGTAGAGGCCATGTGGCGGTGGTCAGTCGCACATCCAACACACATGGCATCGCCATGCAGATTGACAGGCTTGGATATGTAGGTAGGTCGTCATATGGTTGAAGATGTCTATCGCAACTGCCGATCAGGGACGCTCTTCGGAGTGTGCACCATCAAGCAGAGCTTCGCAAGCAAAATTTGGCAAAGCAGGTGACGGCCCTAAAACGAATCGACGTCACTTTTCTTTGCAGACATGCAAAGAAGCAACCACTTCAGGCCGAGGCTGAACAGCGAGCGGCCGAAGAGGCTCGGTAGGGCCCTCGGAGCTACGAATGCACACGTCATAGCACAAGGGTTTATAGGGTTTAGGGTTTAGGGTAACACTCTTTACGTCCTCTCAGTGTCCTCTTGCTTTCACGAGCTCAGGCGTGCAAGAAGGTCCTGCTTGGGGCGGCTGTGCGGAGGCTTTGTTTTTTCCCAGAATTTTCAACTCTCCCAACATTTCTAGCCATGTCATGGTCCTTGATATATGACTACGCCGACCTTACATGCAGTGGCCTGCCCTGTCTCGTGCAACAATGTGCCTGTCCAGGGGGCAGAGATACGCCCCAATACTGGGACGAGGAGGCCAAGGACGAGGAGCACGTGCAAGGTTGAGAACAGGCTAATTAGTCACAACTAGTGCCATGCGCTGCTGTTTTGTGTGGACTGTCCATAATACGCCCGCATCAGGCCAATCATCCTTCAAGTTGTTTATTGCAGGGATTGTCGCATCCTAGCATTTCTGGGGTACACCACCCGTCTTCAGTGGCGAATGAAGTGACGATTTCGAAGTGCATTCGGAGTGAGCAGCTGTTTGTCACATCCGATCGCATCCGCACGAACTGCTGGCAGGATCAAGCCGAGGCGCGTGCCCACAGAACGTGAGTAACCTCTCGCTATTTGCCGGGTCGGACAATCGTCCAAGTCCAAGCAGTTCGATCACGCAGATCGGTCGTCAGGTTTGTTTGACATGAAAGCATGGTCTGCACATGCACTACAGCCACTTTGCACCTGCTGCACGAGCCCATGTAGAGCGGCTTGTGTTATTTGTGCATTTCCTTCAGCATTGGATGCAGCAGGAAGGAGGACGAACCAACAGAAAGCGACGTGAGGCACGTCGTTTGTGCAGCCGCGGACAGTCACGGTATTTCAGGTAATCTATGTGTATGTTGACTTCGCACGCTTTGCATCGCCCAAGGCACTTTAGAGAGTTTGAGCGGCCCTGTACGATGTTAAACAAGTTCCATAGTTGTGCCAGTACCTACCGCCCAGACAGTATCACAACCTCAAGCGACAGCTCCTGAAGCTTCCAACTAAGAAATCCTGAACCGAAGCAGCAACCCTGGACTTGTCGCCACAATGGCACGTTGGCACGGTGCCTCCCATATCTTCAAGTTGATGTTGATGGGACTTTTGGCTGGGGGACTCTGCGGATCTAACGGATACAGTGCAAACGTGGTTCCCGCTGAGCTGCGACAGGTTGACAAAGCCAAAGCCGAGAAGATCAAGACATGGACAAAGGAGACTTCGAGCTGGACTTCCGGTATTTTTTAGTTTTTGAAATTCACGAGACTGCAATTTGTGGCCCAGGAGCACTTTGTCGCCATCAAGGATCTCAGGCGGCGTGAGCTCGAGGTTGGCGGACTAAGAAGCATTGTCCAAAGTGCGAGATTTGCAGGTTGCGGTGTGCAGGCATTAACAGCAAGTTATTTTAAGGGGCTGCGCCCATGGGCGGGCAGCGCACGCAGAAGCCCGGGGCGAGCAGTTTCTAAGCATGTTGAGGCCACTAAACTCCCTTAAAATCTCTAAGCGTTAAGTTTCTAAGCATTTTCAGGCCCCTAAACTCCCTTCAAATCTCTAAGCGTTTGAGGCTCCTAGACTCCCTTAACGTTTCTAAGCACTTTATAAGGCCCCTAAACTCCCTTTTTCCTAGCCCCGGGCTTAGACACGTCGCTTATGCCCGCCCTTTGGGGGGCATCATGCTCCTGATGCGCCCCCGGGGTCCCGCCCCGGGAGCCGCTGATGCTCCTGATGCGCGCCTGGGGGTCCCGGGCTGGACCCGCTGATGCTCATGATGCGCGCCCTCTGGGGGCCTCCGTGGCGACGCAAAAAACCACGAAAAAAAAACCGTTCACCGGCGGCACGCGGGGGTCGGCGGCACTGGCGTCCGGCCTAATTCTGCTTCGCAGAAGGCCAGAGGCCAGCAAGGCTATTCCCGGGACGACCCGGGCTAAAAGGTCCGCATTTGCTCGGTCCTTTGGGGACCTCGCGCTGCCCGATTTAATGGCTACCGCCAGTGCCGCCGACCCCAGACCCAAGACAGTCGCATTGGGGCGGAAGGCAGGGTGGAGCGCGGGCAGGCGGGGGGGGCGGGGGCGGGGGGGGTGGGGGTGGGTGGGGGTGGAAAGGGGTGGGGGGTGTGGGGGGTGACGGTAGAGGGTTGGTGTCGGATTAGGGAGTTGGGGGCGGAAGGCAGGGGTGGACTGGGGGGCATAGAGATGAAGAAGCGATGAGAGCGGTGAGAGCGGGGGGGCGGTCGGATGGTGCACGATGGTGGGAGGGGGTAATGATGAGGGCTGGGGAGGGTTGGTGGGAGGGTTAGGGAGTGGGAGTGGGAGAGGGTGGGGGCGGCTGGCGGAAAGGGGGGCCTGACTCATTTGACCAGCTCTGGTGAGAGGGTTGGGGCGGAAGGCAGGGTGGAGCTGGACAGGGGAGGTGACCGTAGAGGGTTGGTGGAGTTGGGGGCGGAAGGCAGGGCTAGAGATTTGTCAGGGGCTGGGGGGGAAGGGGCCTAGGAGGGAAGGGATGGGGGGGGTCGGGGGGTGGGGGAGGGGGGGGCAGGGGGGCAAGCCTAGTGGGGGGGGGGGGGGGGGAGGGGGATTAGGGAAGGGATGGGGGGGGTGGGGGGGTGGGGGAGGGGGCGGAGTTGGTGTCAGGCAGGGGTGGACTGGGGGGCATAGGGAGGGGGAGTGATGAGAGCGGTGAGAGCGGTGCAGGGCGGGCATGGACTGGTAGTGAAATATTATGGCTAGGGGCCTACATTCTCACAGAACAGGTTTGGGCCACTCATGCTGCCAAGATATCTCGAGTTGTGCGTGTCATCCTTGTGCATGGGCCATTTGGCCGTAGCACCTCGAAACACGATCACCCCTCCTCGTTGCTGGGCCCGCGTATTCGGGCACAGTAACGTCGAGGTGTAGCGGAGCCTGGTTCCAGGGCACTCCTGACATGCATAGTCGCAGGTGTCTGCCTTACACCTTGGTTGACTTGTGAAACATTGACGCTTCCACAACCAAGAAGCCCATGCTTTTCATGTGCTTCTCAAGAGTTCCATGCGACACACTCTTCGTAAGTATGTCCGAGCAGTTGTCGTCTGTATGGATCTTTACGATCTGTAAATGCTTGCATCGAACGCGTTCTTGAAGCCAAAGATAACGAGTCATGACATGCCGCTGCTTGCCTAAACCTCTGCGCGAAGCAAAAGCTCGAGCGGCATTTGAATCGCTTTGAATGACCACGTCCATCTCGAGCCCCAGATCAGCGAAATAGGAGCGCAAGCCTAAACCATGCGCGGCCCCGTGGACGAGCGCATAGTATTCAGCCTCTGAAACATTCAATCCCACCGATGTCTGGAGATTAGATGTGGACTTGATGGTGTGAGCACCGATACGAACCACCATGCCCGTAGTTGACTTGCGAGTTATTCTATCTGCAGCGTGGTCTGAATCCACCATACAAGTGATAGTAGGGCAGAACGCTTGCTGCCAAAATCTGACTGCAACAGTGGGGCGATGCAACAAGAATCGCCCTAAGCGCTTCAAAGCTTGCAGGTGTGCACGAGTGGGCGCTGCCATGCCTTGAGCGAGGGCTTTCACGGACTCACCCAGATCAGCACGATCCTGGCTCAGGAAACTGGCTCTCATGACACACGACCGGTACAGTGACGTCTCACTTGCAGACAGCTTGGGGCCATGCTGAAACTGTGCAGCTTCAGCATCCGAGGGCTTGACAGACGGTGTAGTTACACTTTTCGTGTTGCTCTTGTCTAACCCTAGCGAAGACACGATGAGCTCAACATGACGCTTGTCCGGCTCGATCTGGACATAGCGCCTGCCATTGAGTTCTCCCAAGCTCACGACCCTGTTCAAGATTGTAGCATGCCGCGTGCAACCTTCGCCGAAGCCAAGCCTGTGGCTCTCACGCACTGAGTAGCGGGACTTCAAAGCTACAGCCATACGATCGACTGCACTAACCGTTCCCAGAACATAAAAGTCGTCGCCGTGAACTGCTCCACGACTCGACAGTGCCTGATTCCAGAACAGTGCAGGATTAGCAACTCCAATCTTGTAGCCCTCTTCTTGAAGCAAGTCTTGCCAGTCCTCCATCCAGTTGTGCGAAGCATCCCGGAAACCATACATGCTACGATTCAGTCTGCCTATAAGGTTCTCTTCGCCGGGACCTCTGTCTTCATCCGGGATTTCCACGTACAGCTCTCGAGTTGCAGGAGCCATAAAATGGGCCCGACTGATGTCAAACACGCCTAGAACCAAGGACTCGGAAGAAACGCCATCACTGACCAGAAGCGAAAGGAGTGACTTGACCATTTCCCATGGCGGCATGGCGCTAAACAATTCGTGAGCTAGCAAAGCATGCTTAGTCTTAGCCTTCAACTCCTTTCCCACAAGACGACTGCGAACATTGTAGTTCGCACGGTCGCCTTTGTTGACATCCACCCATCGTATGGGCAGAGGTCTGATGCCTCTGCTCTCTGCTTCCGCTCTTGGGACCTTGTCATAGAGATTGATCGAACGAACCCATGAGATCTCTTCCTGTCTTGCTTTCGTCACCAGATCTGGGGGCAACTCCTCGCCACTGATGTTGTCAAAGAACTTGCTGTAATCTTCCTGGAGAGCCTCATTGTCAGCCTCAAAGGTAGGCTGCGAGGGAACCGGACCCCCGTACTTGAAATCCAAGTCGCTGAGGTGTCCATCCTGCCGCATTTGCTCCCGCAGACCTGTGAGCACTGTACACACCATCTTGGGATGGCCGGACATGCTGAGGCCCACAAGGCCTTCAGCAAACTCCAGCTGTCTTTGCCACGGCACCTCAAGTGAATCACAGCAAGCTCGCTTCAAAGCCTCGGCTAAGCAACGGGAGTTCGTGACGAACTTGGTCTTGGATCTGGAGATGCCGCAAAAACGATTCTTCTTTGTGAGGCTGCCAAACTGAGAGGCTCCAGGCTTGCATGAGCGATTCCAGTAGCACGTCGGCCCTTCCACTGTGTACACGCCTGGCAGACTTTGCAACGCCAACATGTCTTGATCCTGCCAGCTTGTTGCGCCAGCCGGATGCTCGTGCAAGAAGGACCTCTGCTCTTCATGCTGCTTCCGGTAAAACTTCACACAAGCCCTGAACTGCTTCTGCGCCTTATCTGTCCTCAATGCAGCCTGCTCTTGCCCTACTGCGTTCTGTCGCACGCCAAGTAGCCGAGACAGATCATGCCTAGAACTGCCTGTGAGCAGCGCAGGGCACTCATCCGAGATCAACTGCTGCAGCTCTGCTGCATCCTCATCCTTGTCCAAGCACCACTGTTTGCCCGCGTTGGGTCCTCCAACACGCGGCCCTGTGAGGTCTAGCACAAAGCCTGGTCTCAACCCAAAATGCGGAGCTGCTCGAGAAAGGCCATCGCGAGAGAAAACCTCGCGAACCCGGCAACCAGCAATCCCAACTTGGAGAGCCGCGATCTGCAGGACCTCTTTCGAACTCAAAGAAATACCTTCATGCTCATACACTTTGCGTACTTGCTCCGAAGCTGCAGCGATGAGCTCGTTCTTCTGCTCGCCCAGCTCAACTGCAGAACCCATGGCCTCATAAGCAACCACCGAGTCGATGTCTACAGCTTCTTCTTTCAAAAACTCTTCCACCGAAACTGGGCCCGACTCGGCTGGAGTTGGCCCAGAAGTCTCAGTTGCCATCTCAGCTGCAGTTGGTTCTGTTCGGACTTCCGAAGGCAATGCTTCCGAAGCTCTGGCCTGGAGAACCTCGGCAGGCAGCTCGGCCTGACGCTTGCGATACCTGCCATGCCCCTCCTGCTCCCACTGCGAAGCAGGCACAGGACGTTTGCTTGGAGACTCAATGACCTCCTCACTTGCAGCAGACTCTCGTTTCCTGCTCCCAGCGTCCTTTGTCGAGCTATCGAGCTGCTGCTCTTCTGAAGCGGCTGCTGCTGCTGCTTGCTGCTGCGGCATCTGCGGCTGCTGCTTTGCTTCTGCCTCCTGGACTCTGTTGTGGTACGCTTTGACGCGAACACTTTCATCACGCTCCATAAGCCTAAACACTCGCTCTCGGCATTCACTGTTGTGCGCCACGTCGCTTTGCCCAGTCCTCATCACGTTGTCACAGGATTTGCATCCTCGAGTGTAGCCATACTTCTCTGGCTTCACATCCTCGCGCATCACGTAAAATGAACGCGGTGCTGGGCTCCCAGCCGGAAGGTGTGGAAAGCGAGGAACTGAAACACCTTCTGCATCGGCGACCGCCCGCGCCTCTCGCAGACGTGGCTGCAGATCCCAAGGCAGCCCACGAAGCTCCTCAAGACCCTCAGTGCTCCAGCGTTCTGAAGCTGCCAGTCTGCTGACACCTGTGCCAAACTTCACGCCTTCCGAGGTGAGACCCATGACCGCGCCAGTCCGTGCATGATGCCCAACATACCTAACAGGTATCATCCTCGCCTGCCAGTCTCTCTTTGGACCGCTGCTTCTGTCGTAAGCCGCCTTCATCATGACTTTCTCGCCAAACTCCAAACAAGGACGGCGCCGCTTTCGACCTGTCTCTCGCTCCCACGGCGTCTTGCCATCTGCACCCCTGCGATGGAATGCAATACAATCACCCGCAAAGGTGGGGATCCACATCAAAAGAGGATCGTCGTCTGCTAAAGCCCGCCCAAGGCGACCTTCCAGACTCATCCTCACTGCTCGCATTTGACGCTTCAGCTCTCGAACGCCAGACTCTATTTCACCATTCTTCTGATGATCACCCACAGGACACTCACGCGAAATAGCTTCTACATCAGCCACCTTCCTTGCAGACTCCTCTTTCAGAGCCTTCATGGCTGGCTCCCCATCAGAAAAATTGACGAAGCGCTTAACTCCTGTCATCTTGATGAAGTTGGACATGAACTTGCAACCCAGCTCTGAGATGCCCTTTCGAGGCAATGCTGTGGCTGCAATCCTCTTCGAACGACTGAACTTCAGGGCCAGCATGGGAACGCTGTCCTCATCTGTAGACATGAAGAAGAAGTCAGAAAAGATGCGTGGACCTTCTGAGCTTTCGACGGCCTCCTTCTTCAATGCCCTCCTATGTTGGGTTCCAAGCCCGCGGCTCTTCACACACACTTCGCACCACGGGCGATACACAGCGTGATTCTCCAAGAAATGATTCTCTCTTTGCTCGGGCGTTGGTTCTGCTGCAGCTCTGCTTTTGCGAAACTCCTCTGACTCCTCTTGCGGCTCGCTGTCCGCAGCCTCTCTTGCTGCGCCTGGCTCCTCTTCCTCGTCTGGCCACCCTCGGACCTCCTTCCTCTCAGGCGCTGCAGCAGCTGTGGCCTGCTCTCCTCTAAGAGCAAAAACTGTGCGTCCGAACCACTGTGCTTTGAGACGCTTGTTGGCGGTTCTTCGTACTGTCCAATCGTCCTCAACAGTTTCAACTGAACCGTCTTCAAAGATCGCTTCTGTCGTTCTGGACCCCAAAATGAGATCCTTGTCCACCGGGATGTTGTTTGCTTGGTGCGGCGAGAAAAGGCAACGCCGCAGTGAAACATGGTATCGAACTAGCTTGTTGCCACCTTCTACCTTCCAATGGTCTTCATCAGAAGGCTCCTGTGCCCTCTGTTCTCCGTTCGGCCTTACAGCTCCTTCGCCTGCCGGGCGTTTCCCGACCGACGACCGTCCACAGCCGAGGCCCTGGACGAGGAAGGCACTTCCTGCAAAGGACTTAGCTGCTCAGGCACACCATCTTGCTTCAGGTACATGTTGTACAAGTTGCCCTCGCGGTAGAGCGGGAGTTCATCGCATTCACCATGGATCTCCTTCAAACGATAGTACTCTTTGCGAAGTCCAATTGCCAGCGCGCTGTTCTTGGGAATGAGAGAGCCACCCTCGGCCCACAACACACAGTCATGGCTGCTGCTGAACTCGGCAGCGGAACCGAGTGGCTTGTGAACCTTCGTGGCATAGGCTGCAAAACTTCTCCGCTTGCCGTTGGCGTCGACGGCCGGGACTCTAAAGCGACCGTAGTTGGGGATCTCTTCGCCGGATGCAACGATGAACTCTCCACGAGCCTCCAAAGGCCCTTCGATGAGCTCATCCGGGATGGCAGTGGTAGCCGCGCCTGAGTCGTAGTTGAGCTTCAACCACTCTGAGCCTTTCCAATGGACCTTGTAAGACTCCATGCTGCTGCAGCTTACCTTCGTCGCGCTCTCTGCAAGGGACTCGAGGTGGTTCAAGTCCAAGCTGCCAATGCCACCCGGATGCGAGTCGGCCTTGGCAGGGGGTTCGGATGCCGGCTGTTCACTCCACGATGAGGACCACCAGCCATCCCATCCTTCCTGCTCCCATCCTTCCTGCTCCTCCCACTCCACTGCGCTGAAGCCTCCTTTCTTCCCCTTGCCTTTGCCTTTCTTTCCTTTTCCTTTTGCTTTGTCCTTGCCTCCTTTGCCGCTTCCTTTCTCATAGCCCTTTCCTGCCCCTGCTCCTTTCCCTTTGCTGTTGCTGCACTCCCAACTGTAGTGCCCACGGCGGCCACAGGCGAAACACTGGACCTGAGATGCTGAGGACTTGTTCTTGCCTGCGCCCGCTCCTCCCTGAGCGCGGCAATCAGCTGCTTTGTGGCCGGGCCGACCGCAGTTGTTGCACTTGCCTTTGAACGACCCCTTGCCCTTTTGGACAAGAGCATCAACATCCATTGGTGCTGAGGTATCGCCCTTTCTGGATCCCACGGGCTTGTCTGTCATCTTGAGAGAGTGCTTTGTTGACGCGTAGGCCACCAAGCGATCATAGAGATCTTCGAAGCTGTCGTACTCGTCCGAATGGAACATCACCTGCTGCTCCAACGCCGTGGGCATAAGCTTGTACATGGCTGCCATGAGGGAGTCGTCTGAAATGCGACACGGCCTTCCTCGCTGGTCTGTGAACTCCTCGTATTGGCGCTTCTTGGCCAACCAATCCTCAAGCGCGGAGCCTAAGTTCTCAATCTTCTCACATTTGGGAGGATTCTGAACCAAGCCCAGAATCGTGACACGTCTCATCGCTGAGGTTGGGTCGTACTCGTTGTGGAGCCTTCGCCAGGCCTCTAACCCAGCATCGGACCCCGCGTTGCGCACAATCTTATTGGAGTCCCCTGTTGTAAAGGCGATCAGGTACGTGTAGATGCCAACGACAGTCCTGGAAAGATTGGGCACGCGGTCTATTTCATCCGCATGCTCTCCGTAGACAGGATCAAACGCAATCTGGCGGCCATCTGTGCTTGTAAGCGCCCCTCCTGGAAGGCGCTCCACAATGGTCTTCCGCTGCTGTACTGCCCACTTCAAAGCCTTTTCTACTTCGAAGCCGAACTTGGCCTTCAGGTACGTGGTGACTTTGTGACTCCATTCGCTGAAGTCTTGATCGGCCCCACCGTTGTACTTGAACGGCTGACCAACACCCTTGCTGTCCACGATGCCTCCTTGAAAACTGCCAGCGTCGCTGCCTACTGCTGCTGCTGCAACCCTCAATGCATCTCTCCTCTCTTGTTCTGCCGCTTGAACCCTGGACACAGCATCACTGAGCTGACCTTGCAAGGTCTGCATCATGACAACCGCTTCTTGAAGCTGCACTTGCGATTGCTGCTGCTGTTGCGCCTGACTGTCTATCTGCTGCTGCATGGCCAACAAACGATTGGCCACTTCCTCTTGCGATGTGATGCCCGCTTGCTGCAAAAACTGAGCTACACTCGGTGCAGCAGCAGCAGTAGCAGCTGCCGATGGATCTAACGGATCCATCTCTCAGCTTTCTCGCACGTCGTCTTTCACTTACACCGCTACCATAGTGAAATATTATGGCTAGGGGCCTACATTCTCACAGAACAGGTTTGGGCCACTCATGCTGCCAAGATATCTCGAGTTGTGCGTGTCATCCTTGTGCATGGGCCATTTGGCCGTAGCACCTCGAAACACGATCAACTGGAATCCTTCAAACACTCGAGATCCCCCGATCCTCCCAATCCCCCCCAGATCCCCGCCAGACCCCCCCAGCCCCCCAGCCCCCCCGCCCCCAGCAGACCCCCCCAGCAGCCCCTCCCAGATCCCCAAATGGAGAGTGGGTGGATGGGGTGGGGAGGGGGTAGTGACAGAGAGGGGGGGGGGTGGGGGGCGGGTGGGGGAGGAGTGGGTGGGGGAGTGGAAGGAAGGGTGGGGGGCGTGTGCGGGGGGTGGGGGGGTGGGGGGGGTGGGGGCGGGGTGTGTGGGGGCTGGGAGGACCATTTTTCTCTTGCGGATAGGGAGGCGGAGCGGGGAGGGCGGTCAGGGCGGGCGTGCATTGGAACCCCTGAAACACTAAAGATTGGAGGCCCACAGGCGGAGGACAGGGGAGTGGGGGGGGGTGGGGGCGGGGTGGGAGTGGGGGGTGGGGTGCGGGGGAGTGGAGTGAGGGTGGGGGGGGTGGGGTGGGGGGGGGTGACTGTGGAGGGGGGTGAGGGTTGGTGTTGGAAAAGGGAGTAACTCGGGCACAGCGGTGAGAGCGGGGAGCGGTCAGGGCGGCCGTGCATTGGAACCCCTAAAACACTAAAACACTCGAGATTGGTCAGGAGCGGCGTCGGGGGTGGGGCGCGGACAGGGGAGTAGGGGGGAGGTGGGGGCGGGGAGGGGGGGGTAGAGGGGGGGTAGAGGGGGGGGGAGCCGTCAGCGGGCCTGCGTTGGAACCCAAGAGATTGGTCAGGAGTGGCGCAGGGGGTGGGGCTAGACCTACAGTCGGAAAGGGGGGTAGAGGGGGGGTAGAGGGGGGGGTAGAGGGGGGGGAGAGGGGGGGGGTTAGTTTTCAGGCCGAGGATAGGGGGAGTGGGGGGGGGGGGGCGGGGGGGGGGAGTGGGGGGTGAGGGGGAAGTGGAGGGGGAGGCGGAGGGATGAGAGTGGTGGCGGGGGAGGGCGGTCAGGGCGGGCGTGCGTTGGTTGGCAAAAACTGAAGATTGGAGGCCCACACAGAGGACAGGGGAGTGGGGGGGGTGGGGGGCGGGGTGGGAGTGGGGGGTGGGGGGGTGGGGTGCGGGGGGCTAAAAAAAAGATGGTGGGGAAGGGGCGGCGGGTGAGTGGGGTGGGGGTGTCGGGGGTGGGGTGGGGGGCGTGGGGTCGGGGGGGGGTGACTGTGGAGGGGGGAGTGAGGGTTGGTGTTGGATTAGGGAGAACTCGGGGGCATAGGGAAGCGGAGCGATGAGAGCGGTGAGAGCGGGGAGAGCGGTCAGGGCGGGCGTGCATTGGAACCAAAACACTAGAGATTGGTCAGGAGCGGCGTAGGGGGTGGGGCTCGGCCTACGGGCGGAGGACAGGGGAGTGGGGGGGAGGTGGGGGCGGGGGGGGGTGGGGGGGGGGGGCGGGTGGAGCGGAGTAGGCGTTGCGTGTGAGGGGGGTGGGGGGGTGGGGGGGTGACTGTGGAGGGGGGAGTGAGGGTTGGGCAGTGGAGGGCGGTCAGGGAACCCCTAGAACACAAAAGATTGGAGGCCCACAGGCGGAGGACAGGGGAGTGGGGGGGGGTGGGGGCGGGGTGGGAGTGGGGGGTGGGGTGGGTGGGAGCGGGGAGAGCGGTCAGGGCGGGCGTGCGTTGGAACCCCTGAAAGACTCGAGATTGGTGAGGAGCGGCGTAGGGGGTGGGGCTAGGCCGGGGGGGGGGGGGCGAGGGGGGGGGCAGAGGGGGGGGGGGGTGTCGGGGCCAACAGGCAGGCGAGGGGGGGGGGGGGGGCGGGGGTGGGGGAGTGGGGGAAGTGGAGGGGGAGGCGGAGGCATCAGAGCGGTGACGGGGAGAGCGGTCAGGGCGGGCGTGCATTGGAACCCCTAACACACTAAAGATTGGAGGCCCACCGGCGGAGGACAGGGGAGTGGGGGGGGGGTGGGGGCGGGGTGGGAGTGGGGGATGGGGTGGGTGGGTGCGGGGGAGTGGAGTGAAGGAAGCAAATAGGCTGCAGGGTTGCAGGGTGGGGCGGGTGGAGGGGGTGTGGGGATGGTGCGGGGGAGAGCGGTGAGAGCGGGAGGACCATGGAAGGAGATGGTGGGGAAGGGGCGGCGGAGTAGGCGTGGGGAGGTAGGGGGTGGGGTGGGGGTGTTGAGGGTGGGGTGGGGTGGGGGGCGTGGGGGGGGTGACTGTGGAGGGGGGAGTGAGGGTTGGTGTTGGATTAGGGAGTAACTCGGGCACATAGGGAAGCGGAGCGATGAGAGCGGTGAGAGCGGGGCGGTTAGGGCGGGCGTGCGTTGGGGTTCCTAAAACACTAGAGATAGTCGGGGGGGGGGGGGGGGGGGGGGGGGGGGGGGGGGG